>PVIW01002842.1:0-115754 GCA_004026585.1 Noctilio leporinus
CTCACCCATTACAGGACAATGAGCAAAACTAACAACAAGCAAAACAGAACCAAGTATATGAATACAAGGAATAGGCCTTCAGTGGTCAGGGGGAAAGGGGTTGGGGGGAGGGGGGAGGCAGAGGCAAAGAAGGGGAGCAGCTTAGACAAGAACCTAGTATAAAGGAACCATGGACATGGATAACAGGTGGGATTGACTTTGAGGGGAATGGATGGGTGGGGAAGGGGACAGAGGGGAGCAAAACGGGGATGGATGTAATACAACAACAATAAAATTTAAAAAAAAAGAAAAAAGAAAAAAAAAGAAAAAGAAATAACAAATTGGCAAGGCTGTAGAAAAACTGGAATCCTTATGTGTTACTGGTGGGAATGTAAAATGATTCAGTCACTAGATAACATACCTGGTGAGATAATCATTCTTTTTTTCTTTCATTTAACTACTCTGTATTAAATGTTTGATGCCAATGTAATCAGAGAACTGGAGATCTAGAATTTCAGACAGTACTCTGAGAAAATTATGCTTAATATGCTGTGCATTTGTGTTATTGTTAGTTTACAAATGTTTCTTCTAAAAAAAATAAATCCCTGAAAGACATAAAAGAAATGCCTTGAGGACTTAGTTAAAAACAATCTTACAATGTTATTGGAAAAATACAGTACAATCACATGAAATATTTAACTTTGATATAAACATAAATTATAACATAAAGCAATATGATAAAGAGAAAGTAATATATATGAATAAAGTATTATATTATCACATATTCCTAGAATAAACAGTAAATTTCTGAAGTACAACTTAAACACTTCTTAAAAAGCATTTTTTTTAAGTTTTTAATTTTATCTTTAGATTGGTTCTAAACAAATAGATGTTAAATGTCTGGCATATTTTCACATACACCTGCTAGTACTAAGGCAGAAGTCTGGATTAGTGACTTGGGTCTATTAAGGCTGACTACAGCAAATGCACATTCACAGACAACTCTGGGACTCAGGGAGGAGATAAAGGAAAATGGCTGATTGTTTCCCAACTGAAGTCGCCTGGATACCAACTCAAAACTGACTAAAAGTTTTATCGTTTTAAATGCATACAAATAGTTTATATGTAATATACATTTTATTATATATGCCTTACATATAATATGTGTAATTGTGCAATTTAAATGTTTATTCAGTTAATTGAATGCCATTATTTGATAACACATTTTATAACTTAGAGTAGCCTAGTCATTTTCTTATGTAACAACCACAACATTTCCACATGCAATATAAAACATTTCAGTTCAACATTTATTTTTCTTTAAAAATGTCCCTTTTCACCAGAGATTTCTGTGCCACTTAAAATATATATAGCAGGTTAACATGCAGTTCTATTAAGACTATAATTTTGCATCCAAACAAAAATTCATCATATTTTTGTTTCAGTAACCTGTAATTACATTATTCTTAGGGGTGCACTTGAGTGAGGGCATATGTGTGTAACACTTGGAAAAGAAAGGAAACCATCATAACAGAAGTTTGTGCTACATATTTGGCATTAGAGGTAATAGCATCAGCTCATAAAAACAAGATCAATAACATAATTTTAAGCAATAGATGTTTTACATGGTCCTTATGTTCACATTGCACTGATAATACAATTAAGAACTATACAGTGGGGGAGCATCATGAGTTTGCCCAGACAGAAGTAGAAACACTTTAAGAATCTAAGCCAAAATTGAATAACGTGTAGTTTTACACTTTAGCCTTTATTTAATTTACATGACATTCTTCTGACCTGTACAATTTCTCTGGATCTTAGTGATGTTAGAAAGGAATTGATTTTACCAAGGCTTCTAGTGCTGGTGGTCCTCTTTTCCTTCTAATCATTTAAATCAGTGTTTTATTTCACCTTCTTGGAGTGAGAGTGAGAGATTAGAAGAGAAATGGAATTGAGAGAATAAGTGAGATTGTTTTACATTTGTTTGTTGCTCTTGAAACTTAACATAATCTATATCTTTTTATATCTTCTTTCTCTCCCTCTCTGTCTCTCTCTCTCTCTCACTTTCATAAGCTGTATCTTTTATTCCATAAAAATAATAAAAAAAGAAATTAGAAATTTCTTTAACCTGGTTTCTGCCAGAATTCTTTTGCCATAGACTTAAGACTGTTTGAGGTAAATTCTAGGTACAGTGTTGAGTTGACTGCATATGCTAAATGTTAATGAGGCAAATACCAATGTGAAAGCAACTAGTGAAATCTGTAACTACATGTCTCCACTGATAGAGCAGATTTAGCAAGGTGACTTTTACAGACTCAAATCGACCTGCCTCATGTGATGTTAAAGAACAGCCATCTCTCTGCTAATGTCTAAATGAGAAGCTGAGTCTGCAAGTCAAAGTGTTACATTTATATTGACTTTTTAATGAGTAGCTATGGTTGTATGCCTACATTGTACACAGTACCACATGCAGGAAAAACAGAAATTTCAGTTTTTTGCTTATATAGATCATAATTGGGACATAGACATCTAGGCAGTCTATTAAACAAATAATGGCAAAGGAGGCACAGATCTGAAAAACCACAAAAGTCAAAACTCAATAAAGCATATAAGTCAAATACATGAACAAAATTACTTCTATAACAAAATTTTCAAGAAAGTTGTAAAATACAGATGTTTCTAAGAAATGAGATAATCAAAATGAATTTCAGAATTGTGCACTTTAGATATTTACTCCAAAGGTGAACAAGTAATATTCAGATGTATTTGTATGTGTAGTAAAATGCCCATTGATTAAAGATATTTCATATCCTTGGCTGAAAATCAAATGTGATGAACATAATCAGTAATAGCTATGAAGAATGGGTAAATAAGATCTCATCTGCTTACATGGACAGAATCTTAGTCATAAATTGGATTAGTTTCTTGTGTCATGGAAACATTTTATGTTTGTTAAAATGAACCTAATGCTAAGACTTACATTAAAATCTAAATTGCTTATTCATATTGGATATTTAAGGATTGTGGAAAAACAATAAAACAGTTTTTAAAGCATTGCACAAGGCAGAAGAAAACAAAGAAATGAAAGTTAGAAGGTATTAGATGGTTTCTCTGGAAGTGATAGAAATTTTCAGCTTCTCAACTTTTGTAGTTAGGAGATGAAATGTACTTAGAACTTCCCAGATAATTGATTGCTTTTCTCAAAGTTGAAAGAAGAATTACTTTCTTTCTTTAAGTCACCCTATTTTATTTAAGAATTACCTCATATTCCGCTGATATCCCTATTACTATTTAGCTCAAGAAGTCACTGAATGCTTAGAATAGAAATTCAAGCAGCTGTTTAAATCTTGGATGATGGTGACAAATAGGAGTATAAAATAGGCTGATAACTTTGTGTTATTATCAACTTACTATTTTTGCTACATGTTAAAAAAGAAAAAGAAAAACAAACCCTTGTAGTATTGACAGTTGATTCACTGTAGTACAAGAGTCACTGAAGATTACTGTAATGCTCTCTGTAGTAAATGACACTATACTGCATGCATCTATGTATATATTAAGACACATACAACATATGTTTCTTGATAATATGCTTTCATACCTGACTTCTCCACCATTTCATGAGTTTCCCGAGAACTTGGCCACTCATTCTCAACTTCTAAATAGCTCAGCATCTCATGCACAGAAGATGCTCAATAAATATTTGTTAAATGAATGAAAACAATCAATGAGTTCCACATTTACATTTACTGTAAGTTTATTTTTAAAACTTTGTCCATTAACCTGTGCTTTTCATTCAATTTAAGAACAGGAAATCAACATGCTTTCTTTGCAGCTATTCCATTAATATCAACTTTTATAAATGTTCTTATATTTCCTTAAGCTTAACATTCTAAATATTTATGCAATTTGGAAATTTGTTATTCAACTATGATATCTTTTGAGTGCATTATTATTGAAAAGGCTATCAAATATTTACTGCATATATAAATAAGGAAGTTGAATCTTCTTTATTCTTACACTGGTAATGAGCAAAATCATACAACTAACAGAAAAAAAAAACCTTGAAAATTCAAATGTAATATAAGTTTCCATGTAATGATTACAGAATATATATTAGAAATTTAAAAGAAATATTAGGTAAAAAAATCACAACTGTCCACATTTTATTATTTCAATGCTACATAGTTCTGTGATTAGTGATGCTTGTCTTTCATTACTTTAAAAAATATACCAATGAAGTTTGATTATAATAATATCTTAAGAAAATAGTTTCAAAACCTTTTTTAAAAATGAATAATTTCCTAGATTTTCTCCAGAAGATTCTGTGATTCTTTGTTCTTTACTAAGTTCCTATCAAGTACCTTGCACTACAGATATAGCATTAAAAACATGCAAAATTATTAAACTCAAGCAATAAAACTTTCCATTTTCAATGGGCTTTACAGGAGATTTTTACTTATGTAAACTAGAAAACATTTCAAAATATAACTTTGAAGTTTTCTCACTTATAAGGTAATACCTATCTGAATTTTTAAAAAAACAGTATTTAACTTAATAAAATTATGACCTTTTTCTAGTAATTTGCAATATGTATTATTGCTTTAGGGAAATATTGTCACACACCCTGGTAAGATTAGCTTTCCTATGTAAATGCTACCCTTTTAAGGTCAAAAGCTGTACTCAGTTAATGATAGCAAACTAAAAATGGTCAGTTGTTCAGTATAAGCAATGAAAATCCAGAGCTTTGTGATAATCTAATATATTTTAAAGCAGTTATAGCTATTTTAATATATCTATATGTATGTATACTTATAAATATAGCTATATAGATATATGCCCACAAATACATTAGTTTCTAGAGGGTAGGATACAATTATGCTATTATTAAATTTTTTAATTTAAGCTTGAATCTGTATTTATAAAATTAGTAACACCCTTTAAAATACTATTATCATTGTATATTTAATATTTCCCTTCAATCAATAGACATGTTATCTATTTTTTTCATAGAGTCTAAAGTTTACATTGGACACACACACAGACACACACACACACACTTAACATAAACATTTTCTGTAGATGTCAACCTTTTAGGTCCATAATTAGAAAGCCATCTTTAAGAAAAAAACAGATTGAGTCTCTTAAATAATGCTACTTTTGATTACAGTATAATTAAGAAATTCAGTGCAGCTATCATTTATAATCTTTCTTTTCTATTATTATTAATTCAGTTTAAAAATGTGGTGCAGTCCAAATCAAAATAGATTTATTATTTTTTTATATTAGATTTACTTCAAGTAAAATCAGCCTTTCTGTGTATAAGTAAATAAATAAATAAAAGTAAAAAGGACATGAATAGAGTGAAAAGAGAACTTGTTCAGAACAAGTTTAAGAATAGCAGTTACCTACAAAGCTGTCAAATAACACTGTTAACTGTAGTAATTTATTCTATAATTTAATGTAATCTTGACCCTTGTCACATGTTAATACAGCATGAAGAATAGTGGATAAAAAACAGGCTTGTTAATGAATTAGAGATATAATGTGACATTGTTTTTTTCCACTTCTTTGAAATATCTTAATATTGGAATTAGTGGTGCTTAGGCAATTTCAATATGTAATTATGTCTATCCATATCTTGCTAGTTAGTGCTATGATTAAAAGACATTTAATTTTTAATTATGCCCTGGATGGCGGGTTGATTTTTGAGCTGGGAGGACTCTGGACATTAACTCTGTGACATGGATTGTAATTTGTATGCCAGGAAAGCTTCAAATGGAGACTTTTAGCAGAAAGACAAACGGGTTAAGGGAAGGGACAATTGCTTAGCTGATAATCTCCACCATTTTAATGACTTATCTGGTTAAAATACTTGCAATGCAAATATGATGTGTACTTTGTTTAATCTTGTTTTATTGGCAGATCAGTGTATGACATTTTATTCTCTATTCTTTCTTGTGTTTCCCATTTCTCATCCCCCCCAAAATACACACATACATATATTAAATTACTGACAATGACGCATTCTGCTAATGTCTTCATTTTCAATCCCCTTTATAAAAGTTAACCTTAGCCACGAGACATGATTTTATTCAGAGGGAGGAAACAACTTTTCTGTTTAAAGAAATAAGGATGGAATCCTCTATTAGGAGGTACTTAGTAGGTAGTTCCCTCTTTCTTTTTATTGTGATTTTTCTCAGCCTATACTACTCCATTTAATCTCCTTTTGCAGTTATCAATAAATGTGAAATTATTAAATTTGTGTGGAAAAAAAAAGTCCCAAAAGTGAAAAGATAGTCACTGCAGTCTACTAAATGTACCTGCTATCCCATCATAATGCTTTGTTGAGAGCATGGGGTGATTATCTTCTGATTTGTATCCATCTGACAATACTGGGAAAATTACTGAAAAGTAATGGAGATACAGAGCTGGTGAGACTGTCAGAGATTGCTAGATTGTACAAACCTCATTCACGTAAGTTATTCAAAATATATATAAACAACTATGGCATATGGGAAGTTTTAAAATAGAACTGAGTGTAACAAGAACGCTCTTTCATGTCTTCATGTCCTAACGATTGCCTGTTGGAAATGGATGGAATGGGAGTAAGCAACACTCAAAACATATTGCTTTAACTCACTGTGGTTAAGTCTATGACTTCTCTAACATTTCCCAATAAATGGATTTTTCACCTGGAGGTGACTGATATGATGATGTAACTCAGTGGAAGCCATCCCTCTCTCAGAACTTTTGTTGGGTGCCCACAAGGAGATGTGGTGACCTGCTTTCCCACCAGCCCCTGGCTTTCCAGACCCTCTAGGCTGGAATATAGATACAGGAAGTTCTAAGAAGCCTCTGCAAATGGTGTAAGAATGGGTAAGTCTCACACTATAAAATAACTAAAAATTCACATGCAAATTGAAACTTTCCCCTGGGATACATAAAAGAAGATACAGATTTTTGCAAGGATGGGTCTCCTGTGTGGATTCATTTAGAACCTGACTTGCCTTTTTCTCTTCTGAACTCCTTGCCAGTCTCTCTAGAGTATCAGTTGGAGGAAGACTCCAACTCACAGGAAGTTCTCCTCCCTTGATTCATTCCTGGGGTTTGAAAATTTCAGCAGTTCTGTCGGAAACACTGAGCATCTATCTTCCTTGTTCTCCTCAGGGATTCTAGTTTAGTGCAGAGAATAAATGTGGGAGAGCCATTCCTGGTGAGTCCTCCACCAGATGTGAGTTACCTGTGGAAATAAACCCATTCTTCCTGTTCCTAAACACACATTTCCCTTGGAGACAAAACATTATAATATGCCAAGGTATGAATGATTGTCTCCTCTTAACTTTTTGTCAGTTGTAAAGCTCCTTTTCATTATTAGAGAAAGGGTTCCTTGGCTCTCTTTTGCCCTTCAGGGACATGCCACATGTTTAGCAACCAATATTTGTTCCTGTGATTAGGTCAATCTGATTAAAAAGAATCTACCTTGAAAACAGAATTCTAGGAGGTTTTTTGGTATGTTTTCTTTTTTAAAGATTCTATGCACTATTTTTCAGAGAGAAGGGAAGGGAGAGAGGAAGAGATGGAGAGAGACATCAATGTATGGTTGCCTTTTTCACTAGCCTCCAGCCACCGGCTTGGCTAGAAACCTGGTTATGTTGCCCTGGCCTGGGAATCGAACTAGCGACATTTGGGTCCACAGGCCCTGCACCTTATCCATTGTGCCACCAACCAGGGCGAATCCTAGGAGTTTTAAGGAAATATTTCTACCATTAGCAGTAGAGCATTGTTAAGAGCCAGGTACTAAGTCAAACTAGCTGAATTTGAACCAAGTGACAGAAGTATTGTGTTGGACCATCTATCTGATCTCTACAGGCTCAGTTTTTCCTTCTGTGAAAAATATGACCACCTATATAAAAAATTTGAAAGATTTGATGGATATATATCTATATATAATGTATACACATATCTAAAAGTTATTAAAATAATCTGGTGATGGAGAAAAGTCAAATGTATTGCTTAGTGTTCAAGAGCTGTTCCTTTGTACTCACTCCCTCGCCCTCTCTCAGTCTCCATTACCTAAATCTATTTCATGATGTTTCTATTCTCTCGCTCATACCCCCTTTTCACTTTTCCCTGAGGCTATACCATTTGGTCTCATATAAAGTGTCAGAAATAACACCTATTTATATAATTTTAAGGGTTATATAAAATAATGATTATAAAAACCTAGCACTGAGCCCTGGCTGGTGACTCAATGGATAAGGTGCTGGCCTGCGAACCCAAAGATCACTGGTTCAATTCCCAGCCAGGACACATAACCAGTTTGCAAGCCAGGTCTCCAGCCAGGCCTGTGGCTGGAGGCAGGTGAAAGGCAACCATACATTGATGTTTCTCTCCCTCTTTGACTCTCTGTGTTTCCCTCTCTCTGGAAATAATAAATAAAATCTTTAAAAAAAAAAGCAAAAACCTAGCACTCAGCCTATTACTTAGTAAAAGCTACATGAATTTTATCTATCAGTAGTAATACATATATAAGCATATAACATTCATTTTAAAAATTGTATGTAAAGTTTGTAATTCAGTTAAATGGATATTTTAATAAAATATTCATATAAGTAAAATAAAATATTCATACTCAAGTAAGAAGATTGATCATATAAGTGATAGCTTTAAGTAAAGATAAAATATTTAATAATTAATTATAAAAAGTAAAATTTATTTCTTCCAGTTCACAATATTTAATGTGTATCTATCAAGCAGTAAGCACTATAGTAGCTATCGTATGTAGATGTCCCCATAGGGGTTATGGTCTATTGTGGAAAACAAGTTATAAAATGTTAGCAGATAAGAAAGTGCCAAGTACTAAGAAGAAAATATAAATGGTTCTGTGATTAGGAATATTAACTTAGAATGTTTTCAGAAGGCCTACAAAGGAGACAATGTTCAAGTGGAAAACCAAAAGTTGAGAAATACCACCCTCCCTCCAAAATGCACTAAAAAATCACAACCGCATACTAGAGAATATCTAAAATTGTTTCATGACATAATTCATTGTAGTTGGAATTACAGCATATATCAACACTATTATCAATCTAATGTCATTGGACACTTTATATTTTGTATGAATTTAAACTATTATTCATAACTTGCATTCACAAAACAGCTATAAATTGCTTCATAACACTAGTATAGTATACATTTTAATATTACTATACTATATGTAGCATATAGCATTATTACATACTACATATATATTATTATAATATACAGTATATAACATTATGCTATATATATATATGTGCATGTGTAACATACATATCAATATTACCAATTATACCAGTTAATACTATGTAATAGTAATTGAAGATAACCATTTTCTTCAAACATACAGAAATTTTAAGAGAAATTTTCATGATAAATAGTGAAACAAGACAGGGGTTATATTTTTAAATCTTTCTTAACCCTTTATTTACTTCATATTTCATATCTAGAAATACTTTTCCTTTAGAATGAACAATTTGACAAAAGTCACTTTATTCCTGGAACTCATAATTTTTCTGTTCCTCTAGATAGTTTGAGGTCAGTGAAGGGTGGTTCATAAAAACCATAATTTTGGAAATTTTTGAGACATTTATAGTCATCTCTCAGAGAACCGGCAACCAGCATTTGATTAGATTTAATTTTAAGAAAATTGAGAGATTATTAAATATGAAAGTATCTTGAAAGAAACTTATAAATACTATTAAATATTTTAGTTATATTTAACCTGACAAGAGTATTATCTCCTTTCAACTTCAAATAAATTTTAAAAATTAATTCCCATACAATATCTATTATTTTCCCTAAATATTTTCAAGTTCTACCCAATCAGGCAGATTAAGACTACAATGAGCCCAAGAAGTCTCTGGATATTTAAATAATAGCTTTGTTTCTATCACTCGTATATATTAGTAAAATTCTGCTCTTTCCTCCATTAATGGTCTCATCTAATTCATAGCTAAGCATCTCTTATTATCTATTATCTAATTAGTTTGATTAAAAATAACTTAGATTGTTTTTTGTTTTTTTTTTTTGGCTGCCAAATATTAAAGGAATGTAACCAAATCTTTAAATTCCTATGACATGTATATTTGACTTTTGGAGCTATCATAAATACCTGTTATCCCAGTTTCCTCTTTTTGAAAAACCATATAGGATAAACCCCAGGTCTAAGATACAAATTCTTATATTTCTGTGAAAATGCAGCTCTAGATGTCATCATGAGTCGGGACTTTTATAGTGTCATAAAATTTCAGTGTCACTATAAATTTATGCTGTTGAAAATATCAACATTTATGGCTTTTACAAGGACATATTTTTAAATGATACTAAGGTTTGATGCAGCAACTTTTATTTAGTTAAAAAAGTAAGATCATAGAACAAAAACATTTACTCTAATTTTTGAAACTGTCAATATGGATGATTAATTTTTTAAATTGCCAAATCATATCATGGTTTAATGAGTACTTAAAAATCAGATCACTCAAAATTAAAAAGCATGAAAGCATGTTCATGTATTATTCAAATTAACAGTTAATTGCTGCATATAATTAATATTCATTTACAATGAATTTAATGCTGACTTTTAATACTTGATAAAAATATTAATATGCAGACATAGAGTGATGCTTACTTAAAAATTATAAGTAATCTCAGATTTATATTAATCATTGATTCTTACTTCATATCCTATGACAACTGCAATTACTACTTTGATTAATAAACAGGCTTGCTGGCCATTGGGCTCAGACGTTAAGATACGGCAATATGAACACTGCCTGAAATGAAGTGCTCATGTTTAACTAATTAGCCAGTTGTGGTACCTGGCTAATTTTATTGTTCCCAAGTTTTTATCTTGAAAACATGCAATTGTGAAGTTTAACTGGTAGTTCTCATAGACGGGGTGCCCGAATCATGACCAATATAATGGTATAAATGTTATAGATATATTCTTACATAATTTGATAGATACACTCATGTTCAGAAGTGATCTGTCAAGTGATTATCTTGCCTATCCAAAAGGGAAAGAGTCCTGAGTTGAAGGACAACAACTAAGAGCTTACAGAGTTGCCCAGCCTTCCAGTGACTAATTGTTATCTCCCTACAAAATAAAAAGAAATCAGGGATTATTATCTCCAGGAAGGTGGGAGAGACAAATTTTTCTTCTTGCTGTTACTAAGTCCAATTAAAAACCTTGGACATTGTACATAAAACAAAAATAGAAAGACTCTGAAAGGATAGAAAAATAGAAAACAAAAATAGAAGGAAGCACTGGGCCAGACTTCTAGGATATGAGAAACAACATAATGGTGAGTTCCATGAGGTTTCCCCTGAACCATAGATTCTAAATTTGGGCTTGATGAAGCTGTTTTTCTGTTATGAGTATAGAAAAATGTAAAGTGCCAACAAAAGTCTCTTTTCCCTAACTAGAGGACTAGAAAATAGGCAGCCTAGAAAGACAAAACTTTGAATAAAATCCCTAACCTTGTCAGAGAAAAAAACAAAACAAAACTAAAACACTGTGACCCATGCTGACCCCTGACAGCAAAGGCCAGGTGAGAGCCCCAGACTTCCACACTTAGGAGGCTGTTACAAATCATCCTAATCCCTATCCAAGTGATGCCGAAGAAGGCCTAACTAGGATCCTAGACTTTCATCCCTACTGGGTGGCTACATAATCTCTTCTTTTCTCCATGGTAATAGTAGAGATCATGTGAGAAGCCTGGACTGCTTCCTCCACTCAGTAATAATGGGGCATTCCCTCTCTCCCATGTTTGGGTGGTATCGGAAAAGGCCTAGAGAAGAGTTGAGATTTGAAAACAAAGCCTTGCACCCAAATATTTATAGAAGCACTATTCACAATAGCAAAAAAGGTGTAAACAATGCAAATGTCTGTCAATTTATGAGTGGAGAAAAAGAACATGGCATACAAGGGCTGTCTGGATAAAGTCCAGCCATTGTTAATATAACAAGAATGGTTTGAGCGACATCTATGTAATCTGGCAGCCAAGGAGAGTGGATTGGAATGTGCATGTTTGAACAATGATGACTTCACTGTACTAGTCAGTGGGCGTGGTAGACACCATTGAGTGAGCATGTGTAAGGTGTGGCCATCACATTCAAAATCACTGAGCAGCATCAAATTTTGTGTTAGCTTGAACATTCCTCTGCAGAAAGTATTCAGATGAGTCAGAAGGCATCAGGGATGACGCAATGAATGCAGTGCAAATAAAAGTGTGGCACAAATGCTTCAAGGATGGTTGAGAATCTATTGAAAGTGATCCACATTTTGGAAAGCCTGCAACAAGTAGAACACCTGAAAATATCAAATGTGTATAGGCTGCAATCAACAAAGAACGGAGAACTGTGTGAGGTCCCAAGGTGCTTACTTTGAAGGGAACTGAGGAACTCATTGTTCTATGTACAATGCTTCTTGTATCTTGTATGTTCTTCAAAAAATGCCTCTATTTTTCATAATAATTGCTTTCTGGATAGGTTTCATAAGCATGCAATAGAATATATTCAGCCATAAAAAAGCAATAATAAAGTACTTATTATATATGTTGTAAACTTTGAAAACAACATACTAATTGTAAAAAGCAGACAGAATATTCACATAATGACTCCATTTATATTAAATATCCAGAATAAGGAAATCCAAAGAAAAGAAAGAAAATTAGTTTTTGGCTGTAGCTGGTGAGGGTGGAGGATGGTGAGTCACCTTTTGAGCTGATAAAAGTATTTTAGAACTGAATAGTTGTTATGGTTGTACAGAATTGTGGACTAAATGGCACTGAATCATACACTTTGAATGCTTTATATGATAAATTTTATATTATGGGGATCTAAAAATGGAATTTATTTGTAAAAACTTACATACTTATGTATACATGTTTAAACTTCAGTTACTTTCAAAGTACTCTCTATTTGATGCAATACCAGTATTGAAAAGTTTTCTTCCACTGCTCACAACAGTTTTTGAACTCAACAATTTTTAAATCAATTTATTGTTGTTGTATTACAGTTGTCCCACTTTTTTCTCTACTGTGCTCCTCTGCCTCACCCACCCCATCCTCTTTCCCACAGTTAATCCCCACCCTGCTGTTCATGTCCATGGGTCATTTGTATTAGTTCCTTGACTAAACTTTTCCCCTTTCTTTCCTCTTTTTTCCCCCTTCCCCTTCCCTTCTGGCCATTGTCACCTGTTCCTTGTTTCCATGCCTCTGGTTCTATTTTACTCATCTGTTTGCTCATTAATTTTCTGTATTAGGTGAGAACATATGGTGTTTGTCTTTCATCACCACCTGGCTTATTTTACTAAGCATAATACTTCTAGTTCCATCCATGCTGTCGCAAAAGGTAGGAGTTCCTTCTTTCTGCTGTATAGCATTCCATTGTGTAAATGTACCACAGTTTTTCAATCCATTCACCCACTGATGATCTCATTGATTTTTATGTCTCTTAGTGCGTCTGCCATTTTTTGCTTCACCTCTTCCATATCTGCTAAACATTTCCCTTTGAGGAATGTTTTCATCTGGGAAACAAAAAATTAGTAGGGGTGAGATTGGGTGACTAGGGAGGGTGGGGCATAGGGGTTATGCTATTTTGGGTCAAAAACTGCTGAATACTCAGTACCATGTGGGCAGGTGCAACTGTAAATCACCCATCATGAAATGGCAAATGTATTGAAAGAGTCAAGTAACATGCATATGACTTTTTCTTAACATATCGGTTTCCATATTAGTTGCCAATAAAAATAATACTTCTCAATTAAATACTTTTTATACTAATTGGATTGATTTGGAAAACTTCAGGTGCTCAGAAGACTTCTTGGACATGGAGGAACATTTCTACGTGTCTGTTTCCACGTACTTTATTCCACGTACTTTTGAAGTAAATTAGTTTATAAAAACCACAGTGTTATGCAAATTGTATTTACATTAAAAAATATTTAATGTACACAATTTAAAACAGTGTTTAAAAACAATTAAAATGATAACATGTAGACCAGTGAAAGCAGTAAACTTTAATTTTTTTCTTATAATTAGCTACCTTTCTTCATTTATATCCAGTTAATGTGTATTACTTTTTGACAATTCAGCATAAAGAACCTATTTGCATTTTATAGTATAACATAAATAAATTCATATTAACATTACTATTTAATATATCCAAATTATTAACTGAATTATTAAGACATTGTACCTTCTTTGTCTTAATAAGTCACTGGCTCTAGAGTCCAAACTTTAGAGTGTGGTTCATAAGCTTCAGCTTATTGCAAATTGACCTAGTGCAGTAAGTGGCTCTTATTAAACTGAGAAAACCATGGAACTTCTCTGTATATTAATTTTTCCACTAAAAATTAGGGGAGGCAATAATATGCTCCACAGAGGTCTGCAAAGAGGTTATAATGATGCTCAACACATAATATGGGCATATCAAACTAATAAGTATTGTTAAAATTACGAACAATATATAAACGTGCACATACACATGTGCAAACATACAAATACTATGATTATTATTTTTTTACCCTAAATGGAGGAGATTCTGATCAATGAAAGACTAAAACCTTTCTCAGTATTACTTTTGCCTCACACATATCTAAAAATTCTGCCTTCATCTAATTCCTACTTTTCTATTAAACTTTTAACCACTTATGATTTTTAATTTTAAAGTACAGAAAACTCTTTCCTTTACATTCCATTGTAATCTATTTGTCCAATCATTACAACTTAAAGGTTTATGTAAATCAAATAATGAATTTAAGAAAGATTGTAACTTGACATGATATAAATAACTATCCAAACACTGCAATTTTAATTATAACTAATGCCTCATCGTTGGAAACCCCATTTTTCATTAATATTTTATCTTTTACTTCTAAATTAAACATTACTCTGACAAGATTATTATTCCAGATTTAACAAGGGAAAACATTTGTAAAGAAATTTGAAATGCCAAAGAACAAATTATACTTATTTATTTCCACAATATTATGCAAACCAGACATAAGAACCCACAACCTCCACTGTTTCTGTTGTATGCAGACTGTGGCCATATGGATAATTATGTAGCATTGCCACAAAAAAAAATTTTTGACATCAACAGGAATGACTGTCTGCAACACTCTCTCAGAGCTGTTAATACTTGTAGAGGGAGTTTTCTTATCAGAACTTGGTAGCTACACATAACGAAAGTTTTCAGGCAGAAATCTTCGTATCTGTTCCAATTTAAACATTAAAAAAAATTCCAATAGATGCATTTAATTAACCACAGATACTTCACCCCAGACCTAGCCTCAAATGAGTCAAATATTCTTACCAGAATTGACCAGAAATTCAAAAAGCATACATATTCATTCTTCCTCTTTCTTTTAAATGGGTCATAGTTTCCACATCTAGCAATGGAAGGCTACCCATTTTGCAATAGTCCTCCCACTGAAAACAGTAAAATATAATTATACATTATATACAGACATATTTGCACTACAAGTATATATGCACAATATTGTATTTATGCAAATATGTACATATATTTACACTTCATATATGTATACACTGATGTATATACTGATGTGTTTATTTAAAGGCATCAGAGAGCCATCTAGGTGGCAATGACTTGCATATAAACATAAAATTTTAGAAGTAAGGAAAGCCCAGTAAAAAGGTCAGACATCGACACCACTTTCTCAGTAATATTTTTTATTGATTTCAAAATTATAGTAGAAATATTGAGAAGTTTTTGATGGGTTTCATAAGCCTACAACTGCAAAAACTGGAGTCCAAAATTTACCAAAGAGTGAAATCCTGGTAAATTCTATGTACTGCAGAATCGGATCCTCAGAGCTACTTTGTAAGAGGAAGGTAAACAGAGTGTAGACTGTCCTCATAAAGACTGAAGTCAATTTTTAAATCAGCTCAATATATGACAAGATAAAAGTGAGGTACTCCCAACTTGACCTCATGGCAAAATCAAAAGTAGACTTTCAGTTGAATGAAGAGAGCATAATCCAAAACTTTATGATTCTTACCTTTTCATTCCAAGTAGACATTATTCAATAAAAATAACCAGGTACACAAAAAACTAGGAGTCAGATGAATAATCTATTAATGGACCAGATTTATTAGAGGCATATATTTTAAAAATGTGATTATTCAAGATAAAGGAGGAGTTTTGCAGATAAAACAAAAATAACAAACTAGGAATTTTATAAAAATTCAATAACTGAATTCAGAACTCAGTGAATGAGTTTAATAGTCATTCGAGACAACTGAAGAAAAAATAAGTGATAGAGTAAAATGTTCAGACTGAAATATGAAGTGACAAGAGAATGTACAATACAAAACAGTGTAGAACATATATTACACATTGTGAAAAGACTGAAGCTTGCATGCAACTGATGTATCAAAAGAAAAAAGAAAGAAAGAAAGAAAAAAGAAAGAAAGAAGGAAAGAAAGAAAGAAAAAATGAAAGCAATACTTAAAAAGATAGTCAACATTTGCAAAATGATGAAATATATCAAGCACAGAGTCAAGAAATTCTAAGAAACTGAGAAGCACCACATGTAGATGCACACAAAACTGATATTTTAAAAACTTATATAGATGTTTTTTAATGCAGCCAAAAGAAGAGATATTATTTGCTCTATATTATCAACCATGATGAATAGCCACATCTCAAAAGAAACCATTAAAGCTAAAGAACACTACAATTTAATCTGAAAAATGCCAATGCATATTTTTGTACCCAGCAAAAATGCTCTGTATAATGAAAGCAAAAATGAATGTATTTCCAGAGAAACAAATATGCTATATGGGGCCTTTTCTCCTATTCTGACTAAAGTTTGTTGGTTATTAATGACTACAGAGCACAAGCAAGATGAATGTCTGTGTTTGTCAAAAAATAGAAAATTGTTATTTACATGACTATTGAAATAAATTATCTAACTTTTATCATGGAATGGTGCTACAAGACATATGCCATGGTTTAATAATTTTTATTTAAGTCTTTGTTTCAGCATTAAATATTTTTCCTCTCTATGTACACATTGGAACCACTTTAATGTAAGAGTCTTCATTGGTTTCTTCTCTAGCTCTTCATCTTAAATTTAGTTTTGTAACCTCATCCCCACCCTAGGCATTCTTTGCTAGCCAATTTGGAACAGTTGAAGGTTCAGAGGGAAAACAAATTGAGAAGTGGTAAAGGCAAAGGGGAGAATATTTTACTTAGATGGTACCCTGTGAGTTTCTCTGAACCTGGTAGAAGTTTAAATGTGTCTCAATTTTTCCAAAAGCTCTTTCATTGGTTTTTGGAGATTCAGTGTTCTTCTCCTCTGAAGAGCCCTTTTGCAGGAAAACGAAACACATCTTTTCTCATTTGCTAGAATTTCTCTTCCAGTTTCTTTTAGGCCTTGTTACCCTTTAGGTAGCTTGTTTAGACTGAATCCAGGATGATTTTAAGTCAACACCTCACCTTTCATGTGACTCCCATCTGGGGCATAAGAACACTTGCAACTTCATTGCTTAGTAAGTTCAGAAACTGCAGCTCTTGTATATCACTGTTGTGAGGTTTCCTGACATCATTACTACAAAAATTAATTTCTTGTTTCTATTTCTCAGGCAGGGATCAGACCCCAGTCTATGTGCTCCAAATGTAGGGCAGGATTCTACTTGGAAGCATCCTATCCCATGGGCCAAGGCAAAGGTTTCCACAGATGATTTTTCTTGAAAAATTCCTTCCTTACAAAAATATTCTAATTTCTCAGTACTCTGACCCCTATTTGTCATCCTTAATATGGCTCGGATGAAGGTGGTATCAAGAGTTCTGAAATTTCTTGAAAAATTCAGTACATGTGTACTTCTACTCAGTTTGTACCTTAACTCTCTAATGTTTTGGTGTCCAGCAATTTTGATATCTGATTTGCATTGGCTCTTTCAATATATTTTTGAATGCTTTGATTAATGATAATTTTAATTTTGAGTCAAAGATTTCTAAACCCTTGCTTCCTAAACACAGGTGATTTAAATTTTATAGTTAAATTTTGACACCATACAATATAATCAACGTAGTTAAATTTAAGCATGGGTAGATGCTCATTTAAGACCAGAAAAGACTTATAGCTTAATTTAATTTATACTCAAAATATATATTATTCCTTTTTCAAAAGAAGTCAAAGACTAGTGGATGGAAATAGGTGGGAAATAAAAATAGAATTCCAGGTCTCATCATTGATAATACAAATTTTGTCAAAGAATATATACTTCAGAAACAAAGGAGAAAGGAGTTAGGCAAAGTTGGATGGTGCAGACATGTACCCCAACTCATGCTGCTGGTCCAAATTGAGGCTATTTTGAGTTTGTCTATCATTATAGCCAAGTAACTGTGACATTGTCTCTCCAGTAAAGAGAAGAGTTAAGTGCCATAAACCTATTTTACACATCAGTGCACTAAAAAACATACCTCTATAAAATGTGATTGTCATAGTTGTCATCATGTCAGTGAAAAAAGTGGAGAAAGCCATAAAGGAAAGTTTACTGAGCATATCACAAGGGGTGGGGAAAAGGGAAAACCTTTTATACAACGGAAGATGTATCCTTTTCTGGCCTTAGCTTGTTATTCTTCCAAAAACTTACCTTACACAATTCTTTTTACACCAACTAATTTGAAGGAAAAAAAATGAACCTCACAAGAAGTCTTTGCAATTCTGAGGTGTATATACTGACATTCATAACAATGCAAAGGCTTTGTAATCTGGGGATTTCTGAGAGGCTGATAAAATTATGATTTATACATTTATTGCTGCTCTTAAAAGCCAGAGATGAAATGTCCCTTCAGTATATACCCATTGGAGTTTGTACTTTTAGAATATAATTCCCTTTTCTTCTGAATCCCCCAACATCCCTCTGAAGGAATGAGAGGTATATAAAACATCTGACATTAAAAAGATTTCCTTGTAATTTTCTGGTCATATGCATTGTCTTCAGTGTGTATTATGAATTTATTTCAAATGGGTAAGAATACTTTGCATAATGAGGCAAAGCTTTTAAACAAGATGGTTTTGTGAATAAGGCATTGTTCTATTTTTTGAAAGCTTAACTCTGTCTTAGTTACACAAAACGCAAGATTTAGAAGCATGTAAACCAATAAGAGTTATTCAATCTAAGCTGTAAGGGTAACTTACTATGAGCACTGGAGGTTGAGATAGGATATTGTATTTGCATATATACAGTATATGGAAAACTAGTCTACCATTTTATGGAGTAGCAATCATATTTAGTTTAATGTCTTTTAAGTCCCATAAAATGGTATTAGGAAATTTTGCTATTTGGATGGTGAGCAATCAAAGCTGTGGTGTTAACTCATCATAACACTACTAGTTTGACTCTTCAGGCTTCATTAAATTAGGGATATAAATATGCCAGATCAACCAAATGAAATTAGAATGCTTCTATTTCAGATTTAGAGTAGGCTGAATGAGCTTGGTACCTTTTTATATTTGTAGTTAGGTACTGCGCTTGCTGACCTTGTGATTGCATGGCTGTTTCAATAAGAATCAAGATTAACATATATCAGTAATTCTCAACTTTATACTATAACTACCTTCAGGATCCTATAAAATAAGTGTGCCTTAAATCTTTCCCTTCATCAATTTCTTCATTCTTTTTCTTTTGAACACCTAATCCAAGCCTAAAATGTTATGTGGCTGTTCCAAGTGATAACATTTCAGTGTGGCAACACTGTGGGGAGGTTGGAGAGTATAATAATAATAATAGGTCAAATCATTGAATTCTGGTCATTTATATTTTGCCAATTGAATATGTGATGTTTGGAAGTTCTGCCTCTGCCATCTTTCTTGGACCTCAATTCTCAAAATGAGCAATGATGATCTACAATGAAAGTAAAATGTTTAAATGATTTAGATACACAGACTGGAAGCAAAGTGATTTTTAAAATAATTTAAATAGGTTTAAAAATACTTACTTAAATGTTGGGGAGAATAATGCTATAAAAATGGACAATATTTCTAGCAAATTCTGAGGTCTATATACAATTTTCATTTTAATCCTCTCTATCTATCTATGACAGAGAAAGTAAAAGTCATTTTAAGATTATAATTCTTTCTTATGATTAAAAAATTATATATGTAGTAATTTGAGTTTTTGTCTTACTTTGTTCTATTTAGAGAAGTCTTTCAGAGGCAACCACATGACTTAACATGTGAGCTGTATGTACTGCAAACTAATGGCTCTTCTTGCTCTTCATATGTATTTGTGGACTAATTTGAAGGAGAGAGTTAAACATGAAAGGCAAATTCGTATTCATTGCTGAGAATTTTGAAAGAAATACACATGATCTCTGAACCCAAAATTGAAATCTGTGCAACATTTTTTTAAAAGTAAACATAAATATTATCTTATAGATGTGATACCATATACTGTCTCACTGTAACATTTATTACTATATTTGATTGAAATATACACATTCAATTTTAAGTTAAAATATTTTGGTAATTTAGCCTAAAAGTCAAACTAATATTTATAAAATTAACAGATAAAAAAGTAAATTTTGAATTCTAAGTAATAAATTCATAAATGTCCATTTGAAAGAATTAATTTATTTATGGATTGGTGATCTGCTAGACCCCATTCAACAAATGAGATTTGTAGTCCCAATTGTCAGTAAATTGTTCCACCCTCTTAAAACATTTCCAATAATTTCTTAGTCCATTACCAGGGTGTATGCAAATGATACCAACCAATACCATTGAATAATAGCTGTTTAGAAGATTTTAAATATTTCTAGTTCCCTACAAATATTCTGAGCTCGACTCAGAGTAACTATAATTTTAAAAATAGACATCAAATTTAAAAATTACCAAATGATTTGCTTTTCAGAAAGTAACAATAATTAACATTTATGAATAAGTTGATTGGTTTAATTCATTAAAATTGTTAATAATTCTTTGATCATTTTAAATTGTGTTCTAAATTTTTCAGAATCCAAACTTTGTTTTCAATTGCATAACTAGATTAGGTTAGCTAATTTCTGGTTCTTTTTTTAAAATAAAACTTCAAGGCCCTGGCTGGTGGCTCAGTGGATAGGCACTGGCCTGCGAGCCCAAAGGTGGTTGGTTCGATTCCCAGGTAGGGCACATAATCAGGTTGCAAGCCAGGTCTCCAGCCAGCTCTGTAGCTGGAGGCACGTGAACGGCAAACATACATGGACAGTTCTCTCCCTCTCTCCCTCCCCCTCTCTCTGAAAATAATGAGTGAATTCTTTAAAAAAATAAAATAAAATAAAACTTCAATATAAATAATATAAATAATTCAGAGTTATAAGTAATTACTTTTTTAAATATTTTATTTATTATTTTTAGAGAGAGGCAGAGAAGGAGAGAGATATCAATGTATGGTTGCCTTTCACCTGCCTCTAGGCATGGACCTGGCTGGAAACTTAGCTTGCAACCTGGCTATTTGCCCTGGCTGGGAATTGAACCAGCAACCTTCAGGTTCACAGGCCAGCACCTTATCCACTGTGCCACCAGCCAGGGCCAATAAGTAATTATTGAGAAGTGAAAATAGACAATTGCAGTACTGTAAATCATACTAGCTTGGACTTTTTACCAAATTATTCATTTTATTGGTGAATATAATGAAAGAATACTGCCACCTCTGTCTTCAGTATATAGAGAGTTCAAAAACATTTATTGGTAGAAAGTTTATCTCACCCTTATTTGCTTACTAGGAACATTGTTAGAAGAATCTTTTCATAGCTCCGATCCATTATGTCCTAGAATGTCAATTGAAAGTTGTTTGCTTGGTTTCCAGTAGAGTTAGTTATTGTGTATCTGTCTGCACTCTTCTCATTGTGAGTGACAATCATAGACTATTCTGCTGAATACCACCCCTGTCATTGTTGGCTTTTTGCTTCTTGACAATTTTGTCTTTTTTTCACCTTCCTCTTTACAAGTGGATAGAAAAATCAAGTAATTCATCAGAAGAAATACAAAGTTAACTGAGCTCTCAAAACCTTGCCTGCTGTCATATCCTATAGTTAAGATTTTTACCTGAAGCATTGAATGTCTCACCCTGACACTGGGCTGCAGTAATTAATCATTAAACAGTGATTGAGGCAGTGGACCCCAGAAAAGATCTCCATACACCGCCATATGCTGGAGCCAGCTGCAAGCTCGGACTCAGGTAGGAGCGGCACAGAGAGCAGAGCCTGACAGTTCCCCGCTGTGAAGCCCAAGTGCAGCGAGCTTCTAACTCAGGGCCAAAAACTGAACGCGTGCCTGTGTTGACCTTCATTACCTGACACTGTTTAAAAGATAAAATGTCAGTGTTAATGTACTGGAAGTTTAAACATTTAATCACATTTTAATGAGCATACCAGCATTTTTTGCGCTTCAACATTTATCTTTCTTAGTTATTTTTTTCCTTAACAACACATCACTTCAGCAATCTATATCTATTCTCAAAAGAAGAAACTGCGTACAAGAAAACTAAAACAAATGTAGTATAGTGTATTTTTTGTCATGAAGGAATAACTGGAGGGCGACATGAATATTTCCTTCAAGTATTTAAATGGCTATTATGTAGGAAAAAAAGTGAGTCTGTGCTCTATTTCTCCACAGCTGGTTAACAGAACTTAAAAGTGCAAGTCATTAAGGGCTGTATTTGAACTTAAAGTAGAACTTACAAACACAGAGAAATAATAGTGCCATAGTCTTTATCATGCAATAATGAGCTTCCTATTGCCTATTAGGACTCACATCTGCTGTCAATGTAGTAGGAACCCCTTGAATAAATGGGATGGCAGATCACACAATCATTTCAAGAGTATCACATTCAACCCTATAAGTGATATTTACCAACTACTATACTTAATGCATTATGTTATTGATATATTCAATTTTAAAGTATATTCAAAAATAAAAAATAACCTTTTGTGCTTATTGATTATAAGATAACTTGTTTATGATGAGGATTTTATTTTTTTTTTTTACTTTATTTGTTCTGAATAAAAATGAAACGTTCTACTTTCATTAAATAAAATTTATATATTAACTCTATTCTTATGTATACATATGTAACTGACATTCATTCATTTTCTTTTGAACACAAGTCATCAGTCAGAGATGATTGCCCAATTTACACTTGGAAAAGGATTTCTAATCAGGGTTTTTGTTGTTATTGAGTAATATTTTTAAAAATAAAATATAAATCTTACGTAAGAATGACTACAAAAGAGTGTATGACTGAGAACCTCTGTCTTTAGATATTATTTTTTCTCCATTACACCAATGACACAACCCACATAACAGAAGGATTAAATAAGTCTCCAATATACTGGATAGAATGTCTGAATATAGAGCTGAAATATTTGAACATGACAAATTTCTCTGTCTTCAGTGTATGGGCTTTCCTCTCCATTTAATTTAGTTCTTATCAGAGAGGCCAAACTTTGTTCATGTCAGATAAGAATGCTTATACAGGTCAGGAATAAGAAATTGGACAAGGCGCTGGCCTGCAAACCCAAAGGTCACTGGTTGGATTCCCAGCCAGGGCACATAACCAACCAGGTTGCAAGTCAGGTTTCCAGCCAGGTCCATGGCTGGAGGCAGGTGAAAGGCAACCATGCGTTGATGTTTCTCTCCTTCTCAGCCTCTCACCCTTCCTCTCTCTCTGGAAATAATAAATAAATCTTAAAAAAAAAAAAAAAAAAGAAAAGAAAAAAATTTATTTGAAAAAATGTATTTTTTATCATGTTAAATCATAACAAATTTCTTAGTTTACTCCTTTTTGTTCCATCTAGAAAATGTTGCTGTTTCTTTTTTACTTGTTTACTTGAAAGTATAGGGGAAAGTTTATAGACTGAAAAAATATAAATTAATATATTTTACAACTCTATACATGAGTAACAGTGTTACTCTCCTGGGTGACATTGCTTGGCATTTAGTGGTGCTTTTTATTACTGTGTGTATATGCAAATATTGCATAATTCCTTTAAGCAAGAACTGAAGGGTTTAAGTGAAAGGGATATTTGAGATTATCTTTTGAGTTGCAGAAATTTGCTAGACTTTTTTTCTAACGTACTGAAATGAGGATTCAATTCAAGGCAGTTTCACAAATGGAAATTATTTGATAAGATCTGTGAACACAAGCTTTTGGCCCAATTAAAGATCTAGTCATGGTGAATTTGAATATATATTTCCTTTTCGTTAAGAATTCACATAGGTTAATTCCTCATGCAAAATTGTAGATTTCTACTCTATTTGAATTCCTAGTGCTTGGTGCTTCCTGCTTCTGCCTTTATAAAATAACAGCTGCTTGTTTGAGGCCTGCAGTTAGTTCTGCAGTTTCTGATATCTGCCTTTAATAGAAAGCTTCTATGTCTTTCTTGGTAGGCAGGTGTCTCCAGTTTCCTGTGATTTTCCTCCAAAATTGCACATTAATGCCCAATACCAAAGGACAAAAAGAATAAAGTGATATTTCAAAAGGCTTAGATTTCCTGGTGCATGATTGCCTTTAAAGTTCTTTGGACTGATTCAAGTTTTTATTTTTATGCATCTAATTTTTTTTATTTTTTTGCTCATGTAACCTTGAAATATGAATATTTTCCTGACAGAGCATTTTGAGAAAAGCTCTGAAATTAATGGTAAGCACTACATTTTTCATGAGAAATTAATGCTTTTGTCAGGATTAAGAGTAGTAAAATTCCTGATTTAAGACTGAAATATCTGTTTCATCTTGACATTCTAAAAACAAAATTTCCTTGAAGTTAGTTATCAAAAACAGTTCTTTGTAAAATTGTCATTATTGTTTATTTATAATGCAGTTAAGTAGGCATGGATATACAGTTATAAAATAAGAAAACCCAAACTCTCAGAATATCTCTACTTTTAGAAAATGAAATTTGAATAAAATTGGGCAAATTTGGAAAGACATTTATTAGTGTCTCTTTATTACAAAAGAGTCAGTACAGGAGGGAATAACTAAGTTGACCTGTTGTCTTGTGTGAGTTCCTTTGGCACCCTGAGACAGTCACAGAAAATGTACATTTTACAAACATTGGCTAACACATATGGTCTAAGTGAGTTTATGGTACTAATGGACACACATGAATTCAAGCCCTTTGTATGCCATAAATTCAAATAAGTAACAATACTTTTTTAAATTCAAATGAAAGGAAATGAAGCTACTTTGGAAGTACTGTACATCCATCTAAATTTCATGTGAAAAACAGTTTCTTGGAAAACACTGTAAGTTTTTCACAGTATAAATGCAAAGCAATCAAAATCATTTTTAATTAAAGTTCTTTCTCAGTTCACTAAGGAATACTGAGAGAATGCCAAACTGTATTAATGCACTCCATTATGACTTTGACTACATTTTACAACTTGAAAAATTTTCATTTTTATGGGGCCGTCAGCCTGATACTTAATAGAGAATGTTTTATTGACATTTATGTTCTTAACCTAATGATGTGTATTTAAATGATGGCTGCCATCTTCATTAGAAGTGACTGTTGAAAGAGTAATAAGAGGCCAGGGAAACTTTGTATTCTAACTGTACAAGCAGAATATAACCTTGGGTTAAATATTTTACCAATATTTAGCTACAAGGCTTAATTGAAAATACCAAAAGCTTCAACATTATATGAATATTTTTTTAAATTTAGTATTTTTATAGATCTATGAAATACACATACATTTTTACTCCATTTTTCTTTGTTCTTAAAAATGAATGTATTTATCACTTAAAATTTGTAAAAACCAAAATCCTTAATGCTTTCAATAATCATCAGGTGAGCCAGGGGATCAGAAGGTTGCCAGCTTTCACTCAGTTGGGACTCAACCCCAACTATTCCTCTGTTCTTCACAGCTCACAGGAGCCTTGCCCTCACTGGTACTGGAAGTGAAAGGCACCTCAGATAAGGCAAGTGCAGCAAGCAGTGCCTTTTCCTGCCTCTCATTAGACACAGGTGCCCTAATCTAAAATAGTTCAGTGGATTGAGTGTCATCCGGCAGCTGGGTTCCTGGTCAGGTCACATGCCTGGGTTGCAGGCCAGGTCCCTGGTTGGGGGCATTTGAGTGTCAACCTGATCTATGTTTCTTTCATACATCAATGTTTCTCTCTGTCATTCTCCCTTCCTTCCCCCCTGTCTAAAAATAAATAAAATCTTTTAAAAAATTATCTAAAATATTTAGATGGTCAAGAAAGTTAATTTATAATACCTAGACTTAAAATTACCAGCTTCATAGCCTTGACTGGTGGCTCAGTCAATAGGCGCTGGCCTGCTAACCCAAAGATCGCTGGTTTGATTCCTAGCCAGGGCACATAACCAGGTTGCAAGCCAGGTCTCTAGCCAGGTCAATGGCTGGAGGCAGGTGAAAGGCAACCATACATTGATATCTCTCTCCCTCTCTGCCTCTCCCCCTTCCCTTCTCTCTGAAAAATAATAAATAAAAATAAATAAATAAAATCTTTTTAAAAAAATTTAAAAAAGAAATGATCAGCTTCATATGTTTTCCCTATATTCCATGACACAACAGTGCTGGATCACCACTTTCCAGGCAAATGCAGAGAAACCTAACTCCCCATGTGCCTACCACAAAAAAGAACTTAGGTAAAATCACTTTAGCTCTGACTAATGTAATACTTAAGTATGGACAGTTGAATTCCAGGCTTTTGTGTCACAGCTGCTAACTTTTTTCTTCATCATTAGATCCTTAGGAAACTGGATAGAGTTTACTTCACTCACTAGTAACACCTCTTCATTAAATATTGTTTTAGGATATTTTCTTGTCTCTTACTGAAGGATGTTAAAAGAGTTGTTCATATGTAGAACACTGCTGTATAATAAATGGTTTTGGGTAGAGAAATTTGTTGAACAATTCATATGGATCACAGAAAAACTAAAGAATTTTGTAGGATAGATATAAATAAGATTTTAATAAAAGATGTGAACCGGTAGTATTAGGCCAGCATCTGAACATTATTATACTCTTTGAAAAGTATTTATAACCTAATATAAATAATTAGGATAGAATACCTACCATAACTCACATATTTTTATCATTTATTCAAATGACAAAAATTGTATCTCTAATGTTGCTTGGCCATCAACAGACCATTTTTATTGCTTTTCAAAATTCTCATGTTATAAAATGATTTTGAGTAACTTTAAAAGAAATCTCTAAACTTCAGTGGAGTCTAGTACTCTATGTCTTAATGTTCTGGTAAGAACAAGCCCAGATTAGAGATAAGATTTACATAATCAATAGTCCAACAATGGAAAATCTATTTGAGCAGGCTTTACTTAAATATGCCATTGACTTGCAGATTTACTAATTACAGTTTCTCATACTGAGCATATCTGAGGCTATTTTTACAAATTAAATTTGGTCCATTTGATACTATAATTTGATTATTTAATGATCACTATAAACAGAAATAAACCAATAAAGTAATGGCTTCTGTGAAGGAGCAATTTACCTAATGTCTGTGCAGAAAGAAAAATCATAAGGGCCATGCTATTAAAGCAATGTAACTTGCCAATTAATTTTATTGACTATAAGTAAATATGGTCATAGTAAGGTAGAGTAAAAGTTGAAATAAAGATACTATATTTAGCAAATAATCAAATTTGAAATTAAAAAAAAAAAAGGCAAGGAGACTCAGAACATGATTCATACTTTAATCTACTTAACTCCTTTTCTGGAGAAAAGAAGTAACACATCAACAATCAATATAATTGATGGGGCTGCCCCAGTTTTATTTATTTTCCAAAGCTTATGATTGAAACTTACCTGAATTATCATGCAGCTTAATGTTTTTGTTTTTCTTTTTTTAAATGGAGAGCTGAGAACTCTAAGGTCCTTATGAAAAGAGGTGTCAGTGCTGGGGCTTAGACAAACTTTTGGGCAATTCCAATGCTAGTTACATTATTGGACTGTAATTTTGCATTCCAACATGAGAGAGATTAAAGATATTTGGAAACAATGGGAACTGAAAACTTCACATCTTTATTTTCATACAACCCATGTATCTTTTAAAAGTGTTTACCAGAGTCATGGGAAATAAAGATTTATTTAATGACATGAGCTTTTTGATACGTTTAAGAGAGAACAAAAAGCAGCAGAAAGTATTAACACATAATAAAATGCAGTACATTATTTTACTGTACTAAAACACCAATTGTAATATTTTTAAGTAAAATAATATAAATAAAAGTGTAAACATTAGCTACTTTATTTGAACTTATTACATTAAGGAAATATACACCTGTTTCCAAGATGGATGTTTAATATATTCCTATGTTGCTCCTTTAATGTAATATATCAAATATGAATTTTTTGTACTGTTTATAGACCTTTGCAATATCGAGTAACATTAAGGTAGATGAAGAATATATTTTTTTCTTCAATCTTAATGTAACCAAACACTGTCTGGCTGCCTACCACAACAAAAGCCAAACACATAAGACAGGTGCTGATGAGAGAGGACATGGTTTATTTCAGACAATGGCAACCTGAAAGATGGGGAAATTCTGTCCCAAAGCCCATTTTGCCATCACGTCTGGTCAAGCCAGTGATTCTTATAAGGAGTTGGTGGGAATGAGGGAGTGGAACTTCCCAAAGGGAGTATGGGCATGCAGGTGCTGGTGAGAGAGGAAAGTAGGCATACAGACAGTGTCCTTGCTGGCCCTGACATGGGCTTTTCATGGTCAGCATCTTTGAGATGGCCATCTGGTTTCTGTCAGTTAAATACCTGAGCCAGGACCTTGAGGTCAGGTTGCTTCTTAGGCTGACACAGGAACTGTAACTGCTGAACTGTAGAGTAAACTCAGGAAAACATCTCTTAACATGTAAGCTCTAGTTTTGAGAGAAAAATCAGGTTGGAGTAACAGGTTGGGTTTAGTATTTATGAAGAAACTTGGGTAACTTTATATAAGTGTAACATTCATTCCCTGTCATATTAATTTCCCAGTTCCTGCCTTCTAGTAGTTTGAAAAAGATAATAACATAACTCATAGTATATTTTAAAATAAAATATTAGCAAATTTACTATGGATATCCACATATAATGCATTTGTGTAGGTATGAGTAAATACTTGTATACTTTTAATTAAGGATATAAGCTAAAGAGAGTACTTAATATTTAAGGTATCTAATCTCATCTTTTTATAAGTGATGTAAGAACAAAAAACTAATCTTATTTTAGAATTTAAAAACTAGGCTATAATACTTTTTAAAGTGTTTACATTTTAATTATATATCATTTACATGATCTCAAAATAACCTGAAATCTCTAAAACCCTTAGAGAATTAAGAAAAAAAAAAAAATGGTCTCTTAGCTTTTTGAGAAACTAGCAAGTGTTGCAGAAGGTTATTGAGACAAGAAGTTTCTTACTAGTACCTTCAAATTAAAATAGAAAAAAGCTGAGTTTTTTAAATTTTATATGAGATAAAAATTAAGTAAAACAGTCCTTTCAGTCTCAGATATACATAATAAAGCTATGAACTGTCATAGAAAATTAATAGTGCAAGGTACCTACTAGCAGAAACTTTAATATTTGTTAGTTTATTTCACACACATTTTAGTCACTGATGTTTTAGAAACTTGGTTCTTAATAGAGCATAAACACAATGAAAGAAACATGCAGACATACCATGGAATGACATTATTAACATGTGGGGTTTCAGGAGAGGAAGTTCTTGACATATATGCTTAATATCAACATTTTTTTCCCTTTCATCCACCTTTTATTCTTTCCACTTCACACACAATCTGAGGCAACAAAGACAAAGTTGTCAAGGTTTGGCATTGTAATTAAATGACTGATAATGGTCATTAGAGGATGCAAAATACTCTCTAATTAGAGTGAGCAAGAGACTGTTAAACATGTGACTATTTACAGGTCTTTTGTGGGATAAGCAATGTGCATCAGGGGAGAAAAGATAAAAGGGATAAAATAAGAAAATAATAGAACACCTGTATTGAAAGAAAATTTATTTGTAAGAAAAATAAGAACCTGTCAGGAGTTTCTGAAGTGAAAAGGCTGTGTAGTAATGGGTGATTAAAAATCTATTTTAGTTAACAGTGTACTTGAAGCACCTAAAATATTTGCAAAAGGCTCAAATGAAAATATTAGAATTTCTATTGCTTTTGGCCTCCTTTGAATACAACATTGTTCCATGACTTGACTAAATGATCACTGCTTTTTAAGCATTAGAAAATAGCAAAATTACAAACAAGCAAAATAGAACCAGATACATGCATACAATGAATAGACCTTCAGTGGGCAGAGGGGAGGAGGGAGAGGGAAGGTGGGAGGTGGAGGCAAAGAAGGGGAGCAGTTTAGTTAAGGAATTCGCATGGAAGAACCGTTGACATGGACAATTGGGATTCACTTTGGGGGGAGTGGGTGGGTGGGGAAGGGGACAGAAGGGAGGAAAAGGGAATGGATGGAATACAACAGTAATAAAATTAAAAAAGAAAAAAGAACTGTCTAGGACACTATATATAAAAATAAAGCAACTCAAAGATTAAAAAATAGCAAAATTACTACAGTTGTTCACTTAGAAATACTGAAAGAGGCCCTGTCTTGAAAAAAAAAAAAGATGATGCATTTAGTTTCATATTGGACATTGAGACACCTTTGAAATATCAAAGAGTAGATTTACTGTAGGCTGAATACATTGGCTTAAAGTTCAAAAGAAGTAGGTGTCTGAGAGAAGGACAACCGAACAGATTTATCAACAAGACTTGGGGCTACAAGAAGACCTACCCACCTCCCACTCATGGCAAGAATGCATAATTTTTACAAAATTGCTAGGTAGCATAGAGAATATTTCATTGGTTCTTGGATTATGCTTGAGTCATTTTTAATCATAACACCCAAACTTCAGTTAAATCCTGCAACATGAAGCAACCTTTACAAAATGAAGAAGTGATACATATCATAAGTAAAGTGAAAAGAGAGAGGGTGGGAGATATGTAATGGGGTACAAAGTTATACAGTAAGAATTGAGGAAAAGTAAATTTGAAGCAAAAGTCAACCAAGGAAATTGGAGGTTCCAGTTATCTTTAAAACTCTCCAAGGGAAGAGTAAATACTGGAATTTCCATCTTTTAAATGATTAAATACTGAAACTGCATCATCTTAATACTAAAGAAAACTGTAATTAATATCAATATAGAATTTAGGGAACTTAAATATTTAGACATCAAAAAGATAGTAAAATAGACAGTCCCAGTACTTGGTTCCCAACAGAGACAGGGACCTAACAACCAGGTGAGGAACAACATGGTTTCAGGAAGGATCCAAATTCCACCTAAGAAGTTATAATATTCCAATAGTGCATACAATCAACATCAGTCACACTGAAATGGGTAAAAAAAATTCTATTTATGTCAGCCCCTCCACCAAGCCAGCGCAGCCCAGCACCAAGGTTACAACTTCTCCTTGGTGATGAAGGAGGGAGGAAGAGGGAAAGAGCACTACCCAAGGGGTTGGCTCAGCCTTGGCTCACATGACACTGAAAGTTTAAATTGTCATAGTTGAGATGTTTGGGGCAGCTAAGGAGATGGGCATTTTCTTGTAGCTGTCATGCTCTACTAGGCTCTACTAGGAAGCTCAGAACTTAGGCCTCTCTTTCAAGAAAATGAAAAGAATAGAATGAGATTTCATTGTGCCCAGCTTTTAGTGCGCTACTCAAGGGACCGTGCTTGCCCATTCTCACACAGAGCTCTGAAGGAAGCAACATAGCCATGCACGAGGGAAACAAGGGATTAAATTTCTTCACTTTTGCTATAGTTTACTTCAAGTAGTCTTCAAGTTGTAGAAGGTGGCATGTTAGAAAGAAGATACGGGGACAAAAAAACCCTATGAGTGAGAGTATATAAAAACCATATCAGTAGTGCATTGTTTTAAGTAGGACATTTATTTGAATATATTACTCATGGCCAACAATTCACTACCCATTTTAAGGGATTCATGTATGGAAGACTGTAACTAAATTGCATGCATTAACAATGCTGACGGAGCCATCAAATGAAACCTATCTTCTAAATGGCTGGTGCTGATTTGTGAATTGAACTGCTGCCTATGCTCAAGGATTTGACTTTGTTTTTCTTATTGTGCCTAAACTCTGCGGAAGACACAAGGTGCCAATGGAGAATTAATCATATATTCCTATATATAACATTGAAACTTTTATTTGTTAATTAAAATTCAAGTTGCTAAAAGTGGATACAGTAGACAGTTGGACAGCCAATTTGGCAGAAGCTGTGTTTGAGGGAAAAAGAAAAAGAGAGAGAGAGAGGCAATTTCTTTACATGACTGCTTTGGATCTCTCTTCTCTAAGCCTTTCTTGGTGCATAGAGTGAAACTTTACCCCACACGCATACTATTTAGAGACAGAAAAAGCTTTGTTTGTTGATGGGTACAATGAAAAATGCATAAATCACCCTTCTCAATTTGGATGACTTTGGTAATTTGCATTCATCTGTTTAAAGAAAGATGTCTTTGGAGACTTTCTATTTTTACATAAAAATTACACTCAGCATCTCCCAGCCTCCTTTGTTCACTAAATTTAGATTTGCTCACTTATACAATTCAGAGGGCCTAATTTGTTCAGAGGGAAGTTACATGCTATTTACAGCATGCTTCTTCTTACCTACCTCCTTCAAAAATATACATATATGTATAGATTACACCTCTGGCCTATGTTCTAGTGATTCATGGAGTACACGCTTGTGGGTGAAAGCCACCTCTCTCTTATAAACTAAAACAGAAAAATAGGCAAAAGTAAGGTTTTCAAATACCATGGGGGTTTGTAAGAGTAATAACCCTGGCCTTGAATACTTAAAAAATTTTTTTTTAAATATTGTATTCATTATTTTTAGAGAGAAGAGCAGGGAAGAAGGAAGAAAAGGAGAGAAACATAAATGTATGGTTGCCTTTCACCTGTCTTCAGCTGGTGACCTGGCTGGAGACCTGGCTTGCAACTTGGTTGTGTGCCCTGATTGGGAATTGAACCAGCAACCTTTGAGCTCACAGACTGATGCCCTATCCACTGAGCCACAGCAGCCAGGGCTGGCTTTCAGTATTAATGAGCAGTTAGAGGGCTATCCATGAAACAGTCTGCTGAATCTACAGCTTCCACAATTCTAGTTCTGTGGTTTTGTCAATAATGTAGTATTAATTCTATGTTGATGTCCAAAAGCTCTGCAATTGCCATGGTTATTCCCCCCATATTGCAGTTTTCTTCCCATTAGATGTGTAAACCCTTTCTAATTTGGAAAACTATGAGCAGGGGAGCTGCTGAGAGATATATACTGTATTGTAACAGGAAGAGACCATATCATGAGACAGTGAAACATGAAGAGCAGATAAACATTTAAATATATATTTTAAAATTGTGCACATAATGCTTCTGTTGTGCTCTGAAAGCCTTTAAACAAACAAATCACATGGTAAAATGAAAAGAGCTGGAGATTTTAAGTCATATATATATATATATATATATATATATATATATATATATATATTTCTATACAAGGTGTGTACACTTGGGAAAACCAGTTAAACCTTTCCAAGACTCAATATACTAATTGTGGAATAGGGATAATAGTGTGTCCTACTAGCATTCCTGAGGGTACCAATGTGAAATTAGCAAGGCCAGCTTCGTGAACATGTGATCTGGGCAGTCATACAGGGCCATGTGCACAGAAGGGCCACTATTGGTTTCATACTCAGCTGTTGCTGTCTTGGAATTCTTAATATTTTCCCTTATTTTTATTTTGCTTTGGGTCCCACAAATTACATAATTACATAGCTTGTTCTGCAAATTCACAAATAAATCATCTGAACCAGTGATTACCATATGTTAAGTGCTCAGTATTTTATTATATATATATATATATATATATATATATATATATATATATATATGGCTTCATTATCCCCCCCTGGTGCTAAACATGCAGGGTCAAGGACAGTCACAGTGTCTACTGCTTTCATACTGACTTCCCATAGCAGAGCTGGGCTCTATTTCATTTCAGTGGCTTCACTTTTCCACTAAATCTTTGGGGTCATTTTCTTGTACTGACTGTACATTACCTAACAGTTTTCTACTTCCACATTTCCCCTTTCCTATATGCCAGGAAGAAAGAGAAGTCAGCTAAAGACATAAGTACCTTCCTAAAGAGACAATGTCCAGAATAATTTTTGTAGCCACTCACCCCTGGGGTCCAGGGCTCCAGGGGGTGGGGATGGAACAGACTGCAGTTGCATGGGGACAGATTGGGGTTTATGGCTCTGGGGAGAGAGCTGAGAGACCAGCTGCCAGGACCCTGTACCGCGAGTCACTCTCTAACACCATAGACAACATCTTTCTTGGGTGGAGCACTCCCTTGCATACAGCATCAGCCTGAAGGAATGCAATAGCTCCATACCTTGGAGCTCACAGCTTGCTAAGGAGTCAGTTGCCTGGGCCATGATGCAGAGGCCTGAGCAGACTCAGGGGATGTCAGTGGCTAGATGGTGTGGTATTGGGACAGGGGCTATTCCCCCTAGATTTTTTCAACCTGACTGGCCTCCCCCTCATGGAAGATCCTTTAGCCTCACCTTTAGGTTCAAAGAGGCCCCATCCTCTCATTTCCTGTGGCACCACCTTAGCAAGATCTGGGCAGGACCAGAGATGATAGTCTGAGTTGTGTGACTTTGGGATGGGAGCCACTAGAGCATTTTCACCCTAGCCCAGCTGGCACAAGCCTAGTCCTTCAGACTCCTGACAGCTCCACCCTTTTGAACTTGGACTTCTTGTATAAGCTTGCACAGAGTGAGATGTGTGGCACTAGAACAAGGGCCATTTTCCCTCAAACATCTGGCTAATACAGAGCCCTTTCTTCACATGGCCAAATCTTGGTACAATGGAGCCTGATAAACTCTGTTGGCCTCAACCTGATGACTCTCTGACACCCTCTCTGAACACAAAAGCCTGAAGACACTTGGCAGATGGCATGTAGACTTGGTCTACCCTGGGACATTTACTACCTCAGACCCAGCACACAGGCACTGAATTTGAACCTGTATCAATTTGGTGAGCACCACTTACACCTACCTGGTAACTCACTGAAAACCTATCTCATGTAACTAAAGTACCACTAGAGACTCTCAGTGACTGAGTCTATCAGGCAGCCAGCAATTGGAGGCAAGCAGAGACAGATCTTGGGGTGCTTTGGGACTTTTTGATGACCTGTCCCTGGGCCTAGTGTTGGTAAATGCCAGCCTTGGTGCACAGCTTGATCTTTCCTGTACATACCCATGCCCAGCAGAAGCAGCCACAAAATGTGGATCATTTCATATCTCCAAACAGGTTGCCTAGGGCCAATCACAGGCAAAGTCTGACATTGACTTGCACCAGAGTGCCTTTCAAGAGACCCAGCAAGCAACACACTTAGTTACCATCTTTGGAGAACTCCAGAAAATATCCAACGAGCTTCACAAGCAGCATATCCAAAGGAAGATCTTGGCAGGCACCAGACTCTGCTAAAGTGAATCCTGTTTTGTATTGTTGGCACCTGCACAGCAGCTTGCATACTGTGGTCAGGATACATTCTCACAGTGAGCCAGACTGAAAGTCAATCCCACTCAGAAATGGGCCAATAGTACTCACAACTCAATTACATGTCTTGGCTGGGTAGCTCAGTTGGTTAGAAGGTTGCCCTGATACACCAAGGTTGTGGGATCAATCCCCATTCAGGTCACATGCAAGAATCAACCAATAAATGCATGAATAAGTGGAACAACAAATTGATGTTTCTCTCTTTTTCTTACCCTCTTGCCCTAAAAATCAATAAGTAAATTTTTATAAGACTTAATTATAACAGGAGGGCTCACATAACCCACAAAAGGAACATTCCTACAACATCCAGATCAGGTGATCAAGGAGAGTGTGCCACTGGGTCCCACAAGATTCCTATTACATAAGACCACCCTACCAAGTAGCAGACCTACTTAATACTCGCAAACAAACATAAAAAGGTATTAAAAAACAAAAACATGCCCAAAATGAAAGAACAGGAGAAATCTACAGGATAAAAAAAGGTAAATGAAATGGAAACAAGCAATTTACCAGATACAGAATTCAAAAGATGGTTATAAGGATGCTCAAGGACCTTAGTGAAAATTTCAACAAAGAGCAAGCAAAAAAGGGCTATAAAAAACATTAAAAAAAGAATCAGTCATAAATACAATATCTGAAATGAAGAATACAATAGAAGAATAAATAGTAAGATGAATGAAGCAGAGGACTGACTGAATCAGCAATTTAGAAGACAAGGTAGCAGATCACACCCAATCAGAGTAGCCAAATTTTAAAAAATAATTAAAAAGTAAGAATAGTTTAAGGAGCTTTGAGCTGCCATGAAGCATCACAATATCCATGACATTGGGGTATTAGAAGGAGGAGAGAGAGACCACACACATGGGATTGAGAAACTATTCGAAGAAATAATGTCAGAAAACTTTCCCAACCTGGTGAAGGAAAAAGACCACAAGTCCAAGAGGTGCAGAGCCCCAAGCAAGATGAACCCAAAGAAGCGTACACCAAGACACATTGTAATATAAATGAGAAAGGTTAAATGACAAAGAGAAAATTTTGAAAGCAGCAAGAGAAAGTCATACCCAAGGGAATTCTGATAAGACCATTAGGTGATTTTTCAACAGAGACATTTCAGGCTAGAAGGAATTGACATAAAATATACAAAGTTATGAACAGCAAGAATCTACAATCAAGACTGCTTTACCCAGCAAGAATCACTTAAATATATAAAGTAAATCTTGATTAAAGAAAGAGATCAACAGTAATACAGTCATGATAGGGGATTTAAACACTTCATTGACATCAATGGAAAATATTCCAGACAGAAAATAAACAAAGAAATGGCAGCCCTAAATGACACACGAGATCAGATAGATTTAATTGATTTCATCAGAGCATTTCACCCAATACAGAATATACATTTTTTTTCTCCCAATATGGCAGAATATACATTATTTTCAAGGGCTCATGAAGCATTTTCTAGGAGAAACCATACATTAGAAAACAAAGCAGGTCAATAAATTTAAGAAGATTGAAATTATATCAGAGATCTTCTCTGACCATAAGTGGACAAAATTATAAATGAATCCAGAAAATAAAAGTGAAAAAACACACAAAGGTATGAAGCTAAATAACATGGCACTAAACAATGAACGGGTTAATAATGATATTAAGAAAAAAATTAAAAGGTACCCAGAAGCAAATGAAAATGAGAACACAACAACCCAATATCTGTTGAACACAGAAAAGAAAACAAGCCTTAAGAGGGGTTACAGGTGTATATCAAGGAACAAGACCCAAGGTGGAAGAGAAGTAGAAGCTACACTATCCTCCTTATGGTATCAAACTAGAATTACAATTAAATTTAAAACAAACCATCCTGAATAACCCATTGAACACTAGCTTGAGAGAGCCTTATAACCAAGAACATACAAAAGAAACCACTTCATTACAACAAGGCTGGTAGGAAGTGTGGTGGTGTGAGAAGGTGAGTTGGGCTCCCACAGATAGTAGCTGAAGTTTCTGAGGGATATTTCAGCAGCTGGGTGTTCCACTTGAGAAGTGTGGAACCTAAATCACAAGCTGGCCTCCCCAGCACCAGAACTAGGAAAGAACCCAAAATAATCTGGCTGTGAAAAACAGCAGGATTTCTGTCCACCAGGGAGAGATGGCTAGAGATGCAGAGATCCTCCACCTACCTGGACTCTGATAGAGGAAGGGAAGGGTGAACTAGAGATTCATGAGAAGAGTCTGGGGTTGTTGGCTCTGGGGAGAGAGCTGAAGGATCAACTGCCAGGATCCCTATGCTGAATCATTCACCACAGTGCGGAAGCCATCTTTCTCCCACAGAGCACTCCCTTTCAAAGGCATCAGCCTGAGGAGAAGCAATAGCCCCACCCAGAGGAATCCCTCTCCCCACACTCTGTGGAGTATAAGCCATACTGCTGAGTACATATAGAGGTTATTTCAGTGATTAAACCTAACAGCAAAGGTGAATCTCTGGGAACTCTGAGACCTAGTTCACCCTCACTGGATTTGGTGGTGGTAAAACTGGCCTTGGTGCAGTCTAGTTCTTTATGCATACAAGAAAGCCCAGCCATAAGCTGTGAATCACTGAAGCACCACACAAGTTACCCAGTGCCAGTCACAGGTATGTATAATATAAACCTACACCAGACTCTTTGCAGATCTACGTAACACAAAGAAAACAATATAGAGAAATAGACAAAATGGGAATACAAAGAAACAGGCCCCAGATGAAAGAGTAAGAGAATTATCCTGGAGAAAAAATAAATGAAATAGAGTAAGCAATTTATCAGGTATAAATATTTGAGTTATGATTATAAACAAATTCCATGGCAGCAGTCCCAAATGTTTTTGGCACCAGAGACTGGTTCCACGAAGGGCAATTTTCCCAAGGTCCAGCTGAGGAGAGGTGGATGGGAGCTGGAGAGCTCAGGAGAACTTAGTTGGCTCTCTCATCTGCTGCTCACCTTCTGCTTTGCGGTTGGGGTATGGGGTGGGGGGAAGCTCAGGCAAGTTTAATTGTGGCCTGGTTTCCAACAGATCATGGATAAGTACCAGTTCATGGCCTGGGGGTTGGGGACAACAACATAGAAAAAACATTCAATCAGAGCTCCAAATGGAAAACAATGTTAAAAAAAAAAAAAAAATGAAAAGAGCTTAAGAAACCTTTGGAATAGCATAAAGAATAATAGCATTCCCATCATGGGAATACTAGGAGAAGAGAGTGAACAAGGTATCGAGATCCTACTTGAAGAAATAATGACCAAAAACGTATCTTATCTGGTGAAGGAAAAAGGACAAACAGTATAGGAAACAGACATTTCAAAACATGATGGACCCAAAGAGGTCTACACCAAGACATATCATAATTAAATTATGATATGTGAATATCATAAAGCTTAAAAACAACTTGGTCTCTGATATCTATAGTTTCCAGAATTATAAGATGATAAAGTTCTGCTACAAAAGACAAAAAAATGTGTTGTTTAACTACTTTACTATCATAAAGATTGTTGAGTTTATTTATTAAAGCATCTGATACAATTTTATTGTAACTTTGTCAAGCTTTACTTATCTATAATGTAGAGATATGTCTTAATTTATAAATCTCTGATTTTCTTATACCCTTAGAGCCACATAATTAACCTAAGTAATAAAACATAAATAATACTTTGCATGTCACTTCATCTATTTAACCCCACTGTGTTTGACTTAAAAAGAGTCAACTATGTTCTATATGTTCAAAAATTTTAACTTACAACTAATGATTAAAAACATTGCTTCTGTAAAATGATGGCCAAATTGATTATTTTAAATGAGGTACAGAATTCCCTATGTCAGATTAATTTTTTTTAATGCATGACATTATTTCCTTGTGTTTTGCAATACCATGCAAAAGTAATTGCTATTCTAGGATATACTAGAATTGGAGTGAGGAGGATTTGTCAAAAATATAAATTCTACAATGAATTACATGTGTTTCTGCCTACAGGCTGTGATTATTTTTCAATAAAGAATGTTTGAACAACCTTCTCTGGTAGCGTGCTATTGCTCTCTGCTCAAGGATTAATTAAAACATGTTCCAGTAAAAAACCCCGGTATGAATACATGTAACCAGAGCATGTTGTGTGTGTGGCACTTTCTTGTGTGATAAGCCAAACTTTCCTTCAATGGATGTTCATTGCCTCTGCTTTTAGAACTGTTAAGCTGGGATAATTATGGAATAATCTCGGCAATGTTCAATTGCCCATGCAGATGCCTGACAGGGCATGTTGTCTCTTAATTAGGAATTTGAATGCCTAATGCTTGTATATTAACTGAAATAATTGAATAGATGTTGTACACCTCTTTCACTTTTATTGACATCAAAGCCAAACTAACTAGAATCATGTGTTTTACAAATGAAAATATTTTATTATATGTTGCATGGGAACTAAAGATATTGTTGAATATTATATTGAACAGATAAAGTTTTAATAAATTTGTTTTCATTTATGAGACCAATATTTAATATGGCATTTTTACAGAGTCTGATGCATCCTGTATTGCCACCTCCTATAGTTATTAGAAAACTAAGTAAAATGATTTACTTTTTTTCCCTAAATATCTATTCCAATTAGAATAGAATATCTATTGTAATTACAAATACTGTGCATTTCTGTGTGAAGTGTGTCACTAATATATGATAAACATATGTAATGCATATATTTAAAATGCTTGATAGCTTAGTGTTTATTCACAACTATTAATACAAAAGCTGTTTTTAAACATAACAAATTGCCCTCGATTAGAAATACACATAATGACCTATTTCCATAAACATTTTTAGTAAGAGATTATCTTGATGTACAAAACCCTGCAGACATTTTATGGAAATTAGACAGTATTGCGCAGAAGTAAATCAGAGCCATATTGTTTTTGCTTACTATTCTGAGAGGTGAATTATTTTTGCTTGCTATATGATGCAAAATAAAGAACCCTAACAAGAGGTGAATATGATCCTTTGTATGTTTCAATGTATTTCTTCTTTTGTTTTGCTCATGCATCTGGTTTATTTGCATGATTTTTTGCATATAACAAAATGATATTATTTGGGAACTATGTGTTATGTGTTCTTTCACATGTACAATCAGATTAACATTGATTATATGCAGAAGGGAGACTTGTCTTCATGAGCTCAAAGACTCTAAGAAATATAAATTTATGTTAAAATCAATTTTTAGCCATCAAAAAGGTATATATTATTTAGCTCAATTTTTTTGGAATAAAAATATGAAGTTTTTCTTATACTAGAGAGTTGAAGGACTTGGACATGTTGAAGGTCAAATGAAGATACACATATCAGTTTTTCCACTAAACAACATGACTTATTCCTCATTAGATTAATGTGATAGTCATGCAATGTATAGGTCTTAAACGCTGTGCAGAAAATCAAGACTATAATTCAGAAGAAGATAAACTCTCTTTGCATGAAAAGAGTTGGAAATCATAAACTATTTTAATTTTGTGTTATAATTCAGAAATGCAGACACTTTTCATGTTTAAGCAGCCATTCAGCCTCTTCTATTTTTTGCATTTTATTTTGCTATTTTAAAATCAGAGAAACCATATTAATATATTAGAATGATTTAACTAATATATCAACTCTTCTCCTGTCATTTTTGTTAGAATATATATTGTAAATAATGCACATATTGGCCCCTATTTGAAAGAAGATGATATATACCATGATGAAAAAATAACAGCAAAATTATTAATAGAACAAGGAATGCTCAATGCCCAACAGTCATTCCTTTTAAACAACAACAACAACAAAAATTGAATCATATTAATGTATTCAACAGTGCCTTGGTGACACATCAAATGCCATCTGTCATTACATGCTTATTATGCTGCTGAAATAGAATTATGAGGTTTTGCTGACAATTACTGCCGAACGTTGTATGTCACATTCTTCTTTTTTTTGGAGGGGGTGTATTTCATTTCCACTAGACAGCCTAAAAAAATAAAAACAAACATATGAGTCACACCAAGATTTAACTAAGAAATTACATTCTATGACTTGTTAGATGTACACCCAGAGATGGAAACACTCTCTTCTTTGATCCTTTGTTCTTCCTTTGAATAGCCTCCTATGGTAGATATAGTACTTTTATTTATATAAATTTAGGAAAATATATTTTAATTCAAAATATTCTGCTACCAAGCAATAAATCCTTTGGAATGGAAATTTACAGAAAGAATTATTTACAGGAATCAAGTATAATTACATATAATTCATGCTGCAGCTGCTTATAATTGTAGTTTTCCCCAGGACCTTCCCCTACTTACAACCACCTGAGAATTGCTTCTTTGCAAATGGTTAATTGGAATAATAATTTCTCCCTAACTATGCAATGGAACAAATGATTAGTAAAAAATCTTTTTCCCTGTAATAATCAGATTAAAAATTTGGTCAATACCTACTATGTGTAAAAAAATGAACCTGGTGATTCAGGATGGGATGCAGAATAAACAGAAGTCACAGTCTCTAACTTGAAGAATTTACAGTCTTGCTGGAGGGTTAAAACCATAACCATAGATAAAAACTATGTAAAAATATTTGTAATGGATAACACTGAGTAGGTGCAAACTATAGAGACATAATTTCCTAACTCCAGGCCCATTTCTTTCACAGAAAGGGATATGTTCAAAATTTCTTCAAATAGACTGGTCCATGAGACAAATGCAATGCTGGATCCTCTCAATATATATTTATGTTGCTAAACATCAAAGACCATATGATGCAATTATAAATTAAATATATGAAATTTGATATTAATCAGAATGGAGTTCAATATCCAATACTAGTGCTTTGTGATGGGACAGATTATTTAACTTATTTTGGGCAAATTATTTAACCTTTTGGATGTTCCCCTTGGTTAAAAATAGGAATAAGTATCTATTCCTTGAATCTTATAATCTTTCATTCAGACACTGTATCTAAAAGCCCAACTTGTAGTACACCTAGGACAAAATAAGCTATTATAATGGTAGAACTCCATTGGTGACATTGTGGATAGAGCTTTGTTGCCTACTAGACAGTATAATATTTTACTATAGCAAAAAGTAAAAGATTAATATTGTCTACATATAATACTTAGAGATAGTAATTTATGAAGAACACAAAAGTATTTCTGGAGAGTGACATGATGAAATCCATATTCTACAATTAAATGTGTACATTCTAATATTTGTGTATTTATAATATATATTTATATGCATATGTAATATGTTTGATTTTATATTTATATAAAATTAATATATAATCAAATATATTTATATTTGATTATATATTTATATCATAGATGTAAAAGATTGTTCAAAGGCTCTAAAGGAGATGCATAGTTCCCTGTCCATAAAAAAATGGTAATTCCTTTAGAATCTATTTAGACTAGGCCATCTTCTATGTGTCTAGCTAGAGAATTTTTCTGATTTGTGAGTGCTTTCAGTCCAAGGCAAACTACATCTACTGAGTCTCTCAATAAACTGTACCTCCTGTTGTTCATATCCTATGGAGTCCCCAGCTACTTGAATATGGGTGGACCCTGTTACTCATCCTGAACAGTAGAATGCAATAAGCCATGAGACTTCCAAGGGTAGGCCATAGAAATAGCCTTATAGTTTGCTGTTCTGTGAGTGCCCCAACAACCCCACAAGGAATCCAGTCATCTTGAGACAGATAAGGCACTGACTATCAGTGAGAGATTTCCACACCTGGGTTGTGACGAGATTGGGCTCACAAAGTTCTGGCTTTTCCATCAGTTGCCTAGAGGGCTCTGACACCACTGTACTAAAAGCAAAACAGTTAAGAACATGTATCCTCTGTTAATTAAGAAAAGAACGGAAACAGTAAAAAATCAGCAGATAAACTGCTTGCTCTCCCTTTCCCTTGATGGGATGTTCCAATATGCAGCAATTTTACACCGCCTCCATGAAGCTATCCCGAGAGACCCAGAAATGAGCTGTTTGTGGAGAATCCATGGCTCACTCAGTAATGAACTGCGGGTTACTTCTCCCACTACTGCTGTTTTCTCCATCTTCTGTTTTACTCACTATTATTTCTCTGATATGTCCCCTCCAATAAGATGCTATTAGGCAAGCTTTTGTCACAAGTTCCATTTATTAGAGAATCCAGGTGTGGCAACCGGGAAGGGGGCATTATGAAATACACGGACTAGTGTAAGGATAGATTAGAGTGGAAAAGATTGAAATCTAAGGCATTAGGTAAGCTACTTTTTTTTTTTTCTTTTAGAAATTGTGTAATTTCCAAAAGATTTTGGAAGTCTAAGATTTACTATTTTAAAATCTTTTGTGTGTTTATGAAGCAGCTCCCAAGCCCACTTTATGAAGATTTAAGTGTTCTGATATCTGTCTGCTCTGGTTTCATTGTAGGTTTTTCTGTGTAAGTATGCTAAATTTGGGCCTTCATTTTCCTTTCAAGACGAATTTGAATTTAAAAGTTAGTTGTATTAAAGCATTGTCAGTTCTCACATGAGAAACTTCCTATAAATACTGTCATGAGCTCTTAAGAGATGTCACTTTCCTTCGTAAATGTAAGAGGCAGAAAAGTGCTGCCACAGATTCTGTACTCGGCATATCCAAGACCAGGGGTGGAAGTCAGGTGCCTTAGCTGCAGTTGCTTAGGGTTTGGAAAGTGCTGAGGGGACGAAAGGACAATGCGTTGGCTCCAGGTTAGTTCTTATGATCAACTATTCTTTTCATCTTCCCATAAGACCACCTCTCTCATTGGTTGCGGAGGATGGGAGGGGTAAGAGGAGGGGGCCAAGAAGGAGTGAGATTGTTTGATTTCAAATAGGAGATCGAATTCCTCAGATGGACGTGCAGCAATGAGAAAAGGCACATTAACTCAAGCAGACGGAGGACAGCAGGGGTGGGGCAGAGACTATTTCACATAATTTAAAGCATTAAGAGTAAATCAAGACAATAGCCTATTCGGTGTTTAGACCTGTGCGATTTCTGGCCTCTTTCCATCTATCTTTCTTTTGTTTATCTCCAGAGAGATGCCCACATGTGTACAATACAAAGAACTGAGTCATAAAAGCAGAGGCCTGTTAGCCTCCCTGGGGACCAATTAATGGTGCTCCAAATCTTGTGGGCAGGCAGATAAAAAGGCTAGAGAGTGAGGGTAGAGAATGAATACTCAACTAGATAGGGCAGGATTTTTTTTTTCAGATGTTGGAAGAGACTTCTTTAGTGATTCTTATCTAACTTCTCTGGGGCTTGTGCGTGTTTTTTCTTTCTTATTTTTCTCTCTTAACTGCTTCTGTAGTTCTCCTAGTTCTCCTAGTGGTAATGTGAACAGAGAGAAAAGTATTACTTCAAAATATCAATTAGGCTTTCATCCCAATTGATGACAGCACGAGCCTGGCTGAAAAAAAAAATAAATAAAAAGGCCATTTAGAATGTTTCTGTCCCTCCTTTCATATATTGGCAGTCGTATTGATAGGTGCTTGAGTCTGTATTACCATTTGTGTCTCCAAGCTGGGTATTACTGCGAATGCAAGGAGCTTTGTAGTTCAACCTTTAACTCAATCTCACCCCCCACGAGTCCACAGGCCTTTGAACAGCAGCGGAGTGGCACTTTGAAATCAGGAGTTGAAAGTGTTTGACATGGAAAAGGAGAGCTTGAAAGTCTTGCTCTTTGAAACTTTTCTTTTCAAAGTCCCACAGAAAGTACAGGCAGGACAATAATGGGCAGGCTGAGGGATCCATGGGTGAAGACGGATATGTGGTAATGAGGATTTAAGTGTTTCTTCAGCTTCACCCTATTCTGCTTCCTTCGTGAGAGGGAATTAAAACTGCCTAATAAGATAACACAGTTGCCTTTCGGTAGCAGTATTTGGATTTCTTTTTTTACATGTTAATTCATTGTGTTGCAGAAAAATCTATCCACCCAGTGCAAATTATGAAATAAATGGGAGACTTCTCTCTTGTCCAGGGAAGTTAGAAGAATGTGGTATGATGCTCCAAAAACTTTCCATTGACTAGGGATGATTTCTGAAGCTAATCTACTGGAGGGAAAATGGGCTGTTCCATATGACTTGGAAAAGGACTTGGTCTAATACTGTGGCATTTCCTTTGCTTGACCAAAAAACATATTAGTTCTAATGCTACCACTTTTTATAAAATCAAATCAGATGATTGTTGAGTATGGTGAGGTAAGATTACACCTTAATTTTGGGAAATTTAGTTTAATGTCAACAGAAAGTAAAAGTAAAATTGCAAGGAAAATAACTCTACATGTATTTTCTATTTTTATTAACAATTCTTTGGGTATGAAGGTGCTTCCAACTCATTACCAGCATAGCAGTTTTTAACATGTTTTCTAGCACTAATGCATCCAAACTCTCATAAAGTCCATCTTTTGACTACTCCCTCTTTGCAAAGTTCAGTTCATGGTGATGGAATATAGGAAGCAAAACAGATCATAAAACAAAGTGACTAAAAGATCATTAAAAGGTAACTAAAAAACAGTTATATCTTATAAAATTTTAAGCAAGTGATCATTACCATCTTTTCTTAACATTACATATCAGGGTTAAATATGATCAAGAAAAAGGCAGCCAGAATATTTATTAAACACTTATAGACAGATTCAGTGCTTAATAATATGTTTTATGGATGCTTTCCTATTAGTTTTCTCTATAATCCAGAGCTGGACACGAATAATTTACAGATGATCTTGATGGTGATAGGGTTAAGTAGCTAAAACAAGATCACAAGGCTCAAAATTAGTGAAATTAAAATTTACATTCAATTATTTTGATTGCAAAAATATATAACTTTTTAATGGAATGACAAATGAGTGTCACAAATTTATTCAAAAGAGAGACATATTTAGGGTAAATTAAATGATCAGTACATATCTATAAAATTTCTTATAACAATGACAATAATACTATAAGGGTGATATTGGTAAATAGTTTTTTTATTAAAAGAAATTAGAACACATTTAGTTCAGTTTTAGGGATTTGGAAGATGAAGGGCATATTTATATTTCAATTCATAATCTGAATCCTTTCCAAACACAACAAAAACATGAATTCAGTTGTTGAGAATGCTTGAACTACATATGATTTAGAAATAGACACCAAAATTCCTCATGTAGATATTGTTCATCATAAATTATTTCTGCAATTATTATGAATCTAAAAAATAAATTTTCACCAAAATAAGATGCTCTGTTGTGCTTCAATGCCAAAATAATTTGTCCCATTTTTGTCATCATTTCTTGAAGAATGGAAAAACAGATTTGGATTGGAAAATCAGAACTCTCTGGGTTATTATAGTTTTTCTCCCTTTGTTGTTCTATTATGGTTGTCCTAATCCTTCCTCATTACTCTCCTCTGTGCTGCCCACCCCATCTCCACTCCAACAATACCCACCCTGTTATCCTGCTATCCATGTCCAATGGGTCATTTATACCTCTTCCTTGACTAGACCCTTCCCCTTCTTTCCCGCTTTACCCTTTCCATCCAGTCACTGGCAGTCTGTTCCTTGCTTCCATGCCTCTTGTTCTCTTTTGATCATTTGTTTGTTTTATTCATTAGGTTCTTCTTGTAGGTTCGATCTTATGGTATTTGTCTTTTGTTACCTAGCTTATTTTACTAAGCCTAATACTTTCCAGTTACAACCATGCTATCACAAAAGGTAGGAGTTCTTTCTTTCTTTCTACTGCACAGTATTCCTTTGTGTAAATGTACCAGGTTTTTTGATCCATTCAACCACTAGTGGACACTTAGGCTGTTTCCAGCCCTTGGCTATTATAAATAATGCTGCTATGGATATAGGGGTGGGTAAGATATTTTGAATTGGTATTTCGGGATTCCTGGTGTATATTCCCAGCAGTGGAATTGCTGGGTCATAAGGCAGTTCCATTTTTAGTTTTTTGAGGAAATTCCATACTGTTTTCCATAGTGGCTGCATTCCTACCAACAATGCACCAGGGTTCCCTTTTCTCCACATCCTCACCAGCACTTGTTGCTTATTGATTTGTTGATAATAGCCATTCTGACAGTGTGAGGTGGTATTTCATTATGGTTTTAACTTACATCTCTCTGATGGCTAGTGATGTTTTTCATAAGCCTATGGGCCCTTTGTATGTCCTTCTAGGAGAAGTGTCTGTTCAGGTCCTTTGCTCATTTTTTAATTAGAATTTTTGTCTTCCTGGTGTTGAGTCATATAAGGTCCATATATCTGCTGGAGATCAATGGTTTGGTATATTTTATTGGTTGGATAAAAAGCATTTTTTTCCTTGAGCTTTGACATTCAAAAGCATACATTTATTTCTGATTAATGAAATGGTGTTTTGTTTGCATAACTAACATTTATTATACTATGACTAAATAATACTGTGTTAAAAATAATGACAGTTACTTCAATAAGCATACATTTTTGTGAAATCCCTCTGGCAGTAGAATATTTTATTCCCTCCACAGGTTTCTTGAATAACTAAGTTGTGGTTCAATGTTTTTATTTTCTGATCTATTTGAAATGAAAATACTTTGTTATAGTAAAAATATTTTTATTATTTAGTTTAAGCACAAATATTTATAAACATACATACATAAATACATTGTGCAATGTCAAAATATATTCATACATATGCCAGAATATTAAATCAACAGGAGCTCTGAAGACAGATTACTTGGGTACTGTGTCATGGCTCAGATGTTTCTTAATTATGAAACTTTGGGCAAATTACTTCAAGTCTCTGTGCCTCTCCTCACTTCATTGCAAAATGATGATAATTAGTATAATAAATTCATGAGGAAATTGTGAAGATAAATGAGAATACACAAATAGTGTCAATAAAAGTGAGCTACTATTGTCATCAAAGGTACCATGTCTTTAATATATGCTCTAGTAACCTAGTCACCACAGGTATAAAAAAATTTAATGTAGCTATACATAACATGAGTCTTACATTTCAATTTTTGTCTTGAAAACACTTAAGGATTGTAATTATGGTATTTTAATCCATTGTTGTTATTATCATCGTTACTAGCTGTAAATTAAGTAACTAAGACAAAAAGCATAAGTGTTCCGTCTAAGGATAATTATACAAGTTTAATAATATTAGAGTAATGCATTGTTTTCTCATTAACTTTTATCTTACTACAATACTGATAAAAATTTAAAAATCAAATAATAATTAAGATAATCCTGGGGTGGGCAGGTACCACCCCAAGAAACTCCTTGATTCAGATTCTGTTTTCCAGCATAATTTTAAATGTGTATGGGTTAGTTGCATTAAATGTATTTAATATAATATTTAGATTAGCAATATTGAAGCCAATCTATAAAATTTCTTTAAAAAACATGTTTTTCTTCTCTTCCCAAACAGTGAAAGTTACATAATGATGTGTAAAACAGAGGAGCAGGTTTGGAAAACAAAACAAAGAAAGCTGAAATAAGAAGTCTAAGTTGCCCTGGCCAGTGGCTCAATGGTTATGCACCAGCCTGTGAACCCAGAGTTTGCTGGTTCAATTCTCAGTCAGTGTATATAATCAGGTTGCAAACCAGGTCTTCAGCCAGGTCCATAGCTGGAGGCAGGTGAAAGGCAACCGTACATTGATGTTTCCTTCCTTTTTTTCCTCCCCCCCTGCACTTCTCTCTGAAAATAATGAATAAAATATTTTAAAAATAATAAAATAAAGAAGTCTAAGTTGGTGAAAGGTTATGTCAAACTACCTAAAACAAATAATTTTGAAAATTAGCTGAAAATCAGTAGCATTCTCTTCATAACAGGATTATTTTTGTTTACTTGAAGTCCTAAATCTAATGGTAATACATCAATTATTGTATTTGCCATTAAATCTTAACAATCTGAAATTATATATGCTGACAGTGGAAACCCTTTATACATTATTCACTTGTCTGGATTCTACATACAAAATGCTTTAAATTGTCACTACTCAATCAAAATTTCTTCTTGTCATTTTTATGGAACTTAAATTACTCTTCAAATAAGATATCCAATTATGAAAGAGAATGGGAAACTTACATTTTAAAATATTTTATTTAATTAGGAAATGCAAAATCCTCATTCATCACTTTTTTTTACCATTTTCCTATTACTGATGGATTTCATACTTTTCTTACAATTAAAAACTAAGTATATAACCTGGTATATTTTTTGTGTATATATTATATACATTGTATATATGTAAATGTTAATATAATATAGATATTGATGCACAAAGTTATTATATAACATTTTTTACCCTGGAATATGAATCCTTTCATGATTGACCTTGTAAACAATTTGATTAATAAATATGTTTCTTACTGGTGTTTTATTTTGATGTTGTAGTTTTAAAATAAACAATAATTTCCCTCACAAACCAATCATTCATACTTACAACAAAAAATCAAGTGTTTTTATGCACCAAAAGAACCAAATGTTATTAAGAAAATAGGGGACAGAGGGGAGTAAAAAGGGGGTGGATGTAATACAACAACAATTAAATTAAATTAAAAAAAAGAAAATAGCAAGTATTCATACACATGCAAGTTTACTTTCCCTGTACATAATTGTTTTTATGACCACTTATTGGAAAAATCTAAGTAACCATGGATTAATTGGCCTCCACCTGCCATACCAAAGCTTTTTTGCCAGAAGTTCTGAGTCTATCAATTTTCCATAGGTAAATTGAGGTTTACTAAATTATGTTTTCAAATTTTGAGATTCATGGAACAAAGTAGTGTTGAGCTGTTCAACATGATTCCAATATTTTTAAATGGTATCCTTCAAACTAATCCTTAAAAAAATAGGCATTACCATAGAGCTTGATAAAATAAAAATTCCCTGACTCATCTTTATAGTTCTTGAGTCTTTAGATCTTGTGTATCAACACAAGAATCTGTATAGCTAACCATCTCCTTGAGATTGTGATGTGTTCCTAGGTTTAAGCAATAGAAGGCTAAAACCTTCTTCTCTTAAAACATTAATATTATGTCTACATAATAAATATTTTTTAAAAGATTTTACTTATTATTTTCAGAGAGAAGGGAACGGAGAGGCAGAGAGGGAGAGAAACATCAATGTATGGTTGCCTTTTACCTGCTTCCAGCCACAGACCTAGCTGGAGACTTGGCTTGCAACCTGGTTATGTGCCTTGGCTGGGGAATCAAATACATAATAAATAATTTTAAGGAGAAAATTATAGAGAACCTGAGTTTTCATTAAGAATCTCCAATCTTTCCACTTTTCTGCTTTCCTTGTTTATTATTAGGTTGGAAAATAAATAAACTGAGAGTGGTGGCCAACCAAACTAGGCAGCTCTTTTCCAAAATAATTCATTATTATTATGAACTGAAATAAATAACCTTATTAGAAATTGTTGAAAGACTTACCTTTGCCCTCACCTTCTATTAGGAACTGTCAGGCTTTATAAATGAAGTAAAATCAATGGGCTTTTAAGTGAATATTTAAGTACATGGATGGATTTAACCCATCAATATATTTTTTCTTTATTTCTTAGATACTGTTGTTGATACCTGGTAAGTTAGCACTTCAGAACTATCATTATTACCAGGAGAAGTAGCAATTGCTTGGGATCATAATCTAAAAGATTAACAGCAAGGTATCTGAAGGTAGATTTTTTAGTTACAAATGCTACTCCACCTCAAAATTGGGAAAGTTTAAGTATTGATTTTTAGTTGGAAAAGAAAAAAAAAAACAGTTTGATATTAATCTTATAGAGTGGTAGGTAGTGAGCAGCCCATGGAATAACACACATGAAGTTCACATCTTACTGTCTGGAACATCAAAATTCAATACATTTTAGCTGTTATGATTACTATTATCATTATTATGAAATGATTTACATTAAGGAAACTTCAAAACAAAACTGAAATACATTCTATGACATTCTGAATAACTAATATATTCTTCTGTCATTTTAAAAGCATTGCCTATAGAAGATTCTATCATCTCTGTTGTCTAAAGAGTATAATATGTTACACTTTCATTATAATTGTTAAAATAGTTCTTTATATGTTTATGTCAAAATTTTGTATTCTATTAAGGTGAAGAAACTTATTACAAAGGATGGCAGTCCTCTACCCCTCTGTTTGTTAAATCTCACAATTTCTAGAGGGAATCATTTGCAACTACTGGCAGTCCTGATGTAGGATGGCAGTGCTGGATAATACAAATGGCCATGCAATGTGAAATTATTCCAATTTATCTTAGGAAATAATGGGAAAACTAGAATTCTTTTGTGACCTATAAAACTATGCAAACTAGCATTAAAGACTCTTACAGTTAGTTATAAGAATATCAAATAATGAAAAAAGTAAAACTGATATTAATTTACATTAGAAACGTTGCAAATAGAATTTGTCTAAAAAATACTCAAACTTTTCCTTTCCTTTCCTATATAATGTGTCATACAGAGAGAGCATCTTTCCTGTGTCTTTCAGAATCATCATACTCCTTTATAAATTTGGTCACATTTGAAATTTTCACCCTTAATATTATGCATATTGTGCAACATCTCCAAGTGTTCACTTAATGTAAAGTTTTTAACAGCATTACTTCGAGTTATTGCTTTCATCACAACCACGTTTTTCATTTATGCCAATAAATTATTTTTTGTTAAGTTGCAATGACTGCATATCCATAGTCCTTCAAACAATAGTTGGGTCAGTGTTCTCATGGTTAGCTGTTGTTTTCTATAATTAATTTATAGTTAATTTAAAGTTCAATTCCAGCTTGTTCACTTTCTGTTTACTTATGCATTTTCATCTTGGGTTGCCAATTGCCAGTTTTATTTATTTATTTTTTAAGATGTTTTTTAAATTCATTATTTTTAGAGAGAAGGGCAGAGAAGGAAGAAGAGAGAGAGAAACATCAATGTATGGTTGCCTTTCACCTGCCTCCAGCTACAGTCCTGGCTGGAAACCTGGCTTGCAATCTAGTTATGTGCCCTAACTGGGGAATAGAACCAGAGACCTCTGGGTTCACAGGCCAGTGTCAATCCACTGAGCCACCAGCCAGGGCCAATTGCCTGTTTTAATGATTCACTCTTGTAATGTGACATATGGATTTGTTTATTATTGGACAACAAGGAAACAAGACAGCTATGCATTTTCCTATCTGTGCATAAGCTGAAAAACAGGTGTGCAGTGACCAATCACCAACAATATTTGAATGGTAGTGATGTGATTGGTCACTCTACCTCTACTATTTATAGTAAATATTTGTAAACTGAAGAGCTAGAAGTAGAATTTTTACATTATGCTGTAATAACCAAAAATTGAGTCCTGTCTTAGGGAGCTGCGTCATATAACTAAACTGTAGTTACTGAAATTTGTCCATATTGAAAACCTGCAAAGAAAGGAATGTCTACATTTTGACTACATAATTTGGAATTTTCTTAAAGCTTTACCTCATTTGTAAAATTTCTCCCAGAGTTGTCAAGTGTTCTAATATGTACTGCTTTATACCTGTTGTACAATTTTCAATTATGGAATCTACTTACTTCTTCATACTTCATATTATTTTTTAATTTCTCTCTTAAGTTATGCCTATGTTTTTGTAGCCCTTTTATTACTTTTGTCCTATTATGTCACCTAAGGAAAGTACAGTCTTCATTTGTCCTCAGAGAAAGACAACCTGGAAATCAATTTTTTGAGAACTGGAGTATTTTACATTTCTTGATTCTAGAAAGCAGGTTGACAGCTGTCAAGAAGAGGTGAGAGGCATAGGTGGGGGTATGGAGAAATTGAGCAAAAAGGAAGAGAAAAACTCATGGACACAGACAACAGTGTGGAAATTCCTGGGAGGATTGGGGCTCAGAGGGCAGCAGATAGTATAGAGGGGAGAAACAGTGATGGACAGAAAATTGACTTGATTTGGGGAGCACACAGTATAATGTACAGAAGGTGTGTTGGGAAGCTGTACACCTGAAACTTGTATCCTTTTGTGAACAATTCATTGTGTCACCCCAATAAATTCAATAAAAATGACAAAATAAAAATAAACTAAAATATTGCAAAAATTTCTTAATTCTATCTCATATTTGCTTGACATGTTGTACTTATAAAATTCAAGAGTAGAATCTATTTTACCAAACAGGTGAGAAGTCATTGTCCTATTTTATTTTGACTCCATTGCTGCCAATGAATAGCCATTATGCTTTAGTGGTGAGAAATTTTTACCATCTCTCTCTAGAGGTTCACACCATCTCTTTTTTGCTATGAAAATTATGAAATTTTGCAATAATATTTTCCTTGGAATTGGCCAATTTTCAACTATTGTTCTGTGTTTTTAATAGTACCTTTTAATTTAGGAACATGCTTTTGATTCAAGTAAAATTTCTCATTAATTTCTTCCCCTCCAATATTTTTTGTTTTTTTCTCTGGAGCTACAATTATTGAACTATTGGATTGATCTGGTTTAATTTTAAATCCTGAGACATTTATTCAAACTCTGCCAAATTTCCTGCTGTATTTTTCACAGTCACTATCATGTTAATTTTCAAAAATTCTTTCTCTCCTAATGTTTATTATCTATTGATATTAGTGTTATTTAAAAAAATTAATTTCTTGTATTGTGCTTGCTTTCTATATGCTGATTCTTTCTATATCTTGGAGACCTTCTTAGGTGTTTTGTAATTCTTGGGTCTTTATAAAAATTGTTGGAAACTAAGAATGTGAGATGATATTTTTAGACCTCGAGACCTTTTTTGGAACTTCTAGCAGGGGAGCTCAGCTACTTGGATACCCTTGACCGAGGACCTGTATTCTCCTCTAGTTGGGAAGGTCATCTTCTTAGACCAAGCTCACAACTTCGGGAGGGATGCATGTGGATCTGGGAGGGAGGAAGGAGATACCTGCTTAGCCAGCCAGATCAGCTGAATCAACCATGGTTATCACTGGAGTGACAGATGTCACAGCCAGATTTCCCTCACATCTTGGAATGCTATTTTTGGATTGTGGGCATTTTGTTTAATAACTAGCAGTACTATTTCTTTAGGGAAAATAGTGTGATACCTTTAGAAACTTGTGTGTGTGTGTGTGTGTGTGTTTCTGTGTGTGTTTGTGTGTGGTTGGATATAGTCTACAAAGGAAAATCATCAGATCTGCCTAGAGAATAAAAATCCAGTGGCCAGCATTGAGGCAGCCATTTTGGTATAAGAATAAAGTCTCACTATATAGTATGTACATATTAATTGAATCGTCCTGTTATTTTTCAGTTTAGAACTCTTGCTCTGTGTTTCATCTGCTCTTCACTGATTATCCTCCTATTCCACCCCTTTTAGTAATTAAGCCTCTGATACTCTGACAGAGATAGGGAGGAGATTAGAAACTAATTTCTTCCATCGATTATAGAAAACCCTCTTCTTTCTGCTCTGTTTTACCCTTTTCCAGGGGTGGCTAGTTCTTCCAGTGTCTAAGCCTGTACACACTGCAGGGTAGCACAGTGTGGCGCTCAGGCTCCTGTTCCATCAGTTTACAACTCCTGGGTCCGGTACAGCTATTACCTTCAAGCACTTGCTTTTCATCACCAAAGTTTTTGTTTTGTGTATATTTCTCATGTTGTCTTTATCAGTTAATATCTTTGAAAATTTACTGTCATTATAATGTTTTAATAGACTTAGAATAGAAGGGAATATACATGTGTATGTCTAATTTTGTACCTTTAGCTATAAGGTGATTTTTAAAATTTAAATAAACTAAGAAGGATTAAACTTAAAAGGTGCACACACACACACACACACACCTTTGGAATTCAGGTAAACATTAAAAGCCTTGAACTTCAACCCTCTGATCAGACAGAAGTGGTCCTCACCTGCTTTTCAGAGGAGAAAATCCTTCCATTACCTGGAGAAATCCATTTGTGTTGATTGCCTCAAAAAATATTAATTTTTCTCTATAATAGCTACATCCTTTTTCTTCATGACCATAGACAAGTGGTCCTAAGGAACATAGACCTGAATTAGCAACATCATCATTCTTGGGGAACTGGTTGGTTGTTGATTTATTGGTGGATGCCTATTCTGACAGATATGAGATGGTACCTCATTGTGGTTTTAACTTACATTCTCTCATGATTAGCAACCTTGAACATTTTTTTTCATATGTATGTTGACCATCTATATGTCCTCTTTGGAGAAGTGTCCATTCAGGTCTTTTGCTCACTTTTTAATTGGATTTTTTTTTTTTTTTTGGTATTGAATTGTTTGAGTTCTTTATAAATTTTCTTTTTTTAAAAAAAAGATTTTATTTATTGTTTTTAGAGAGTGGGGGAGGGAGAGAGGCAGAGAGGGAGAGAGACATCAATGTATGGTTGCCTTTCACCTGCCTCCAGCTACAGACCTGGCTGGAGACCTGACTTGCAACCTGGTTTTGTGCCCTGTCTGGGATTGAACCAGCAACCTTTGGGTTTGCAGGCTGACACCTTATTCACTTTGCCACCAGCCAGGGCCTTTATAAACTTTTGATATTAACACCTTATCAAATGCATCATTGGCAAATATGTTCTACCATGCAGTGGGTTGTCTTTTTTGTTAGTTTGTTTATGGTTTTCTTTGCTGTGCAAAAACATTTTAGTTTGATGTGGTCCCATTTGTTTATCTTCTATATTTTCCCTTGCCTGAGTAGATATATCAGAAAAAAACATTTAAATGAGAAAAGGCCAAGATATTACTGTCTATGTTTTCTTCTAGGATACAGAGTATTATTCTGATACAGAGTACCAGAGTCTTGATCACTAAAAGAGGTGGAACAGGAGGATCATGAGTAAAGGGAGAGACAGGAAGCAGATCAGGGGTTGCCAGGGGCAGAAGTGGGGAGTGAATATTTTGATGCAGGTTTTCTTTTAGAGGGATGGAATAGCATTGTGAATGTATGTCATGCTCAGGAATGGCAACAATTCATAACATAAACAATAACTTCTATTTAATACTTCAGGTGAATTGAAGCCCACCTGGAGAAAAGGAAAACATCATAATAAAGAATGAAAAACAAGAACAAGGTCACAGGGGAAAGATAAAACAACTTCTAATGGGAGAGGGTAAATTGGTTGAATAATAATCAGATAGGCATGGTAGGGCCTCAGTCAGGTCAGGAGATGCAGTACAGGCTGGAGCAAGGCACTTACATGGAGGTGCATACATGTCTACATCAGGAACAGCTTCCTGGATTGCCTATGCATTCAGCCCCTCTAGATGTACTACATATAAGTGTTGAAGCAGGAACATGCTCTCCCATGGGCTCCTGCTAAGGCTCTGAGATGAGAAAATCTCACCAACATGCCTACATTTTCAATGGCCATGCTAAGCAGAATACAGCAGGAAGATTCTAGAAAAATCACAGCTCAAGACAAAACTATGGATGTCCTCCCTGCAGACATTCCAAATAATTTAGTGAGCTGAAGCCTATTTTTGCTCCTGGCCAGCTTCTGTGGGTGCTACCCATGTATCTAGCACTGGTATGTCTAGCTACCCCTGCAACTCCATCTGCACCTCTCCATGATCTCTCCCAAATTCTCATACTTTGGCTCACCCAGCTAGGCTTGACCTGCAGCGTGAGCATGACCAGCCCACCTGGGTTCTTCCCTGCTCAAGCCTGGGGCAGGCCTTCCCCACATGAACCCCCTTACACACATGCACACACACACGCACACACATACACACCACACACACAGAGGTAGGTGACATAAGGTGGGCTCAGGTGTGATCTGAGTGGTAGCCTGGCCTGAACAAAACCACCTTTGGCTTTCCTGTGAAAAGGGTTTCACTGTGGAAAGGATCATAAGCATCTTGGTTGAGCCTGGATCCAACAGCAACCTTGGTGTAAAATATTATCATCACTGCCTCTTTTAAGGCCAGGACTTAGAGAACAGGCAGACAACAACAGAACATGCTTTCTGTGCAAACGTCCCTAAGCAAGTGAGAAGGGTGGAGGCAGTTTGAGAACACAGCTTCCTGGTGGGTTTCAAGTTCTTTTGGGCTCCATCATCAGGAAGCAAGCTCACTGCCTGGGTCCCTTATCTGAGCATCTCCTAAGTCAAGAGCAATGACCTTACTACATAAAAACTAGAGCAGATAACTGAATTCAGTAAAGTAGCAGACATAAAATGCATATCTGGAAATCAGTTGCATTATATACATTTATAATGAACTATCAGAAAGGGAAACTAAGAATACAATACCATTTACAATTGCATCAAAATAAATAAAATACCTAGGAATAAATTTAACCAAAGATGTAAAAGATCTATACTCAGAAAATTATAAGACACTGAAGAAATAAATTGAAGATACAAATAAGTGAAAGCACATGCCATGTTTATAAATAGGAATATAGCATCACTAAAATATTCATACTATCCAAAGCAATCCATAGATTTAATGCAATTTCTATTGAGACACCAATGATGTATTTCACAGAATTAGAATCAATATTTTAAAATTTTATATTAAATCACAAAAGGCCCTGAATAGCAGCAGTGATTTTGAGAAAGGAGCAAAAAGTTGAATGAATCACACTATCTTATATCAAACTATACTATAAGATTATGGTAATCAAAACAGCATGGTACTGGCATAAAAACAGACATATTAATCAATGGAGCAGAATAGAGGGCCCAGAAATAAACCCATGCCTTTATAGTCAATTAATAGTTGACAGAAGAAACAAGCACATACAATGGGCTAAAGATAGTTTATTCAATAGATGTTGCTGGGAAAATTGAACAGATACAGGCACAAAAGTTAAATTAGACCACCTTCTTATGGCACATACTAGAATAAATTCAAAATGGATTAAAGACTGAAATGTTATACCTGATACCATAAAAATCCTAAAAGAAAATAGCCAGTGAATTTTGGGCATTGCTCGTATTTTCTTTGTAGAATTCTGCTCAGTGAGATTTGCTTCCTCTACTTGGGAGATGCAGATAATTAGGTAGATAGATAGACAGGCAGGTAGAAAATATGCAAAGGTATGTAGGTAGATATAGATAGATGATATAGGTAATTATAAACATAATACTTGCAATTATTTGATTCATTACAATAGACTATGGAGAACATGTAAAAGCATTCATTAGCAAACAAAAAATAATTTAAATAAAGAGAGCATCAGGGAAATAAAAATTTTAAAGCCATATTTTTAAAAATAGAGATAAAATTTTATGAAACATATGAAAAGAATAAGAGTATGAAATCATTTTTTATTCTCACTTTACTTGATTAGAGAGACATACTTGGTCATTAAGAGCTTTATTTTATTGGAAAAGCAGCATTGACCCCATCCTTATGGAATATGTATATATTTTATTTGTATTTCCTTTATCTAATTTTATCTTTTGGACTTAAGGGACTTAATTATCTGCTTACAGCAAATATATAAAAATTCCCCTCCCCTAGACATACACTCTAATCAAGAAAAGATTAAAAAATCACAGACTGATTAAATAATATTATCTCTGTGAGAATATGAGTTTTTGATTGCTTCTTCTCATTTTTACATGTAGGAAACTGGAGCTTAGAGAAGTTAAATGCTACAACAAAAAGTCATTAAAATAGTAGAGTTTTTTCCCTGACCCAGTGCCGCAGTTGGTTAAAGTGTTGTCCCGTTATGCCAAGGTTGCATTTAGATTTCTGGTCAGGGCACATGCAAGAATCAACCACTGAATGCATAGATGAGTGGAGCAGCAGGTCAATGTTTAGATTCCTCTCTTTCTAAAAATCAATACAATTTTGTTAAAGTAGAAGAGCATTCAGTTATTAATAAGTTGCATTTAACAGCGTACCATAATGTTTGTAAAATATTACTTTTATATTCACTTATTGTATTTATTAGGTACATAAATATATTTCCTAGGCATGTGGTTATTTCTAACTGTTTTGTACATAACTTTCTCAAGGATTGGTATTCTTTCATTGCCTTTCAACATATGTTTATTGAGTGAATATTATGTGTGTTTTCATTATGACAGAAATCATTAGTAGATCAAAAATTCAATTGGGTATTCTTCATCAATATTTGAATTATTTTTTAATGAGAAACAAGAAAGCATACTTCAAAGAATATTTAAAAATTGAATTTCTACCTCCATATTCTTATTCTGTATAAGAACACCCAAGGATTCTGGCTTCTTCAACTCATTAGGAGTAATGCAAATGCTACAATCAACATCTTCCATAAGGAAGGCATTGATTGCTATAGGTTAAATTTTTAAAATTCAGTACTTAATATGTTTTCTTAGAAAAGTAAATTTTTAACTGGTGTGCTACAAGAATTTTTAAAATTTGCAATACCTGACAATTTAGTCAGGGACACAGACCTCTTTTCTCTTAGTTTGTCAAATAATTTATTTTTTAAGTAACAATAGCCAACACAACAATAGCTATCTTTTGTAAATGAATCAAAATTATACCTATATGTTTTGTCAGATCAGCAAACATATATTTTTGGTGTGCTGTAGAATTTTAGTAATTAGTTTATGTGAGCCTTTAGATGAAAAAGGTTGAAAAGCTCTGTCATAGAAAAATGGAAAGGTTCGGCAACAAGATAAGACTCCAGTTAGCAGAAGGGAACACAGCCACATGTTATGGCCCCAGGAAGAGCCCTGCAGCAGCCCTGTCCTTTGTTCATCACAAGCACCACTGAAAAAAACAATATTAAATATCAAATCCTGGTGAATTCAGCTCTGGCTGGTGGCTCAGTGCATTGGCACCGGCCTAGGAACCCAAAGGTTGCTGTTCGTTTCCCAGCCAGGGCACATAACCAGGTTGCAGGCCAAGTCTCCAGCCAGGTCTGTAGCTGGAGGCAGGTGAAAGGCAACCATACATTGACGTTTCTTTTCCTCTCTGCCTCCCTCCCTTCCCTTCTCTCTAAAAATAATAAATAAAATCTTAAGGGGAAAAAAAAAAATACCAGTGAATTTTCAAGGGCCACAAATATGTCAGTGCAACATATTTTTAGATAATCTTTATAGAGAGCAAATATTTAAAACAACTCCAGTACAAGTTAATGCTTGAAATATTTATCATTACATAGTGAGACTTGTATTATATAGAGGAGTGAAAAGAGAATGCCTTAACTAAATAACTTAATTGTAACTAAAGATATATTCAAGTGTTGGATGAAAAGAGCTCTAAATATTGTATACTTTCATTTATCTAGCATCAGCTTCTTAGAATTTTGTTCAGAATATTAAAAAATGTAAAAACTGGGCTCATTTTTGAGACTCGGACTTTATTGAGAATTCGCTTCAGGAATGTAATTTTAAAACAAGAATAGATTACTTTAGTTCAAAATCAAAACATTTACTTTATTGATCCCTTACCTCATCTGAATATCTTGCCTGATACTATGTGAAAAAATGAATGAGAAACAATCATTGCCTTAAAGGTGTACGCATTCTATTAGAGGATTAAGCACAATATAATTTTTTTTTCCTTTTCCTTTCAAAGATTTTATTTATTATTTCCAGAGAGAGGGGAAGGGAAAGAGGCAGAGAGGGAGAGAGAATCAATGTATGGTTGCCTCTCACCTACCTACTTCCAGCCACAGACCTGGCTGGAAACCTGGCTTGCAACCTGATTATGTGCCCTGGCTGGGGAATCGAACCAGCGACCTTGGGTTCGCAGGCTGGCGCCTTATCCACTGTGCTAACAGCCAGGGCTGACAATATAATTTCAATATAACCCAATAAATAGAACAGTTACTAAAATATATGAATGAAGCAGATAAAAAAAAAAAAAAAAACACCTAAACCATCTATACATTTAGGAAAAGGCACGCTGGAGGGAGTGCCTTCTGAGTTGAGGATTGAAGAGTCAGTTTAGGTAAAGGTAAGAATAGTTGCAGCGGAGGCAAAAATAACAATGTTATCCAAGAGGAAAACTTGCAATATATTGGCAACTTAAACTATAAAATGGAAGGCAGTATTTTTCTAATTAATAAAACCCAGTAAATAAAAAGTACATTTGTATGCCATGTAGGACTTAAGACAAACGTAGTTCAATAGCACTAAAAGAAAAAAAAAACAGGAGATGATTTTTAGTTATTCTTAAAGTTGCATTTTATCTTTCAGATCATGATGTCAGGTTAAATGTCTTATATAGAAGTGAAAAAATATTGTTTAGCAGGTTCTTTGAAAGTGGTGCCTAGCTTAATAATTAAAGACTTTTTGCTTTTATACTCAGTCCTTTATTTTTCTGCATTTCAAAATGAAGTATCCTTTAATGAGCTTTAATATATATTTTCAACACTTCAGATTCTTAGATCCAACATTTGGCACAAAGAGCATATCTCAATATCTGAAACATAAATATTTTTTTTTTACTTTTTCATAAAGAAAAAGTTGGTGGAAATTAAGTGGATTAATGAATCTTCTTTTTACCTTGTCATCATACCCATTCTCATGATGCCCAGAAGAGAGTGTTTTTCTTTAGTATGTTAAATAGGACATTGAGACCATCTCCTAATCACTTTACCTGTAATAACTCATGCAATACTCACCCCATCTCCAGGAAATAGGTGTTATTATTGTCTTCATTTTAAAAATAATCTGAGGTACAGAGGGGTTAAATAGCTTTCCCAAATTCTCATCAGTAATAACACAACAACAGTTTGTTCCAAACACTTGGATTTTAAATACTGAGTTATGCTGCCTCTGAGCATCCAATCTAATTTTATGAAAAGAATACATTAGTGCAGAATAAAAGACTTAATTTAAATAGTTCCTAATTGATTTCAATGCCATCTCAGGTTAAACTAAATAGATTGCTTATATTTTTGAACCTCATTAAATTACCTGGGTTTCAGGGGACTAATTATTGTTTATTAAGGCAATAACACCAGATTACATTGTACTCAGTGACCAAACAACAGGGTAATATTTTAGATGCTTTTCACATGTTCAGAAGAGTTGAATGTGCGCAGAATGACTGAAATGGGTCATGTGGGAAGAACATATTTTTATTTCAGTTATACTTCCCTAAATATGAGATTTCCATTCAGAAGACTAGCCAGAGTCTAGCCAGTGGTTCATTGCTATAACAGTGGAGAAAACATAAGTCAATACAGCCAAAAAGACCAGCATTTTAAAATGAATGATAATAGCTGATGAATCAATTCTGCCTATTACCATGTCATAGTAATAAGAGAGGAAAAGGATACTTAGAGTTGAAGGGCAGTAAATATGGAGCAAATAAACTAAAATGGTATAACAAAGTGCACCATCAACTTATGGAATATACTACAACAGAATGTAATATCATTGAATAATGTGGATGGATTCTTCAAACATTCAGGCAATTTTATGATCATGGACCACATTCGTCTTCATATAAGTTAAAAAGATGGTAATCAAATTGCATGCTCCTGGAAGGAAAGTGATTGCATATTAGATATCATTTTGGATAATGTTTTTATTTGGTTTCTTCTGAATTATAAGCTGGTATGGAGAGAATCTAAAGTGCTTTTTATTTTCTGGTATTTCTTGCTTTTCCCATTTTGTGATATTTGTATCATATTGCTTTATTGCAATTATTTGTTCACATAGCCAAGTCTTTTAAATTCTCAAACTGAACCATGTTTATTCAACCTATGTTTTTCAAATAGCTAATAAAGTGAATTATATATGACAAGAGATTATATATATATATATATATGCCATGTGTTCATTTCTCTTAGGGAAGAGTGAACTATTAAAAATATTCAAAAGACAATTTTAACGCTCTTCAGAAATGTTGCTTTAAAAGAGAGAATATGTCCTCCCTCTACTTAGTCATAGATAACATGATAAATAAGATATATTATAGTTTTCTTTTTTTTAATTTTATTGTTGTTGTATTACATCCATCCCCTTTTTGCTCCCCTCTGTCCCCCTCCCCACCCACCCATTCCCCCCCAAAGTCAATCCCACCTGCTGTCCATGTCCATGGTTCCTTTATACTAGGTTCTTGTCTAATCTGCTCCCCTTTCTTGCCTCTGCCTCCCCCCTCCCCCCATCCCCTTTCCCCCTGACCACTGAAGGCCAGTTTTCATTTTTCATCGAATTTTTACTTGGCGATTTTTTTCAGAGTTAGAGAGTAGATATTATCCCCCACCCCCACCCCAGTTTATAGACAGGAACACTGAACCCTAGTGTAAGCACTGGAAATGAAGCCAGTAATAACCCAGAAAGCCAGATCTCCTCATTCCAACCCATGATTTTCCTGTAAAACAGTCTGTATGCTCAGCAAGTTATTTAATGGCCAGGACTGAAGAATGCCGCCAAGGTAAGTAAATGGAGTTCTCCAAATAAATCTCAATTTCTTTCACCAAATTTTCAGCAGTGTATTTGCTATTTTATTAGTACAAAACTTACTTGGACATTTAGACATACATACTGGGGAGAAAGATGTGTAGAAGCACCAATATTACTAGAAAGAATGACCTGGCTATATAATATTAAAATATTTACCTTTGTAATATAGAATGAGAAAATGTTAATGAAAGAGCTGAAAAGTTCTTGTAAGAATTTACAAAATTGTTGAGAAAAACCAATTCTATTCTCTATAGACAATAAGGCCTGGTATTTTTTAATGTTCTAGAAGAGAGGCAATCTAGTCAGCAGCCAGTGGTTACCTGACCACAATCTGCAAAACAATCTTTTATATCCTATTGCCATCACAACTCACCTAGAACGTGTTATTTCCAACTTAATATACTCCAACTACTATTGTTTGCTCCTAAGTCTCCCCTCTCCTGTTCTCATACTTTTATTAAATAGCATTTCTATATTTTCAGTAGCTCAGACCTAAAATCTTGGATTAACCTTCATCTCCCAATTCTGTCAAAACTACATAAAAATCCATTAGCAGATTCTTGAAGCTCCTCTTTCAAAATTAGCCTGGAACCTGACCTCACCTGCATTTGAACAAGTCACCAGCCCAGTCTGAGCCCCACCATCTCCTACCTGAACCACTGCATGGTTTCCTAATTGATGCTCTTGCCATTTTATTACCCAGAATTATCCCATCATAATAAAAGACAGGGCATGTTAATCACCTGAAGTAAACCTACCCTTGGCTTTCCATCTCATTTATAATAAAATTCAGACTATGTTTTTCAGGACCCTGCATGATCTGGACTCATTATATTTTCAACTTTATTTCCTATCTCACATTTCTCCTCTTATTTTGACTAGGCCATGTTGCGCTTCTGGTATTATGCAAAAATACCCAGAATATTCACTTTTATGCTCTTCTTTTAGATAATTACATGCCTGAACCTTTTATTCTGATCAAACATCACCTCCTCAGAGAAGTCTTGCATGATCCCTATCTAAAGGAGGGACCCCAGTCCCAGGCCCAGTCCCAGTGATGCCACCTATTACTACTGACATTATACTTCATGTTGATTTGTTTCTTATCTGCGTTCTTCACCAGAATGTAATCTCCATGAATGTAGGAATGTAATCCGCTGTTATACCTCTAACGCTAAGAAGAATAACTATTACACAGTCGGTACTAGGTATATGTTGAATGAATTAATGGATAACATATTTATGTTTATGTAAAATATGTTTAAAGAATGCCTACATTGCTTGCGCAACTCAATTTAATCAATTTGAATGCATGCGCATACATACAGGTGCTCCTAATTTTATGTTTAATTGGATAAGTGGCAGTTTAACTGTGAGGAAAAGCAATATAGCATGGTAGGGATAAAATGGAGAGATAAATGACTAACTGAAGGAAGAGAAACTCAAGGAAAACATGAAAGGAAAAAATGACGATTAGGCAAATCATCAGACTAATACAGAAGCAAAGGTAGTACTTACGGGGTCCATGAATAAACTGACAGAACTTTGTGAAGAAAGTGTGGTTGTACTTGAGAACAAGGGAAATGGGGTTGTATCAATGGAAAAACCTGGTCTACAAGATACCAGTTAAGATATGTTCCTTAAAGCGATTTTCTTTTACACTGTCTGCCTCACCCAGGCACCCTTCCTAAAGCAAACACTGGCAGGCAGTGTTAAATGACTTTGACTCCTTTCCTCCCCCTGATCCTTAACAATGATAGTTTCTCAGCGCAGTAAGTCAAATCATGACATCTCTTTAAACACGTACATATTATTTCCCTGGTGTCAGAAGTTGATGTGTCATGGAAAGATGGCCTACAGCTACGCCGTAGAAAGCTGAAGAATATAAAGTGCACATTGTTCCGCCCGTTGTCAGGCATTCTCTTTGTAACTAAACCTGCCGTCCCCTCTTCCTTCTGCTTGTTCTGACAAGTTTGCTCGTCAAGCCATCTATTCTTCTTCAGCGTGCTCTGTTGACAAAGTGCTTGGTCATACTAAAAGTCTTGGAGAGCTCATCAGTGCAAGGTTTTCATTGAGCTAGCTGCTTACAAAATTTTTCATGGCAAGTCAGCAAAGCTCAGGCTTGCAGCCATTACCAGAATGCAACTTAAATGGGCCAGGCAGTTGTTCCGTGGGTTGATTGACACATGTATTCCATTGAAAATATTTCATTGACATATTTCTAAATTTACAACTTGAATCCTTGGGAAAGCCTGAAATCACCTTTTAATTTTTGCTGTTTAAAAAGTGCCATCATCACAACTAAATGCCAATTTTGAATTTCATTAGACTCTTGATGCTATCATAACATAACTCCAAGGAAGTACCTTTCTTGCGATATAAGATGAGTTGAAAAACCTGATTAGCCAAAGATGCTGTGTGATTTGCTGGACTCATTTCTGATTATCAGCCCGATTGCTCATGATTCATCCACCTCAGCAAACTGACTATATTCTTCAGGCCATTGGCCTTTGACCTCTTGCAAATAATCAAATCTGAGAATAATACTCCTTGGATATGAAGACTCTGCAGTATAGGAACCTTACGTATATCTCAGATCATCTTGTTTCCCTGTATAATTTACACTGTATCAAGCTAAACCAATAAAAGTGGAAACCAGTTATCAAGAAAAAAATTAGTGAAAAGTCAAGCATTCAATTTTAGATCAATATAGCACAAAAGTCAAATGGAAATGTAGAAATTATTTGATGAGAAAATAATTTGATAAATTTTACTAATGTAGGTGATATAGGAAACTAGCTTGGTTAATCATGTCAATTTGTATTCAATTTACCCAATTATGAATGGTTCATAATTAAACTTTTGTTCCAAAATTATTTAAATGGTTTTATCTCAGAAAATGAGACTAAACTGTATTTATGTGTACACAAATTAATCCTTAAGATGAATTTTAGATTAAAATTCATTAAGAGTTAGGTGGCCATATGCTATAAATGGATAAAATAATGCAGATTAATAATGAAAAATGTTGATATATTTTCCAGAAATTTTGAGAAGATAATTATATTAGCCAATTGCTTTTATCTTCTATTAAAAAAAAGAGAAATTACAATGGAAAATAATTTTGCAAAGAAATTCTTTTAAAACACTGAAAATATATACATTGGTTTTCCATATCATGTAAATTACCAGTTGCACACCATCTATCACTCCATTTGGGGAAAATAAAACAATTCTTAAAACAATAACATACACATTTCTTTAAAATGATAGGATAAATGTAGAGTGTTCAATTGGGTTTTAGACATTTAAAAATATCCCCTTATTTTAACTGATGTAACATTATGGAAATCAGAGGGATGATTGAAAGATTCACAAGCTGTACACTAAGAAATATACAATTAATAGATCTCAGAGGCTATACAGTTTGGAATTCCAGTATTAGAGTTTTTTTAATCCATTTCTCTTTGTAAGACAGACTGCTATGCATGTCTAAAATTAGATGGTAATTAGATAATAATAACACATAAACTAATAGTACACTTGTAGGGAAAGCATTAAATTTAATAACATCCACTGCAACTGAAGAAAGGCATCAGATCTAATTTCCTATGAGATCTGGACCAATTTAATCTCTGGCACTGAGAAAAAAAGATCCCTTTCATTCATTCACATATCAAGTTTTTAGTAAATATTTCTATTTCAAATAGGCTATATTTCAAACTTGACCTCACCTCATGGCAGTTATATATCCTTGAACAAGTCATTTAACATCTTTGATCCTCTATTTTCATATTAATGAGAGTAGAAATAATAATAATGATAATTTCACAGGATTGTTTTTAAGGTTAAATGAGTTAATTCATGTAAAGCACTTAGCAGATTTTCTGACACTTAGAAAACCTTAATAGTTCCTATTAACATTTAAAAAATCATATTGTATGTGTCCAAACCTGTAAGAGACACTGAGACTATAAAAGTAAGCAATAGGCCCTGGCTGATGGCTTAGTGGGTAAGGCGCCAGCCTGTGAACCCAAAGGTCGCTGGTTCAATTCCCCAGCCAGGGCACATAACCAGGTTGCAAGCCTGGTCTCCAGCCAGGTCCATGGCTGGAGGCAGGAGAAAGGCAACCATACATTGAAAAAAATAAAATAAAATAAAGAAAGCAATAAAGACATTCTCTACCATCATTTAGATTAATAGCTAGTGGTTAAGATAGACAATAGCTAAACACATACACACACCATGTAAAATTATGATTATGCTGAGTGGTATAAAGTACAGCTTCTATGAAGGCTATAATAGGAAAATATATCATAATAAGAATGAATAGAGTTGTTTTTATTTTAATTTTGATTTTGATCTTTTCAATGGCAAAGGAAAGAGAATGAGCAAAGGATTTTCAATAGAAGAAAGTTAGTACAAGGAAGCCCCAGGGAAATTGTATTTACACAAAAAAACATTATCTACAAATGCAGAAATTCTTCACATTTTTCTGTTCATTGAGGGAGATGTTTGAATTCCAGCTAATAAGAGGACATTAAAACACTCCTTCCCCTCATGAAGAAATGCTGAGCATACCTGGGGAATGTATTCACAGGCGCACACAGCACTTAAATAAGAGATCCAGGGAGCTACAGTGTAAGCAGTATTTTCAATAAATATTAAGGGGAAGTATAGCTTTTTGTGGAAGACGAATTATTCATTCTCAGGACAAGTCTAAGTTAAGCAGTGTGCATGGTCAAATGGGTTTGGGTGAACATGAGAGGCATCCATCTATTCAGGCTAAAACCCACAGGATCTGCAGATAGATGACATTCAGCCTTGTCAGTACTCTTTGAGGATGCAAACTTGGATAAGAGTTCCTCAGCTCTTCATGTTCCTCCCAAGTAGAAGCAGGACTGCATTGCACCAATTTTACATGCAATGTTGATTTTCCCAAATTAGGAAGAATTCAATGAGGCATTTAGTTACTAATGGCTGAGAAAGATGAAAATGACATAAAATATGGGAGGAGAACCCAGACTGTTTCAATTGTTTCCTTAGTTGGTATTTTCCAAACTTTGAAGATAAACGTTTTGGGACACTTTTGTTGAATATGTAATTTTCTACATAACTACCTGAAGATTCTAAATCACTGGCTCAGTGGTAGGGTCAGTATTTTGGATTTTAAACAGTACCCCAAATAAATCTTACCATAAAGAGATATTAGGGAAATTGTATTTAACCATGCTGGCCATGGTTAGTGAAGAAGTACAGACTGGTATCTAAACTCAGGGAATATAATTGATATTTCATTTAATAAAGTATGTGAGATAAAATGCACTAATTTTTTTTTGTTACACAACACGGATTTCTTTTCTCTCAATAAATTCTTGTTATGTTAATAAAGTTTCAAGTTTAAGAACTTCTAGATACTCTTACAGCAAAACCAACATAAAAAAGGCTCAAGATTATGGTGCCTAGAATGAGCATCATTGTTCATAGATTTCTATTAAAGTGTTCTTCCCCCTTCTCGATTTTAAAAAACTCAGCCTATACATCAAACAGGTATAAGGCTTTTTCTTATTTATATGAGAATGAATACATACAATTATGTTGATGAAGAAATTAATTTTTAATCGTAGTCCTCCTATAAGCTTTTCATTTTGCTCCATTTTGCTGAAAACTTTGAGCTGTTTCCACCATCTCTTTTGTTCTTGCACTCTTCCCACTGAGAATTTTAGAGATGGGTCAGCATAGTTAGGCACAAAAAAACTACTCACCTGTGACTCAGATGTAAGAACCTTTATCCTGAAGCAACCACATATGCCTTTCAGTCATTTGGTTCATTAATACTGCTTTATTTTATTTTATTTTATTTTTTTATTCCACTGAAACTTCTAAAAGTCTATTGGAAAACAACATATCTAGAGTTTTACAAGATTTAGGCTGTAGGGCTCTCTCTCAATACGGTGATATACACTATTAAATTTCCCCAAACACCTTAAAAACTCATGTCTGTTGTTTCACAGTCTATCTTTTCAGTAATGTTGGTGTAAATGTGTCAAGTGTATCTCTCTTCCATTTCAGGCTATAAACTAAGTGCATATGTATAGTAGGTTTTTCTGAGTCTATCAGACCAAATCATTCACTACTATGTTTTGTTATCAAAGTGCTTTTATTTTTTAATGCTTTCTATTTTAAAATTCTATCTAGGTAAAAGAGATGTGAATGAAGCAAGAAAATCCAGCTTTCTTGCAATGCGTTAGCATCTTCATTTACATATCTCTTCAAAGAAGTTAGATTAATTCAGGTTAGATTTCTACCTCAATAGGTCTGCCCAGCTAGGCTAATTCAACTTCACCTTACCTAGCATGGATATCAAAAGTATCTCCTGCTGCTTAAGGATACTGCTCTATTCATTAAGGACTGAAGGATATATGTGCAAGGTAATGAGTACCCATGTGAGTTTCACAACCATCAAGAAAATCACTTCTTTTTCTATGGCTGTTCCTTGTATGCCAATTTCAGAGCATCAGCTGATGTGCCTCTTTCTTTCTGTCTCAATTCTTTTAATAAAAAATGTCTCTCTTAATGTGATAACAATATATGTTCATATCAAATACCTCAAAGAGTATTTCTACACTAATTAAAGGTAATTCTTGTGAACTTAGTTGCTAAATTTAGGAAAAATATTTTGCTACTCAACTTGCAACTTATTTGCTAATGAAAACTACAGATTAACAGCAGCCATCCCTTTACTAATCTAAGCAATTCTGCCTCCTGTACCCCTGCAAGTACATAGGAACTTCAGAGTTATCTCAACTACCATCATGTAGAAAACATATTTTGAAATTGAAAATAAATAAAAATAGAGAGAACCAAGATGGTGGAGGAGTAAGTGGAGCTACACCAATCTCCTCCCAAGACCAAACTGGAATTACAAATTAACTGGGAAGAAATCATCCCAAATAACCAACAGAACACCAACTGGAGAGAAGTCTTATTACTATGGACAGAACAGAAGAGCCAATTCATCACAATGTGACTGGTAGGAAGTGCAGAACCATGAGAGGCTGGTGGGGCTCCCATGGGCGGCAGCTGAAGGGACAGAGAAACATCTCAGCAGCCAGGGATTCCACCTGAAAAGGGTGGGATCTAAATCCCCAGCTGGGCTTCTCAGTCTACAGCAACACAGCTGAGAGTAAAATAGCACCCAGCTGTGAAAAGCAAAAAGCTGCCAGGTTTAGCCAGCTTGACAGAGAGACCAAGTTCTTAAAGGGACCATGCATGAAGATACAGAGGTGCCTGCCTACCCTGGGCTCCAGCACAGAAAGGGCAGAGTGGAATAGACGCTTAAGGAGGGTTTGGGTCAGTGGCTTTAGGGGGAGAGTTGAGGGAGCTGACCTAACCCGCATACAGCCAGCAGACCACTCTTCTCCAAAGGGCAGGAGCCTGAGGGGAAGCCACAACAGCCTGACCCTTAGGAATTAATCCACCCCACCCAGCAGTGCCTAAACCTGACTTCAGATCATAGGTTAATAGGATTAACAACCAAATTCATCTTCTCCACCCAGAGGTGCCTAAAACTGACCACTGATCACAGACTGATTGGATTAACAACTAAAGGAGACAAAGACAGTGGATCTGTGGTAGTCTCCAACTGGCTCCAACTAGGCCCAGACTGTGACATGAGCTGACATCACCAAGCATAAATCCAGAAAGTAAAAAAAAAGTGCACCTCTACACCACAGAAGTTTACACCACTAAAACAGTAAGTCAAAGCAGACCAGTCTAAGAAGCAGAAAGAAACAAGAGCCACCTAAAATGGGGAGACAAAGAAATAAACCCTCAGCAAATGGAAAGGAGGGATCCCAGGAAGAATGCAAAATGAAATAGAGGCAAGCACCCTATCAGACATGGAATTCAAAATAATGATGATAGAGAAGCTCAATGAGCTCAGTGAGTTCTAAGAAAACTATAAACAACTCTAGGTGGACTACAAAGAACTCTAGGAAAGCTACAAGGAACTTACTGAGAACTACACAAGCATTAAAAAGGACATAGAAACCATCAATGAGAACCAGGAGGAATTAAGAATACCATTTCTGAATTGAAGAACACAGAAGAAGGAATCAAAAGCAGGCTAGAGAAAGCAGAGGATCGGATCAGCGATCTGGAAGTCAATGTAGACAAAAATTCCCAGGCAGTGCAACAAAATGTAAAAAAGACTGAAAAAGAATGAAGAGGTTTTAAGAGAGCTGCAGGACAACATGAAACGTAATAACATCTGTATCATAGGTTACCAGAGGAGAAGAGGAGGAGCAAGGGATAGAAAACCTCTTTGAAAAAGTAATGACAAAACTTCCCTAACTTGAGGAGAGAAAATGTCATGCAAACTCAGAAGCACAGAGGTTCCCGAGGAAGATGAACCCAAACAGGCCCACTCCAAGACACATCATCATGAAAATGGCAAACTTCAAAGACAAGGAGAGAATCCTAAAAGCAGCAAGAGAGAAACAGCTAAGAACATACAAGGATACACGGGGGCTCCCATAAGGTTATCAGCTGATTTCTCAACAGAAATACAATAAGCCAGAAGGGAATGGCAAAAAATATTTTAAGCAATGAAAAACAAAGACCTGCAACCAAGAATACTCTATCCAGCAAGGCCATCATTCAAAATGGAAGGTGAAATAAGGAGCTTCCCAGACAAATGAAGTCTAAAAGAATGCATCTCCACTAAACCAGCACTGCAAGAGATGCTAAAGGGTCTGCTTTAAGAAGATGAAGAAACAGAAAGACGGACAGGAACACAGGTACAAAGGTAAATGGGTTGAATGCACCAATCAACAAACATAGGGCAGCTGAATGGATAAGAACCAACTTTAACTTTGAATGCCTAAAAATGACCTTGTTATAAATAGATTTTACTAAATAAGGTACAATTGTGTATATTACTTGTATCTGCATTACTACAGGTTAAGTTTTCTTAGATTGGAATCATTTCACAATATGGGGAAATCAGGTTACTTGCAATAAGTCAGACAAATCAAATGCAATTAAGGAAGAAGAAAAAAGTAAGAAAATGTGGATGTATATTAAATAGAAGACATGCTATCTTTCTTATTCACTATTATAAAATATGTGCTTATTTGTGGGTGTGTAATATATAGATTTTGTTAGCAATTTATGTTTTAAACAGCAACCAACTGGTCATGGGTGTATTGTGAAATCAGTTAATCTTTAGGTTAGAAAAGATGCTGGATGGCAGTTGCAAACTACTAAACTATATGATTTATGTACATAGACAATATATATTCTGATATTACCATGCAAATTAGATGAGATTCCTTTCAAATAGGTTGTGGAAATGTACATTTCCAGTTATGAAGGCCCCCAAATTGGGGATGCTTGGGAAAAAGAATTAATGCTATAGTAAACTTTATTATTGAAATGTGAACATACCTAATCTCTACCTCAACAGACTCTTAAAAAGTTTAGGGATTAGTTTAGGACCACATAGGAAGTCAACCACAAGTTCAAAAAATAGCTGGAATACTATTCTACAAAATTGTTTAAATCCTAGGGATTTTTATTTTTTACCTCAACTTAGTAGACATAATAATTTCTACTCTGGGGACTGACTGAGCACTGCAAGTGCCATTATTTCTGAAGGCTTCAACTTATAAAACATAAAGGAAAAACAGAGGGTGTTGAAAGAAGTAAGACCTGTGCATAGCCTAAATAAATAAATAAATAAAGCTACTATTTAAGATGGAAAACTCCAAAAAGAATAAGTTGTAGTTCTAGTAGCTTAAAATAAAATCGAGTTGTATTATTGGAGGGGGGAGGATCTGACTCAAAAACCAAATTCGTTTTTTTTTTTTCTGTTAAAAATATGGAATGCTTCACAAATTTGCATGTCATCCTTGCACAGGGGCCATGCTAATCTTCTCTGTATCATTCCAATTTTAGCATATGTGCTGCCAAAGCAAGCACCCAAATTCATTTTTTACTATGGGTTTGGCACTGTCTCTAGGACAACTTTCACAAAAGTGAGTTCTGCAATATACCATTTCTGTGATATAGTTCACAAAAATAGCATTCCAGAGTAAAATAAGTATTAAAGAAGAGAAAATCTGCTTAATTTTGCTACCATATATCTAAAATACTTTCATTTACCATGGAATAATTATGTAAGCTATTGGCATACTTTAATTTTTTTATGTTAACTCTTCAAAATCCAGTATGTACTTTAAGTATATGTAAAAATATGTATGATGTAAATGTATTTTTGCATGTGTTTGGTAATATTGTTATTCATATTACTTAAAAGAGTAATTCTTTAAATCAATTAATGTAGGCAGTTTGGAATAATGAAAAGAAAACTTTCTATTAATATGGTTTGAGAAGCTAAAAGAAGGCAGTAATTAAATGGTGAATTGTCTGGATGTGAAAGGAAAAAAAGAAGTACACATTGACACTTTGGTAGTTACAGAATAGACAGGGGGATATTAAGTAGAACGAAGGAAATAGAGAAGCCAAAGAACTTATATGCATGACTCATGAACATGAACTAAGGGGGACATTGCTGGAGGAAATGGAAGAAATGGGGACATTGATGGAGGAGGGAGAAAGGAGGGAAAATTGGGACAACTGTAATAGCAAAATAAATAAAATATATTAAATAAAAATAAGTAAAATGAAAGTTTTGGCTCTACTTTTTAGATGATATAAACCAAATGAAATTAAAGCATGATATTTTATTTATATATCTCTGGCTGAAAAATAGTTCTTATTACTCTTTAGCTCTCTTACCTATTATACTTTTATTAAAAGCTTTTATTCATTATTTTTAGAGAGGGCAGGGAGGAAGGAAGAAAGGGAGAGAAATGTGAGTGTATGGCTGCCTTTCACCTGCCTCCAGCTATGGACCTGGTAGGAGACCTGGCTTGCAACCTGGTTACGTGTCCAGATTGGGAATTGAACCAGTGACCTTTGGGTTTGCAGGCTGGCACCTATTCATTGAGCCACACCAGCCAGGGCTACTATATTTCTTAGGAGGAAGAAAGAACAGAGGCATTCTAGGAAGAGAAAAAGATTATTTATACTGCTAAAGGATACATTGGGGTCCACTACAACTCAATGAAATATAGTATGAACAATGAGCAAGTGCCAATATTTTACCTTGACCCTCTTAAAGCAAGAAAGATGTACCTCAACTTGACCCACCTGTATAAGCCCAGGAGAAAAGCATCAGATTGTGCTGAAAAGTGCGTCATCTGGATAAGCTTTGCCTATCCTACATCCACATGGAGATCTCATTAAAAATAAGTTTATAGAGCTTCACCTTGGGCACACTGTACCTTATATTTTCACTTAGAATCCATGAATCAATACTTACTGTACAACAGTTATTTTCAGAAGAACAAATTGTGAATAGAGGTTATTTAATGGTTTAGATAAGAACACTCACATCGTGTTCCTGTTACTCTCACGATGGCATTATGCTGATGAATATATTCTATAAAAGACAATGGTAAGAAATCATCTCATCCTCATCATACCACAAACACCTTATAACATAGCCTTTGATAAATTGTGGCACAATCAATATTTCCACTGTTCATTCCTTGATCGTTGCCATACAAAAATTTAGAGTTTAGTCTGTTTGGAAGCACTACCTCAGATAGCATTTGTGTGTGTGCATACTCCTGACACAAATCAATCAGATGTACAGAAAAATAATTTCAACAAATTAAAAACAAATTTGCTTTGGGAAAATGCAAAAATATATCACATATAATTAACTATCTTTCATTACTTACAACTTGTATTTTTGTACTGAAAGAAAAAACCTTCAGGTATAGCACAACTTAGTTTAACTAATTTTTTGTGCATGATTCTTTAAAATGTTATGTTTATGTTTACAGTTATATATGTGCTTAGGTATATGCACTTACATTTATGAATAAATCACTATATATGAGAAAAACTTTTGTCTTTTTAAATTCCACTTTGCATATACTTTTCATAAGTCTTAAGTTTATTTTTGTTTCAATAAAATAAATTTATTTAATTTTAGTATGCCAGCTAGCTTTTAAATGGTTTCTAAAACTTTAGGGCTATCTTAAATATGTGGGAGGTGCTTTCACCTAGGTGGTGGCTCTAACCACACAGAATATTCTGTAAAAAAAAAAGAGGGGGATGATTTGATTGTCAATTTTCTCATTATGTGAGAGCTGTAGTTTTAAATCCCCAAGCTAAAGTTGGTCTGTTGAGAACTACTGAGATATTTATCTTTTTCTTGCTTCCTCACTGTCTGGTTGTATGAAGACTGAGCAATTTTCCTGTATTTTTTTTCCTATATTTTTTCTTTTATTGATTTTACTGAGGTGATGCTGGTTAACAAAATTATACATGTTACAGGTGCACAATTCTAGAACACATCCCTGATTTAAGCTCTGCTCAGTTGCATACTTGCTCACAGAAGTGGAAAACATTCAACCAAAAGCTTTCTTTTGTTATTGTTTTCTTATAATTAATTCAAGTTTCTAGGTTTGTATTTTTTCCTATAGAAGGAAAACAAAATAATCAATCAAAAATAACAAAGAAGCCCATACAACTGCAATTTGCCAATAGTGTGGGTGCTTTTATATAGCTGCTGCCACCTAGTGGCTACCCCATGGAAATCAATCAGCTAGTTTAGGGAATAAACTGCATAGAGCTTCTCAAAGCAGTGAGTAGATTCAACTGTGGAGTTAGTCCTGCTTTCAATGGAAATATGCCCATCCAAGAGAAGAAAACACGTCCCATTACAGATAATGCTAAGTTTTTTATCAATGTGGAATATAGAATTTATTTTTTATTGGATACATTGGGAAAATACAACTTATCTAAATTATATTATGAATCTACCAAAGTTTCTTTTTTTCATATAATTTAATACTTTCTATTGCTATTTTAGGTAGTAGATGTACTGGCCTCCACAGAGTAAGAAAAGGGAGGGTTAAAAAGAGACAGGTAAAAGAGATAAGAAGTCTGCAGGAAGCTGAGTTTTCTGGTAATGAGTTGCTTACTAAGTTGTAAAAGTAATGATTATGGTCATTATTTTTGCTCTGGGCTTCCCCTCTTGCCCTATTGTTTATATTATCTGTACTATACAGAAAAGAATTAATCTTCCAGAAATGAATTCAAATCATTCATCAAATATGGCAAATAAGCCAACATCTTCAAAAATGGTTTGACAAAATCAGGGCATCCCTTCTGATTTTCTAAGGTAATTTGATGTGAAAACTAATTTATTAGCTCATTTTTCTAAGGGTGTAAATTACTGGCACTAAGTTGAAATAGGACAGATGCCAGGTATGTCCAGAAGAAGTCCAGCCATAGTTAATATAACGAAAATGGTTTATGCGGCATCAGTGTAACCTGGCTGCCAAGCAGAGTGGACTGGGATGCTCATGTGTGAGCAATGACGACTTCACTGTATTAGTCAGTGAGGGCAGTAGATACCACTGAGTGAGCATGTGTATGTGTGGCCATCACATTCAAAATGACTGAGCAAGTACAGCAATGAATCTGAATCAAATTTCATATTAAGCTTGAACATTCCTCCTCGGAATCTATTTGGGTAATTCAGAGGCTACAGCCAGGGGTAACTGGTGATTGGCAGCTTCATTACAATATTGCACCCACTCATGCATCACATCTTGTGCAGTTTTTTTGTGAAACATCAAATCACCTAAGTGACCTCCTCCACCCCTGATTTGGTGCCCTGCAAATTCTGGCTTTTCCAAAAACTAAAATCACCTTCGAAAAGGAAGAGATTTCAGACTGTCAATGAGAATCAGGAAAGTACAACTCAGCAGCTGATGGCAATTGGGAGAACTGTGTGACGTCCCAAGGTGTCCATTTTGAAGGGGGCTGAGGCATCATTGTCCTATGTACAATGATTCTTGCATCTTGTATCTTTTTCAGTAAATGTCTCTTTTTCATATTACGTAGCTGAATACCTTGTATTTGGACCAAAAAAAAAAAAGATTAGAAGACTATAATCAAATGCAAGGCAAGAGCAAAGAAGTAGGTGTATGTTATATACTAAGGCAAAAGAATTGAAAAGTGTATCATAATAGCTAAAAGTATTTCAACCACTTTCGGTCTTTAATTGCAAAATTGTTGTAATTCAGCTACTCGTGTTGCTGAACACGAGTTCAGCAAAACACCACTCTACACTCTGAATTTGTATTACATATCAGTCTTTGTCATGGCTAATACGGTGTTAAAAGCCTATCATAGGGAGAACTAGACCATATATATTTTTTTAATTAATGGAAAGCAGGATGTGATAATATCAGAATAGTAATTCTGTCCATGATTGGTGTTGTATCAATAAGAACACAATAGTAAAAATAGAAATCATTCCAAGTGTTTAAACAAAGGGAATTTCATGCAAGGGATTAGGATGCAAGTGATGGAACATATGAGAAACTCCAATGCAAATATTAGATATTGCAAAAGTTGCTAATGCTTCTATACTTGATAATGAAAGGAAAGAGTCAATGTCACCAAAAGAAAAAGCCAAAACCACCCAAAGGAAGCTGGTATATGGTGGGTGTGTTTAGCTAAAGGGAGAGCTATAGAGAAGATGTAACTATTGCCAAAGGAGCAAGGAGAAAAACCCTAGCAGCTTCCTTTTCCTTGACGCCATCTACTGCCACATCAGGGCGTTCAGTTGACTAAAAAAAATGTCAAAATCCAGATTGCGTGGGGGTCTAGGAATGCAGCCTACAAAAGTGATCCTCATTCAATATAAAAGCCAGAAACAAAAGGAATCAATTAAGATCAAAATAAGTAAAGGAATGGAATAGGAAAAGATAAAAAAAAAAAAAAAAAAAAAAAAGATGTTCCAGCATTTACATGGCTAACTTTTATGGTAATAATTCTGCATATATTTATTATAAACCTTATAATGTTCATCTTATAAACCAATGTAGAAGAAAATGGTGATTTTGAGGATCTGTGTTTTGAATTTCTCCAAGGAAAGAATACCCTGATATTTGTTTAGATTCTTTGAATCATTAGATAGTGTCGTAATCTGATTTGACAATTCAAACCTTTGTGGTAACACAGGTTGGTAGAGTAGGCATGATTAATTTTTATACCTGTAACTTATATTGACTTACTGCATTTTTAAAAAGAAAATGGAGGTATTGAAGAACATACTGAGATTTACGTTTTTGGTACAAAGTGGTAAAAAGCTTTAATCAGACAATGGGGGAATAGCCTTAATCATGGAATCTGAGGTGCTTTAAACAGCAATTGAAAAATAGACTAACGTGAGGAAACTGATGTGGCTGGCACTATTCAGCTGATAGGACATTGCAGATACTTATAGGACAGAAAGCTGCTTTGGTCCTTCAGTACCTCTTTAAAGGGCCTCTCAAGTTTGTCAGCATCATCTAGCCTGGCAGAACTCAAAGGCAATCATGAGGGTCATGCTTCTGAATATAAAATACTTAAACAAAGGGCTGAGTACATTTCATTAGTTAAACTCATAGACTTAAAAATATGAACTATGATAAGGTGCCAGCCTGCAAACCCAAAGGTCACTGGTTTGATTCCCAGTCAGGGCACATAACCAGGTTGCAAGCCAGGTCTTCAGCCAGATCTGTGGCTGGAGGCAGGTGAAAGGCAAACATACATTGATGCTTCTCTCTCCCTCTGTGCCTCTCTCCTTTTTCCTCTCTCTAAAAATAATAAATAAAATCTTTAAAAACAAATAAATAATTAAAAATGAAAATATATAAAATAAAAAATAATAAAAATAACCAAAAGTTTGAGATCTATATATTTTTTTTTTTTTGGTGGAGAATTTGAAGGCCTTTTGCTTTGACGTGGTCTGAGGCTGGTATGCAATTTTTTTTTTTTGGAATACTACATTCATAAATCATGGTAAGTGCCCATCAGAAGAAGCAATACAGTAGGAGTTAAGGACTTTTGTTCTATTGACTGACCAATTATCCCAGATAAAAGTCAGGCCTGGTTCATACCGCGAAATTTTAGCAAATTATGTGGAACCCAGAAACCTGAAATATCTCTCAAACTTTGAGAAATGAATTATTTTTTTACCCTGCCACTAAAGAATAGCCTTGATAGACTACTTGTAGAAAGCACATTGCCGTCTTGGAACACTGCTGAACTTTATTGACTAAGAAGACCAAAGCTCTCAGAAGTCCTTGACTGAACTTAAAAAATTCAGTCTAATTGCTTAGATATATTTATAAGAGATATTTTCACTGAGAGAGAAAATAAATTCTTGCTTTGTGCACAGGGAGATACTGAAAAATAATAAACATACATCATTTAGAGCAGAGAGGAAATACTAACTGCTTTTAATCCACTGTGGGCCATGAATTGGCCTATCACCAAGCAAACACAGGGGCAATTTAGGGTAATCAAGTAAAATTGAACACTTCACAGCAGAAAAGCCAATGATGTACCCCTCCAGCTCCACTTCCCTATGTTCCAACATTCTACCTCCCATGACCAATTCCAAGTAGTTTAGTTAGACCTTCTGATAGGTGAGCTTCTCAATGCTTCACTGAGTAATAGCTGTTAGAACATCCTGTTATTCTGCCCAGAGTTGTTTTCTACAGTGTTCATTGGGAGAACTGGGTTCAGTGTAGGGGATATTTAAACTATGCCATTAGCTCAAAGGATGATGCATGGAGATTCACATGCACAATCTTACAATATAATTACAGGTAGTAAAACAAATGCTTGGGGTGGATTAGCCAGGCTTTTGACACACTGAAATTTATTAATTAAAAATTTAAATATAGCATGTTATAAAAATAATCTACTGATTTCTGATTCTACAAACATGTAGAATGGTAAAAATAGTAAAACATAGAAAATATCAAAGGCTGTTGTTACTTAGATGTGAGACAGAGAGAACAGCAAAATACAGAGGTTCCATGTGTGATCACACTTCCCATATATTTTAAGAGCTATGGACAAATATCTGATTTCTTCCTCTCTTTTTTTCCACAAGCCATATAGTAAATAGATAGTACTAACAAAGTCAAATATTAATAACCAAGAACTACAGATCCTCAAATCCCCCCTTTTCCCAACCAACAAAACCCATAGAAATTTACACTGACCAAAGTAAATAGAAAATAAAAGTCAAACCACTTAAACGGTTGACATTTAGGGATGGAGCCAGGCACACGCTTTCATCCTCTGAATCACTGGTGTTATAACATTAACAGAAAATAAGTGCTATAATAGACAAGGCATAAAAGTCAACATTAACATCCAATAAACAATAATTAATAGCTGCTGCTGATTAACATAATTTCACTTTGGTAAAAGAGAACCATTTCACTTAGCACATCACAGCTGCCTGTTTTTGTTGTTCATTTTTCTAACTAGAAAAGAACTATTTTAAAGAAATATAACCCCTAGCCAGGACCACATTGACTCTGCCCAAAATTAATTTTGAACTTCATTTATTGTTTACAATGAATGAATGAATGATGATTGACTTCAAGTGTAAGATACCTAATTTATTAAATTTTCCTTTTTTTTTACTATTTATCTGATATTCTGTCCTTTCAAAACATAAATTGAAAACAAAACCTTTTTGAGAAATTACTCCGCTGACCCAGTACAAGTATAAGTTTTACTGTATTAAATTGTTATTGTTACAGTATATACTAAAGTCACTCATTATTTGGTAAATGCTGGCCAAGTACCCACATAGTCATTGCATTTCAGTGTCTGGCTTTAACCTTGGAGCATGCCTGTGAGAGTGCTTCATTAAACAGAGGGAGAGAAACCATGACGTCTTCCCTAACCAGCAACACTAGGCATGATGATGTTTATGGTAGTGTTGGCACTCAAGAATATCAAAGAGGCAAATGACTAGAACACTGAAGCTAACTAGTCAGAATTGTATTCTGTAGAACAAAAGAAGGTCCTTTGCCAATTGAAACTCTCCTAGTATCAGGTAATCACAATGCCAGAAATGACTGGCAAAGTCCTTTGTTTGGGACACAGCTTGCTGTTCTAATCTCTTTCTTTTACTGTGGTACCTTTGATGTACTCTTAGCAGTGCTGAGAAGAGTAGACTTTTCAAAGAAGCTCAACAGAAAGCATGTCACCTAACCATCTGAGACATATGGAATCCCATGTAGCCATTCATCTCTCAATGAGAAGTGGAAAATGTGTAGGAAATCATTATGTTTATTTTACTGTGTTCTTCTTTATCTTCCTTCTCTCTTCCTCCTTTTTCAATGGTATTTTAAAAACTTTATTTGTATTGTTGACACTTTAACAGATGTTCCTATTTCCCTCTGTTTGCCTAACTCTACCCAGCCCCCACCCCCATTAATTTTGGGTTCACTGGTTATAGATTATAAAACCCTGATATACAAAGGAAACCTTAAATGTGGAAATATTTTTTTGTTTGTTTGTGGTTTATTAAGAGTGTTTTTTAAAATCCTTGTTTTTATTATCAGTTTAAATGAAATACTTTGGCAATGACATGGCTTTAAACTTTTACTGTGATATCGACATCAAAATACTTAACATAGTGAGTTATTTAGTCTACAGATCCAAGATCATCATTATTATATCATTATCATTATTAGAGGAAGGAGAAGAAGGAAGGGAGAAGAACAAAGAAATAATTAAGTGCTTACTACATGCTTAACACAATCATTTTCTCCCTTGGTTTTGTTTTGGTTATTACAGCGATGCTATGAATAAGTGTTGTTACCACCATTTCTCTGATGAGGAAATTGAGGCTTAGGAAAGTAAGGAAGGGCACTTGATTAATGTACATTTGGCTTTCTGTGTAAGTCCAATTGCTCACATCACCTCCAAAGTTTATAGAGCAACTCCCATAGAGCTGCAGCTGACTACAGTTCAGAGACATTAAATAGTAAAGCAAGTTAAAATCCACAGAGAACAAAAAAGGAACACTTATTTCACAAGTATTTGAAGCAACGTCACCAACAGGTGGTTTCCCGGAGAAACTTTGCTGAAGCCAAATGCCTGCCTACTTCCCTCCCTCCTCAGAAACCTATCATGGGTGAATCCTAGAAATTTAAATATTTGAAAAGTAAAATCTCTCATGGAGAGGATTGTACACCTTATTTGCCTTTCAATAAGTACAGGAAATGTCAAAAAATGGGTACAGTTTTACCAGCAATATGCCAAAAGGACATGGTTTAAAAATAAGTATTATTAAATAAAAGTGCCGTATTAAGAAGCATTTTCTCCCAAGATCTTTTTATAAATGTTTGGCCACAGTCTGCCCTTGAAAATACACAGACAACTCCCACTCCAGTCACAGATGATGCATACACATTTCTAGGACCAAATTTGGCCTGATGCTTAATTAGTGTCTGGCTGTGATTACATCTGTGGTGTTGAATTTTCAAATCTAAATTTTCAGTGTCGCAAAACAACTTCGTAAATTTTCTTTCATCTCTGTAGGACAAAACATTCTCAAAGTAGTTTAGAAGTTCTGTCAGACTGAGAAAATCTTTTTTATTAATCTGAAAGCAATTCCACTGAAATTCAAAAGAGAAGAAAAAGTGACTCAAATATTGAAATATTCTGAATAAATAAGTACTGACCCTTGAGTTTTGAGGGCCAAGAAGTTTTTAAGTAACGTTGTTCTGGGTAATGGGAGCTGCTTTTACTTTTTGTTATCTGAGAAATAAAAGCATTTTTCCCTTTTCCTTTTCCCCTCTTTCTATGCCCCGCCCCCACTTCATTAATCATTCACAACTAGCTAGCTAGGAAGTACAAGTCACATCTTGTGAGCCAGAGAAACACATCTTTTTCTGTACCCTTATTGCCCCTTTTTCCATTGTGTATTTCACACATCAGTTAGAAAACTGGGTTGAAAATTGGCTCTCTTCGGAAAGCAGTACACGGCTGCTCAAGAGTGTTTTTTTATATGTATTTCACCACAGATTGTCATTTGTTCTTTTTCTTCAGTTGCTGAGCCTTACTTCATACTAAACTTAAACTTGAAGATAAATAAGAAATCTGTGCTATGAAAACTTTTCTAAATAATGCTTTCAGGATTATGTTTTATATCTGTAGTCCCCACAGTTCAATGGAGTCATTCATTGTTTGCAACTGTCAAATGACTTGTTTATCATGTACACTTTAAATTTGAAAAACTATGAGAAGCGATGGAACTTGTGAAGTCTGAGGCTTTCATATGAATGGCCTCTGAATAAAGGAATTTTGAACATGTATTTTAATTGTCTAACTTTTAATTTATTTTTGAGTGAGCAGAAGCTGGGAACAATTTAGCTTACTTACAATTAGTTACTCTAACCTTTATAATATTAAATACAGACTCATGATTTGCCATGCCAAGTGTTTCAATGGTATTTGATGTTCAAAAATTATTCTTAAGAATTCTCCTTACCACAAGGCTACCTTGATAATTTCAAACAAGGTCCTTAAAGTGCTACAGAAGCTGATAGAAAATAGGAAAGTTTTCAGGTCTTACTCATTTCAAAGTAAGAATAGTTCTTTGGCTTTATTGTACCTAGTTATCTCTTGACATTTTTTTATGACATGTCATAGACTTCTTAGGAATTGGAGTTTACCTGCGTTATATACAAGTATCTCTGGGGTCCCAGGAATTTGGTGTCTTTGAATTCTTGAGAGACTGGATATTTGGTAGGTCAGCTTTAGACTTTACCAAACCCCAAACTAACAAGAATCCCCAATGAGTTAAAGGAACAAGAAGAAAACCTCTTTATTTAGTTACATGCTCTGAGTAATCCAAGGTCATAACACATGTTGAATGTCCTGTGGTCCTACATGGCATTACATGGAAATTAAAATGTTTTTGTTTCAAACATAATCACATTTTCAGTAAAGACAAAATACATTTTTCCTGTAATTTTTTATATTAAATTTGCTAAGAGCAGGAAAACCTTTCTGATATTCTGTAATTTATGGTGTAGAGTTCATGTGACATGATCAAGGGATATAACTTAACTGAACATATATTATTTCAAAGTTAATATGACTGAAAATCAGTATGTCTGAATTCTGTTACACAGAAGAACCAGGAAAAATAATTACTTCCATTAGAACACTCCAAAATCTTTTTATAGACTATAATTAGTGATATGATTTACTCTTGAAGTGCCACTCTGGGACAAGGAACATTGATAAAAATTCTATTCTTCATTGCAATGGATGATGCCACTGACCATTGCCAATATGTGCTGTCTATCATTATATTCACTGAATTATCCTCTCTTTCTGTATCTTTTTCTTATAACCAAAGTACTTGCTTTTTCAAATAAGGAAAGTGGCAGTATTTGCACACATATGCACACGTATATACTTGAATGCCCAACTTCAAATATATTGTTCAATTAATATAGCTAAATATTTCAAAATCAAGAAAAAAAAGAAACTTGATTTTCAGTGACAATTAAAAATGTAAAACTACTGTAGTAAATAAGTATAAATTCATCTGTAATAGTCAAAGGAAATTAAGAAGTTCATTTAGAGACGTTCAGAAATATAAGGATTGTTACAAACTCACACCTGCCTTTTCTTAATCTTAATTCTTCAATATCAAATTTATACCCTAAATACCTCATAAGTAATTAATTTTTAATTTTATAATTTATGATTTGAATTTATTTTTTGTCTTTTAAATATTTTATTTTTTATTTTTAGAGATAAGGGCAGGGAGGGAGAAAGAAAGGGAGAGAAACATCAATGTATGGTTGCCTTTCACCTGCCTCCAGCCACAGACCTGGCTGAAGACCTGGCTTGCAACATGATTATGTGCCCTGGCTGGGAACTGAACCAATGCCCTTTAGGTTCGCAGGCTGGTGCCTATCCACTGAGCCACCAGCCAAGGCTTAATTTATTTCTTAAACATATGGGTGACTTCATATGTTGTTACAAATCATTTACATAATTTGTTATAAGCATTTGCTTATGCTGATAAAGATGGTTAGTTCCAAGCACTTTGGGGAAAAGTACTTTTACTCTATCAGAAGAAAGCTGAAAAACAAGAAATGTTATAAATCAGCAGTTCAAACTCCTCATTTCAAATATCATTATTTACTAAAAGATAAAGTACAACATGTCCCAAGATACATTTACAGTTCTTTCATTCAACTAGTATTTACTAAACATACACTGAGAAATAAGCACTATTCTAGATTCTAGAGGTACAACTTTAAATAAAGCAGACACAATACTTAGGCTTAAGGTACAGACATCTAAAAAGGGATAGGCAGAAAATAAATAGTAACTCATAAGAGAGTATTCAATGTATATCAGCTGTATCACATATTATTTAGAGGTCTACAGGGAATTAGGTACAGAGGTATGATAGTTGGCCATTTTAGATTAGATGGTCAGAGGGTTTTGATGGGGGGGTTTAATACAAAATACAGTTATCTGGTATTCAGACAGAAGCAAGAGCTAATGCAAAGGTCCTGGAGCCAAAACAACCCTGATATACTTAAAGAAAAACAATGTCAGGGCGAGTTAAATGGAATTTTAGGAGAAAAACAGAATTAGATGATATACAAAAGACCAGGTCTGATAAAGTTTTGCATGACAAGAGGATTGTTTAATTTTTATTCTATGTGAGAAGATAACCATTGGATAGTTTTACCAAAACAATGAGATAATGTAGTTAGTGTAGTGTTATTTTACCTTTTGTAGTGAAAAACTGGTGGCTGAGTGGGGAAGAAAATCAGGGCTGTTGTGCAGAGTTCAGGGAGAGAAATAAATTGATGAGTAAAAGTAGTATTTTTGGAAGAGAAAAAATACGGTCAAGTACAGACTATAGTTTGTAGACTAAAGTGAACAAAACTTGAGAATGCATTGGAGATTTTGAAAGAGGAGGTAAGGAAAAAAGATGGAATTGAATAATTTTTTTGATGCATTTGGTGTGGTCAGTATAAAATGGAGTAAGATAGGAAGAAACCTTTTCAAGTCAGAAATTAAGTTAATGTAAGCCAAGTAAAATTTGAGGTGTTTTTTAGATATCCACGTACCAGTTTCAGAGCAAGCCTTGGTGTTTGAGGCTGGGGATATGAGGAATAATCATGTCCAGCTGCACAGATTTAGAAGTCATTGGCATGCAGAGGTCCTCAGAGCCACGGGACTGAGGTGTTCTTTGGAAATATGTGTGGATAGAACAGAGAAAAAGGTCCAATATAGTCAACACTTCGGGAGTTCCAACATTTAAAAGACAGCAACACAAAACAATAGATACTAAAAGAAAATTTCACCAAAGGTTGCAATGCAGGTCGAAGAAAACCAGTATCTCAGATTACTTAATTTTGTGCAAAGCTTTTTGAGTAGAAATATATTTTTTTTAATTGGAAAACTTTTGAGGAATTAATCAGCTTGATGATATGTAGATTCTTTTAGTGTTTTGCTATCTCTTGTTCCTAGCTTACTGGCCAATCACACCATATTAATTTAGTCAGGTATGGTTTGAGTATTTCAAAGTCCATTCTTGTGACACTCTGAGACAAAGTACTACAGTTTGTTGTTAGGTAAACTCACTTTGAATTCCATCAGTTGCTACTTTATGTATTTTTGTTGCTTCTCAGTTTCTCTTTCTCTTAAAGCAGAATAACAATTATGTGACAGAATTTCCAAAACACTGACCACTAAAATCTTCTTTTAAAATCACATTTAAGCTTCATCAAATTAATTGGGAAAATATTTTGTATAAGGAAAAATTTCATTTTTCCTTATTGAGCATTTAAGCAATCCTTCTTAGGACCAAGTATAACAAATATGAAATGGAGAATATTTTTCAAATACCACTAGTGCATATCAGTCATTGTAGCCATAACATGGTCCAGTAATAATAACCATATAACTTGTATATTATTATATCATATTATAAATTGTATATTATTTAAGATATATGTAATTTCATAGAATTTCTAACCAGAACAATTAGGAAAGAAATAAAAAGCATCTAATCAAAAAGTAAGAAGTAAAATTTCCCTTTTTGTAGATGACATGTCTTATACACAAAAACCCTAAAGACTTCATAAAAAACAGAGCAAGTAAATTCAGCAAAATTTCAGGATACAAAATCAGCACACAAAAATTAGTTGTGTTTCTATACATTAACAATTAATTAACTGAAAAAGAAATTAGGAAAACAATCTCATTTATAATAGCACCAAAAAATTAAATACTTAAGAATAAACTTAGCTAAGGAGGTAAAATACTTGAATACTGAAAACTATATAACATTGAAGAAAGAAATAAATGAAACCCAAACAATTGGAAAGACATCCTGTGCTCATGGACTGGAGGAAAATATTGCTAAGAGTTTCATGCTACCTAACACAATTGAAAAATCCAATGTAATCATCATCAGATCCCAGTGGCATTTTTTACAGAAATAGATAAAACAATTCAATGCTTTATATGAACCACAGAAGATCACAAGTAGCCAAATCAACTCCAAGGAAGAACACAGCTAGAAGCATTAATTCCTAGTTTCAAAATATATCACATGGTTACTGTAATCAAAATAGTATGGCAGTAGCATGAAGATGGTCATATAAACCAATGGAGCTGAATAGATAGTCCAGAAATAAACCCACACGTGTAGGTCAACTGATCTTCATCAAGTGTGCCAAGAATACACAAATGGGAGAGGCAAGTCTCTTTAACAAACGCTGCTGTGTAAATTGCATATCCAGCTGTGAAGAATTAAACTGAACTTTTATTTTGTACCTTGCACAAACATCAACCCAAAATGGATTAAACATTTAAACATAAGACCTGAAACTAAAATTTCTAAAACAAAATACAGAAGCAAAGCTTTATGGCATTGGTCTCGCCACTAATTTTCTGATACATCACCAAAAGTGCAGGCAAAAAAATGAAAGATAAGTGGGACTACATCAAATTAAAAAGCTTTTGGGCAGGAAAAAACCCCCAAAAACTATCAACAGAGTAAGAAGGTTAACTATGAAAAAAGAGAATACTTGCCAACCATGTATCTGATAAGGGGCTAATCTCCAAAGTACATGAGACCCCTACAACATAATAACAAACAAAAAAGCAATAAGTTTTTAATAAAAATTAGCTAAGGTCTTTTTTTTTTTTTCCCCCTGAGAGAAGGGCTGGGAGGGAGGAAGAAAGGGAGAGAAGCATCAATGTATGGTTGCCTTTCACTTGCTTCCAGCTATAGACATGGCTGGAGACCTGTTTTGCAACCTGGTTATGTGCCCTGACTGGGGAATTGAACCAGTGACCCTTGAGTTTGCAGGCTGGCACCTATCCACTGAGCCATCAGCCAGGGCTAGCTAAGGTCTTAAATAGACATTTTCCAATAAATGTATATTAAATAGACAAAAGGCCTACAGATACATGAAAAAATAATCAACGCCTCTCATCATCAGGGGAATTTGAATAAAAACTATGAGATAACAACTTACACCTGCCAGGACTGGTTATTATCAAGAAAAGTTACAACAACAAGTGTTGGTAAGGATGTGAAGAATTTGTAACTCTTGCATACTGTAGGTGGAAATGCAAAATGATGCAGCTGGTATGGAAAACAGTATAGAGTTTCTTCAAAAAATAAAAATAAAAATAGAATTTACCGTATGATGCAGCAATCTCCCTTCTGGTTATTGATCTAAGAGACTTAAAATCAGGATCTCAAAGGGATATTAATACTCCTATGTTCATCACAGCACTATTCATTGAAGTTCTTCACAGCTGAGGATAATTCACTGCCAGTTCCTTTTTATGATGTTAACTACTCTAGTTCATGGTTTATAATCTCCTTTTTAAACCTTAGGCAATCTGGTGTTTCCTGCATGCTTATTCCCCCAGCAATGCCTGTGGAAATATTTCACTCCTACAGGTAAGCATCAAAGACAATTTCAGGCTAAATATTTTCCTCTTGCTTGACTACATCTGGTCCTAAGGAAACAGACAGCTTCTGCCTTAATACACTGAAAAAGCACAGGTTATTTCCCTTTCTGTCAGTGTAGATAAACAGCCAGTTTCTCCTGCTTCAGATTTCTTAAGTATGAGTCAGACACTGTCCCCTGTGTCTATCAAACTGCAGGGGACACATTAAGATAAGTAGTCCCCTGAAAGTTTCAAGTCAACTGTAGAATGGGAAGGAGCACCTTCTCTTTAGCTCAGACAGCAGGCTCCAAAGAAATCCCTGTGTAATCAAAAGGCTGCCAATTTCATTCCCTCATTGTGAGTAAGCAAGTTAAGAGGTAGACATCTACTTCTCTGAGCCTCCTTTTGCCACACTGCCTCTCGCCTCACTTTCGAATGTTAACATCAATTGCAATATCTTGTGGCCCCAGTAGAAAATCAAGCTAAAATAAACTTACTTTTACATATGGTAATATATTTTATTCTTCTTTTTTTTGTTATCCTTTATTTTTAGTCAGCCGAAGTGTAGATGATTAGTTCCATAAGATTCAAAGTCTCATTTTTTCACAAACTTTGCATTTAATATAAAAGGAACTGGCGTGAAATATCCTCAGCTATTGAGGATCTCAATGAATAGTGCTATAATGAACATAGGAGTATTGAGATACTTTTAAAATTGAATTGTACTTTAGAACAGGATAAATTTAAAATAATTTTAAGTTCCACCTTTATTTTATTTTATTTTTTGCTTGTAGTCCTCAAAACAATGTGGTATTAACTGGGGTGGTATTATGCCTAACCTTGAAGATAAATGATATAATCAGCTTTCCTTTTAAATGCAAATCAAATAATCACAGATTAAGAGTTTTATAGCCAAAAAAGATCATAGAGAGATCCTACAATAACCACTTCACCTTATCTTTGACTCTAAGGAAAAAAATATCCTGCAATCTTCAACATTATAAAACCAATTAATATTAGGACCTAAGTTTACTTTGGAAACTTTCTTCATTATATTATTTGTTCAGGATTTGTATATAATTGCAAATAATTCTCAGTAATCATTAAGAAGTCTTAAACATTTTAATTTAATGGCAGCTTCCTTAAGAGAACTATTTAAAAGTAAAAAAAAAATATTGAAGTGCAGAAACAATATCAGCAACATACTTACTGCAAAACTATTGTGATCACAATTTGGAAATGTTTTATGGGATAGGTTTCTCTCTCCTTAATGAATGCCCTTCATGTTTTTGAATAGGTGCCACATTATTTATCCTGGCAGGATAAAATTCCTGTTCCCTTCCCTAAACTATGTGCCTTTGCTCCTATTAGAGTGCATAGATGTCATTATTAGTGCTGGTGAATTTCGAAAGGTGTCTTGATGGGAATTTTTGTCATGATTCGCCTGGTGTCTCTGACTGTCTTAAACCTACACATTCACTCCAGGGCAAGCAAGGAGAAATGAGAAAACACAGGATCAGGTCTGCCACTGTGTTTCCATTAACCTGAGTGTTCCCTTCACAACCTCGGAAGTGCAGAGAGTGAATGATGGCCCAAGTGGGGCAGGATAGATCGATTCCATAATTTTTACTCACTGTTTCTCCTCAGCCCTAACTGGCTATTGATTGGATGAGCTGGGGTTGGGTTGTGCCTCTGGGACCTTAGAACGACTGAGAGAAAACTCCCTCTCTTCACATAGCAACAATTTCAGGCTTTGCAGCCATGCACTTACAGAAGAGAGTACAATAAAACTCAACAATGAAGTCATATGAAGAGAAATAAATTTCACCCTCTGAAAGGAAAGCAAACTCACTTTATGCTTATTTATTCATAAAATATCAATTATATATTTACACTAAAGAAAATAAATATTTCATATAGTTTCATAAAGTTGCAAAGTGGGTAGGTGGTTGTTTTTTTTTTTTTTTTTTCCTTCTTTTTTTACTTATTTGACTTCATCTCTTTAACAAATATGAAAACCCAAGTTGAGTTAATGATCCACTTACCTTAACACTTGGGATAATTTAGAATAACCTTGGTTTTCTAATTCCCAGATGAGCAGCTTCTATTCTTAGAAAAGTTTTCTTACTCCTAAGAGAGCCACGAAGAGAGCATTTCTATTCTTGCTTTGGATTTGCTATAATACTAAAAAGTAATGCAGGCATGTATTCCCAGGGTGAAGATATTCCTAACTTCTTGGATGCCCAAGTGGCTGTAGGCACATAGGGTGTCATGGTCAAGAAAGAAAAGGAAGTTTTTAAATGGCTGCTTGGCAACTTCACAGCTCTCTTTTCGCCTTGATGCCCTGACAGGTGACAGCTTGTGGCATTTCCATCACCATAAGGGATATGGCTTGACCAACCGATAACTGTTCTTTATTTCAAGGCATTAAAGTTGGGTGTTGCATGTTATTTCCATCTAAACTAGGTTTCTTATGACAAATACAGTTAGTAAACATTTTAAATGGGTCATTTTAAATTGAAAATGCCATAGTTGGTGAATTATAAAGTCATAGTGTTAATTTACATGTAAACCTTAAATGATTGACTAATATGGCTGGTGCTGCAGAGTGTGTGACGGTGCTGCTGCCCACCTTTGGATCTACTGTGGCAAGAAGGTACTTCAAAAGTGGCGTTCCCCACCCTGGTTGGTGGCACAGTGGATAAGGTATGAGGCCTGCCAACCCAAAGGCTGCTGGTTCGATTCCCCAGCCAGGGCACATAACCAGGTTGCAAGCCAGGTCTCCAGCCAGGTCTGTAGCTGGAGGCAAGTGAAAGGCAACCATACATTGATGTTTCTCTCCCTCTCTGCCTCTTTCCCTTCCCCTCTCTCTGAAAGATAATAAATAAAATCTTAAAAAAAAAAAAAAAAAGTGACTCTCTTCTCCATGCTAACCATTTCCAAAACACCATTTACTAAATTTTAAAAAACTAGTATCAATAACTATTAATGTGCCTCAGGTAAATGCTTGCTTTACAGAGGGCAGCTATGATTACTCAATGTTACAAAAGAAGCAACGACATGGTCAAGAGAGAAGAGGACGTTTTTTTTTCCAAAGAACATTTAATTAAATATTAAATTTTGAAACAGGCATATCTGAATTTTGGAAACTAGACATTTGCTCTTCTAACAGCTTCAATTATTGATAAGTCCTAGAAATAAAGAGTTGTCTTTGAAGTGTGTGCATTTGCCCCAGCAAGTCTGGGAATGTACCCTAAGAATTCCTAATCACCAATTCAAAACTTATGCACCCTCATGTTCATAGTGGTGCTATTTACAATAGCCAAGTACTGGAAACAGCCTAATTGCCCATCGATAAATTAGTGGATTAAAAAACTGGTATTTTTACACAGTAGAATACTACATAGCAGAAAAAAATAAATAACTCTTATCTTTTGTGACAGCATGAATAAAACTGGAGTGTAGTATGCTAAGTGAAATAAGCCATGTGTTGAAAAACAAATACCATATAATCTCACCTCTAAGAGGAATCTAATGAACAAAATAAACTAACAAACAAAATAGTACCACACGCATGGAAACATGGAACAGACTGAAAATGACCAAAGGGTAGTGGGGAGGGAGATAATGGTGGAAATAAGGGGAAGAGACTAGATAAAAAACATCTCTGAATGACCCAGGCACAATGACAATGGTGTGGGAATTGACTGTAGGATGGGTGGAGGATGGTGAGGAGGGCAAGGAGGGAATTGATAAAACTGTAATAGATAACAATAAAAATGATTCAAAAAAATAAATAGAAAAAATGAGTATGCATAAGCAAGCAAGAAAGGCAGATATTGACTTAGTTGGTGTCAGTTTTCTTAAAAAAGTAAAACAGTTTTATGTTTCACTCCAGTAAGCTGAGACTCCAAAATAAATCAGTCTCAAAAAGAAAATAAATAAACCAGCCCTGCTGTGGCAATACAGTAGCTGCGGGCAGGGAAGCACAGAGTATTTACACTTAGACTAGGGAGATACAGGAAGGCTTCCTGAGAACAAAAGTTCTTAAGGATGAGTAAGAGTTAGCCAAGCAAAGGATGGGGAAGTGCTTTCAGGGCTGTTAAGCAGCATGAGCTAAATCATAGAGCTGTGACACAGCATGGTGTATGAGAAAAGCAGCAAGTCATTATAGACCAAGTGCATAACATAAGAGGCAGGACATGGCAGGAAAGAAGGTAAGAGAGTCAGACCATAGAGAGCCTTGCCATATATAACAGCAAAGTGCAAAGATTTTAGAGGCAACATGGTAGACTGAAGGGTTCTAAAGCACAAGTGGCATGATCAGATCTTATTTTGGATGAAGTATTAATGGTCATTCCATGGAGAATGGATTGAAAAGAAGAGATACTGCAGGCAAAGAGCAGTAGGCACTCAGTGAGGCCACCAGCAGGATCTAAGCCAAAAGAATAATGGCATGGTTTGAGGAAAGATTATAGATGCACAAGGAATTTAGTAGATAGATTTAGTAGGAGACTTTCTGGAAAGTGAGGCAAGCAAAAAAAATCATTTGATGTTGTGTTCCAATATTGGATTTTTAAATTGTATTTGGACAATAAAGATAGATTATATAGGAACTGGAACAATTTGATGGGTAAAAGAAGCTCATGCCAAGTTTGAGACAGTTTTGAAGATATCCAGCAGACGGTTGGGTATATAAATCTAAACTTTAGTGCATTGGCACTAGAAATACCAAATGGGAGTCATAAACATTGGTTGGTAACTAAAACTACAAAAAGTGGAAAAAAGTCTTCAGAAAATGTATAGAGAGTGAGAATTACCATATGTTAATGTTGAGAGACATTTAAGGATTGGGCAGGAGAAGAGAAGACCCATAAAAGATTGAGAATGACAAGTCAAAGCGAGACAGAATGGTTTTCTAATTACAAATAAAAGAGTGACAATATAGACGCTATTCTAATAGGTCAAGAAAGAGGAAGAAACACTCGATTTATAATTAATATGTCATTTGTAACATGGATGAAACAGTTGCAGTAAAATGATATAGTATGTAAGTTACCAGGTTATCAAAAATGGATCAGAATAAGGAAATGTATCTTATTTCAAGAAACATGTTGGTAAAGGGAAGAGTAATGAGATGATGCTAATGGGGCTTAAATTGGAAATAAGTTTCTTTCTAATGACTTATACATATTAGAAAGCTAAAGAAAGCTGTGGAAAGGAGAAAGGAAAGGTTCAACTGATGGACTAAAATCTTGGAGAGTACTTGTAAAGTAAAGAACAGATGTCTAGGTATGACTGATCATGGAGAGAAGTATAGACTTCTCTCAGAAAGTAAGGGTCACTATTGAAAATCTGAAGGTGAGGGAGACTCGGGAGCAATAGTTCATATTTTATAAATTCAAACTTCCTAATAATATAGATTTTTAGGTGGTAAGAGTAAGAATGGAGTAATTTAGGGGTCTTGAAGATGAAATTTGAGAAGTTGTTGAAAGAAAGAGGAAAGGGAATTCATCAAGCAAGCAAATGACAGTCAAATGATCTGAAAAACTACCTTTGTTGAATACAAATGTATGGCCACATGAAGGTTTAAATTGTGGCACTTCTAGCCCTGGTTGGTGGCACAGTGGATAAGATGCTGGCCTGCAAACCCAAAGGTCGCTGGTTCGATTCCCAGCCAGGGCACATAACCAGGTTGTAAGCTAGGTCTCCAGCCAGGTCTGTAGCTGGAGGCAGGTGAAAGGCATCCATACATTGTTATCTCTCTCCCTCTCTCCCTCTCTCCACTCCCCTCTCTCTAAAAATAATAGATAAAATCTTTTTAAAAAATAAATTGTGGCACTTGTGTAGCAATGTTGAGCACCTGCATTATAATAAAAAGGTGGATAGTAAAATTAATTCAGTATTGAAATTTTATCAGTTAGTGTTTATAAAGATACACAAGCAAGGCATTGAGGTTATTGGTAAAATAGTAATTGAAGAGATAGATCAATAGTGAGATTCGTGCTCAGGAGAGAAAACAGCAAATCTTAGAAAGTCTAGCTCAGCTGATAGGACATGAGGTGGGGTCAAGGAGCTGTTGTTTCCATAAATCTATTTTGCTGGGGAGTAGGAGTGAGACCTGCAGCCAGAAAGATAGGTGGCTTTAGTTAAAGTGCAAGATATTAGTGCTGAAGATTCAGATGCAGCCACATTTTAGTTTAATTTCAATGTATGATGTTGGCTGTGATAAATTATTTTTTGTGCTTAATTTTATGAAAAAAAAAAAAAGATCTGATTTGGAGAGGTTGAAGGATTTTTCCAAAATGAAACAACTAGCGGGTACTAAAGCTAGGACCTGAATTCTGGTCTTTCAGACTCCAAAGTGACTGTACTTTTTACATACTGTCCTTCACAATTTGACTTTTCAATACTAAAATAAAGGTAGGCACCATTGCTCACAGTTTGTACTGTTTTAATCTGAAAAACGATCAAAATACTTCTGATAAATGGTGATTTTAATTACTGTGTTGTGTTTATGATTGTTGTTGCTCATGTTTCTTTCCTTTCAGTCTGGGATGTTAGTGTTGCTTTATTCTGGAGATACACAGCTCCAAAATATTTGTCCATAACACTGTGTTAAACACATCGGTGAAGTTTGTTATGGTTTCAGAATTGAATATGATTAAGATGGAATGATGTTAAAACCAAGTCATTTCAATTCAAATTACACAACACTGCATTTTATTTAGAATTTGCCAAAAATCTTGTTTAACTTATCTACCCTAATGCTTTTCTTGTGGGATATATACTAACTCTTCAAAAAATTCATTAATGAGTCCATCTGACTTTTTAGATTATTCAAATGTTCCTAAAGTTATTAATGTAAGGCTGTATCAGAGCTATTTTACTCATGAAAATATGTAAACCAGGTTTCCTTAATGTCAAAATGATAAAGTTCTTAATATCAGTGATAAAAGACACATACAACTTAACTAAATTATTTAAAGTCATTTATTTTGCCCTACTGTTCATTACTTGATCATAGTCTCCCAAATTTTTGTGTTCTTGAATGTTTTAATTAATTTCAGAATTAGCTCCTCTAGCAGTTTACTGTAAAGAGAAGAGCATTAAATATATTTTTCTTTTATCACAGGGCTCATTTTGGTCCTGTTTGTGACATTCTTTTATGTTCTGATCATTTGCATAGGTTTTGCTTCACACAGAAATGTCTGCTTTTAGTTAATTTTGGTGCTGTGATCCCATTAAAAGTAATCCATTAGAGGCCCTGGCTGGTGACACAGTGGATAAGGTGCTGGCCTGATAACCCAAAGGTTGCTGGTTCGATTCCCAGCCAGGGCACACATAACCAGGTTGCAAGCCAGGTCTGTAGCTGGAGGCAGGTGAAAGGCAAACATACATTGATGTCTCTCTCCCTATCTGCTTCTCTTCCTTTCCCTCTCTCTCTAAAAGTAATAAATAAAATCTTAAAAAAATAAAAATTTTTCCATTAGAAAAATCTTTTGGAACCAAGTTGTTGTTATCTTTTGCAGAGAGTATTCAGCCAAAATAAGCTCCTTTATTTTATAAATTAAATTGTTTGCACAAAGAAAATGCAAAAACACGGTTAAACCTGTAAGTATTAGGTCATTAAAAATCCATTCCTGCCTTTCTGCTCATAACTACATCTTTTTTCAGACCTGTCACCCATTTAATTTAAGCACTTAGCTCTCTTCTAATGAATGGATTGGCATTTCATATTACCTTATTATCCTATAAAACAAAATGCATACTCAATAACATTAATGGTAATTTCTCATAAAGACACATGATCGATCTGGGTGCTACCTGTAAGCATTGAAAATTGCAGCTGCACACAGAGCTTTTCACATCTGGGCCTGAAGAATTAAAGAAAAATTAAATTTGACAGCAGTAAATTCACAGGCACAATCTAGGCCCCAATTTATATGCAAAATGAAATGCTTTATGAAAATTTCTTCCATTTTCTCACGGAGATTTGGGGAAAAGATTCCACTAGATGCTTCTTTTTTTAATATCCTTCTACTTAAATATTATACTGCAGTCACTGCAGACTCTCTTTGATGTATAAATAATCAAGTTAAATTATGTGCAGCAAGGAGACTAGTGCTCTGCCATTCTTATTTTATAAAGTAATTTCTACCCTAGAGGGTCAAATTTCCCTGACAAATTCTTAATTACTCTGTTGCAACAGAAGCAGAATCTATTTGTGCATAAATCCTGGGCATTCCCATGTGGCAAGTAACTAATATTACCAACCATTTCACTTGGCCTGTTCACTGAACTCCATAATTAGGTAATACTTTTGATGATGGTACATTTGAAGTCTTAATCCATTTAATTTTTTATGAGATTTTTTTAATTTTAATAGGGATATGTTAGTGACCACTGCCTATTTAAAAATCATTAAAATTCTGTCCACAGCAGTAATAAAGATTAAAGATTACTAATATGGCATTCATAACCTTGCTGGTTTTCCAGAAATCCAGGGCTTAAGGTAAATGTTAAAGGTCATTTAATATGTTAGTCACTAATTATAATCCTGGGTAATAGGTTCCTTTCCTAATTATCATGGTATAAAAGTTCTATTGTTTGGGTCTATGCTTCTGATTTTCATATTTAGCTTTTTGGGGGATGAGTAATCCTAGAATTAAGCTCCTGAACATTGATGGAAGTAGGTAATTCCTGATGATTAACTGGATAAAGCTTATATTTGAATACTATGTGGTATCTTGCCTTGAAGTTACTTGCAAGAGATGCAGCATCCTTTTTTCTAACAATGGGTTCAGTGAAAAGGTCACTATAAGATTAATGCTCCCATATTTTAATATCAAACTATGACAAATTTCATAACAGCCTTTTGGTACTCCTGCCAAAACATTTTTTAAAAAGGGCTTGAACAAACTGAAACATGAAGAAGACATTTTTTTTTTTTAATGAGTTAGATTTGGTCTGTTCTCTAAACTAATAGTTAAAGTGCAAAATTATCCAATTCATGTAGCAATAAATTGTTCATTTTTTGTTTAAACTCACACACATACTCATGCATATGTACACCCTCAAGCTAGAGTAGCTGCCTGAAAAAAAAATTACTGTCCCCTTGACTAATATTCCAGGATCAAGATAAGCTAAAGCCATGACTGACTAATTAAAACCCATTAGATTTTTGACTATTGCTTTTTACAAAACACAGGTTGTCTTGACATTTTCCATTTTACTTATACACTTGCTTTGAAATTATTACATATGTTCTATATATCTGAAGTCCACATTTTAAATGATCTTAGTAACATATTTTCTATCATTTTGAAAATAACTTTTATTTTCTACCTCTTCAGTCGTATTTATATCTTACTCTGTCTTTTATTTGTCCTTGCAAGAAATATTTAAACAAATCCCTCATATATTACATCTTTTAGTTAATAGAACTTGTAAAACACCTTAAGAATGTTTTATAAGAAATCTATCAGTAAATATTCTTTGATTAATTTGTAATTATTTATGAGCATTTTGACATGTTCCAGACACATAAAGATCCCTGCTATCAGAAAGTTTTATTCTACTGACATGAGACGTTCAATAAGCAAAATAAGCCTATGTATTAAATATATAAAAAATTAAAAGAACTGTAATAAATGTATTTTAAATTGAATGATCTTAGAAGAACTGATTGAGAAAAGTGATATTTGACCAATCACTGGTACAACTGATTCAGGTTTGGTCAGTATCCCAGGAAGGCAAAACATCAGGTACAAGGCACTGACCCCAGAAGAAGCATGCTTGACTAGTTTGAGGAGCAGCATAGAAACTAGTGTAGTTGGAAGGGAGAAAATAAAAGTAAACGTAACAGGAGATTTCTTTAAAAAGTATTAGGGTCCAGGTCATGAAGAGTCTTTGGGCTCTTGTAGCTTTGACTTTTTTTTTTTTTTTTTTTGCATGTGACACGAAGATCATTTGAGTATTTTAAATAAGATGTGAAACAAAGAACAGACTGACAGTGACCAGATGGGGAGGGAAAGAAATAGGGAAGGAAGGGGAATAGTTTAGTCAAGAAACTAGAATAAATGACCTATGGACATGGACAAAAAGGTGAGGATTGACTGTGAGAGAGGGGATAGGGTGAGTGGGGCAGGGGAGAGCAATGGGGAAAAATAGTACAATTGTAATACAACAACAATAAATTAATTAAAAAAAAAAAGAAGAAGTGACATAAATCTACTGGGATTTAAAAGTGGTGATCCTGGCTTCTAGATTAAGAATCTACTAATAGAAATACAAAGGTGAAGCAGGAAGGCTAGTTAAGGAACTTTAGAAATAATTCTATCAAAAGGTGAAGTAAATTGGGTTAGAGGATCATTCCAGGTATCCGAAGTAAAATTCTATATACTTTTAAACTAAAGCAAAGGAATTAGGCAACTGATGAGATGTGAGAAAAAGAAAAATAGTCAACATAGCTTAATGTTCATTTGCAATCTTAACAAAAGCATTTCTAGTGTACCATGGAATCCAATGACTGAATAAAATGAACTTAAAGAAAAATGTGAGGAAAGGAATTGGAGTTAGAAGACAAACATGTGTTTCTAAGAGTCTTGCTGTTAAAGGGGAGCAAAAAATGAGCTGGCAGGTAGATGGAGATAGAGGTTTTCTCTTAAAGATGGAAGAACATATTTATGTAAGGTGTGCTTCTCAGAGTGACTGAATAGAGAGGGAAATTAACAGTCACTTGAAATTAATGGCTATGAAATTATGTTGAGATAATGAACTATGTCTAGGTCTAGAGGGTCTGATGTAGTTTAGGTGGTGGGTACAATATAATAATGGTTATAATTTTGCCAGAAGAAGGTAACAAAAAGACAAGACAGTTCATAAGAGTTTTCACACAAAACACAGAATGTAGGAATGCAGAATTTAGACTTACTTAGAATGGTAGTGAGGATAGGAGGTTGCATAGGCATAGTATCATAAATATCTATGAAAGAGATTCCTTGATACTTAGGTAATGAAACATATGAATGCAAAAATCAATGAATCTCTTCAGTAGGATGGTTTTCCCAGGAGACATTATGAAAACTTATCAGACTGAGGTGTGGAAGCACAGTGGGAAAAACCCGTAGGAGGAAAAGATGAAGAAGCAGCTGAAAGTATAAAAGTGTTAGTACAATCCCCCAGAGAGATTCAAACTTTTTCAACTGAGATTATAATATGAATACAAAGGCAAGCTGTACTTGATGTCTCAGCCTGGATTCTACACAGAGCTGGGCAGACACACAGGGCCAATGCTCAGACTGGCCTTGGCCTTGAGTGTGATGCTCTGATACCACAGTCCTGAGATTTTTAATAATTTTGAACAAGGATGTTTTGTGCAGGATCAAACTGCCACCCAAAATTGAGTTGGATGTTGTAACTGCTGATGCCACATTTTCACCAGGAAGTGCGGAAAGGTTTACTATTCGCATAATAAGGGTTTCTGTGGAGATCAGCATACACTTCAAGCAGACCCCTAATGGCTTGCGTAAACAGAGCAAAGGGCTCTAGTTTTTTATTGTGGTTCAAGATGAGCTGGAATGAAAGGCCCAGCCAAGGAGCTGCGTTTGACTGTTTTTATCTCCCCATCTGGGACCAAGAGAGAGAATGAGAACTCCTGTCCCTCTCTGAGGCTTGCAAGCTTTTAGGGATTACATATCAAAAAAATGCAGACAGGTTCTTTATTAGAAGAGTCCTCCAGTATTCTGGCCTCACAAATTATGTAGCCAGTCTTGGTGTTACAGAAGCAGATACTGAAACAGAAATATTTATTAGGGACTCACTCATGTGAAGGGAAGGGGGAAATCATTATGGGGCAGAAGACAGACTGCGCTCTCCCAGAACCCCAACAGAGCTGTTTCCCATGATTATGTCCTGTGTGGGGAAGTGACCATGCTTTTATTTCCTCCAGTACTCACTCATAGACATACAATTGCACACCCCTCAGTGCTGAAAGGCACATTTTTCCTTGAAGGATGATCTGGGCAGCTATAGCTACACATCCACCAGAACTGGGCAACTATTCAATATCTTGATAGTTACCCTATGTTTTATATACAAATTCAAATTCCTGAAATTTTGTAAGTTAAATATAAATAGACCCAAAGAAGATATATGACTTATAGAAATTTCAGCCTCTTTAAGTATTAGGTTTTCTTTTATGCAGATAATACAGACACATTTATATTCTGAGGAATAAAAAAGTGAAATAACTGTTGATGAATAAAGTTTTTACATAAAGAGTAGTTATTATCTTTGTCAAGAGCTTCAAGTATAAATCTTGAGACCTGTCCATAGGCAGCTCAAACTTCTGTTCTTTTACTGTGAAACAGTTTTACAATTTGAGTTAATTCCTTCCATTGTATTCTATTTTGGACTATGTGTTAAAAAACGTATTTTTAAGAATAATATTTTAGTCATGCTAAAACTTAAATGCCCATCTACAATTACTGCCTAGTATATCTACTTCATTTTAAAAATTCAGCTCAATTGTCTGATGATTATTTGTGGAAAAAAAAATAAAGTTTTAAATTAGTCAGGAAGAATGTATTTCTTATTTCAGTGACTTAACAAAGGGTTACTGGTATGTTACATAAGATATCAATGTTTTATTTGTTTCTCAAATTATATTAAAATCATACTTCTGTTTAAATACTTATGATTATTATTATAAAAATCATTTATGGGATTTTGCAGGGATTTTTGAGGATAGGTTTATGTGTATTTAACATTCTGCACAACTCTGAATTTCTTATGCTTGAAATACAAATGAAAACATGAAGAAAGTGTGAATCTTCACCCATGTCACCAAGGACAAAATAGGGTCCCAGTTTTTGGTGAGGGCTCTACTTCAAGAACATATAGACAGTTTTATACTTAAAACTGAGTATAAAATAAAATAGAGAAGCCCCAAAGTCTGACTGATAAAAGCCTGAAACTTAACTACTTAACCTAAATTCTCTTGTAAATTGGGTCATGATATCTCACGATGTTTCTTAAGGTTTAGAAAGAAATAGCCATTGTGTGATAATAGTATCTATGCTTCTTTCAGGTCCTAATTTTAAAAATTGAAGTGTTGAAGTAAGCTTGGATGTTTAAATTATGTAGCCACTTCTAATTCTGTTTTTGTTTTTGTTTTTTTAGTCAATTCTAATTCTGTTGCTCTTTCTTTTCTTAGTGTTCAGTGTCAGACAGGCCAACTCTGTTGCAGTGACACTAGGACAGGTTTGTCATTTCTGATTTCTGAAAGAGGTCAGAAAATAAGTGCAGATAGAAGGAATATATAAAAGAGGGGATCCCCCAAAATGGAGTTTATTTATTTAAAAGCTGTGCATTTATTCTGACATGGTTAAACTTCAGTCACCTTCAAAGTGCTCTTCATTTGATTCAACCTACCTAGCGAGACATTTTCTCCACTGTTCAAAACAGTTTTTAAACTTATCGAGTTTTATGCCTTTTAGTGCTGTTGCAGATTTTTGTTTTACTTCTTCCACATTGGCAAAATGTTTCCCTTTGAGGACATTTTTCATTAGGGAAACAAACAAAAACAATGTTGCTTGGGGCAAGGAGTAAGGGGGAGGGTGGGGCATGGGAGTCATGCTATTTTTGGTCAAAAATTGCTGAACACTCAGTGTGGTGTGGGCAGGTGCACTTATAAATCACCCATCATGAAATGGGCAAACACATTGAAAGAGTCTTCAAAAAATTCACTGAAGCCAAATGTAGCCTCTCACAACAATGCCAGCTGGCACACTGCTACAGATGGATTTTTAGAACACTCACCTTGTAGGGGAAACTTGTACTATAAGGGGCCCACTCTCCAGAAGATAATTCCATTTGTTGAGGTCCTCCTTCATATTTGTATTTATGTGGGTTTGGAAATGTGAAATGGAACTGTACCCTTACTCTTGATACGTATCTGTAGGAGAAAAACAATCATTTTAGAACCTGATCCTGAATTTATTTCTCCACTTACATATTTATTAATTTTAAAACTCAATTAAGGAAAAATGTTTTAGCTCATTTGTAAGTTCAAATAAGCTTAAGATCTTATTTGGGTATCAAAATTAACAGGTGTTTGCAAATATCAAGAAAAAATTTTAGTGTTCTTTTCATTTCATCTTTTTTTTTTTCTCCCTTCAGTTTTACTATGCTAGGTATAGTTATCTTTAATCACTGACTGAGAAAAGTAAAATGTCATATAATTAAGTTAAAATGGTAAAAAGTATGTTTTTCCTAAACTCCCATCCTGTTGATAAAATCCTGCATCAAACAAGTTTTAAAATAAGGGGGAAATATATTATATTTCTATAAAACCACCTTAGGCCAGATATGCATACCTTGGAAAGAGAGGCAGAAAGAGATAGAATCATTAAGAATATAAGCAGAAAGGTAATTTAAAAGTACAATTTTATTTGATTTACTTGATTTTCTTTTTCAAAGAAAAGTTGGCCCTGTTATCAATGATCTCAACTTGATACATTCTTCAGAACATCCATCCTAACCCTTTGTAGCTGTTAAAAAGATTAAAAGTCATGATCACAGCACTTACAAAGAACAATGCAAGTTCATTTTGGCTAATTTAATATCTGAAAATAGAACCATCATCAAAATCACTCCAGAAAAATGAGAATCTATTTTTAAATGCATCCAGAAAAAAAAAAGCAACCTATCTTTCTCAGTTTATCAGTCCTGACAAAGAAAGAAAAGGCTGCTAAATTCTAAATCTAATTTTTGATTCTGTTATTTAATCACATACTTTCAGGCAAGATTTTATTAAAAATGTGAAGTCACTCCTCTCAAACTCTAGAAGTCTTTTTTCAGCTTCCCCTTCTCTTTTTCTAACACACTTACTGAAAGCATAGTTCATATGAGTCATCTCATTTATTTGTTAAAATACAAATATACCTGCAGATCAGAATATCTACAGTTGATAACAAAAAACTCTCTTTTTAATTTATTCCTTTATACAATAGTTGATTATGGAATATTTACTAACACTGAGAACCATTTGTCCTGATTGCTCATGAATTTGATCTAACTCATTCATTATCATAACTATAATTCTACCTTAAATTCTCTTTTAAATTATTCACCTCTGTAAACAATCGTACTCTTATGATACCAGCATAGACTTAAAATTTTGTCACTATTGGTCAAAACAGTCATTCTTTTTAAGGCTCTATAAAGTCATTCAACAATGCAGCATATATCTGTGGAGCACTTTTTCTACTGCTCTGTTCTTTAGGGTTACAGCAGTAAAGTGAATACACAAACGATAATCAGTTCCTTTGTGGAGCTTACTTTCTATCAAGGAGAGATACAGGCAACAAATAAAGACAAATAACCCATATCTAAAGAAGGTAGTATGTGCTAAGGAGAAGGGGGGTATTCAAAGGGAACTGCAATTTTAAATAGAGCAGTTAAAGAACATTCTTATCTAATTCTTAAGTAAAAAATTAAATGAGATACAGGAAAGGAGTGAATCAAGAGATGTCTGGAGAAAGAGCACCCACAACAGGGAAAGAAACAATTGCAATGGCTCTCAGTCAGAAGTACACCTGATGTGCTTGAGAAATAATAACCAAGGCACTGAGGTTGGAGTGAGAGAAGCCAGAGAGTAGTAGAAAATGCCATTAGAGAAATAGTTGGTGTCCAGATTGGGTGAGATTGCAGAGCCACTGGAGAGTTTTAAGCAAAATAATAACCTGGTTTTGGCCAAGTTTGAAAGGATTCCTGTCTTTGCCCTGTGCAGAAAAAGCACAGGAAAATAGACAGAAATTATTGCAATAGTATAGAAGAAAAATGACAATGGCTTGGACAAGGGTTAAAGCTGTGATGAGGAGTCAGATTCTGGGTATATTTCAAAGATAGATTCAGTAGTATTCTCTGATTAAGCAGATGTGGAGTATGAAAAAAAGGAGTCATAATTCCTTCAAGGTAGTAACTGACAATCTTTAAAATGATTCCCATCCTAAGTGGTTAAAATACATTTTAAGGAGCAAAGCTTAGCTAATCAGAATTCTCAGCTCTACAGCGTAAAATACTTCCAAGTACTATCTTGCCCCAAACTACAGATTAAAGTTTGCTGGTAACTTAAATAATAAAATGGAGTTCAAATATTCAGAGGCATGTCTACATTTATTATTTCAACTGTTTAATTATCCTCTGGGTGCATGTAATAATTAATTAATGTGCTGGCCTTTCTGTGTCATGATTTGCTTTGAAAAGTAGAATTATTAATAAAGAATATTTCTATTGCTTTAGCATATTTAGGACAAAGACCAAGTGCTTGAGATATTTAAACATTTTTGAGCTTATGACAAGCCTAAAAAAGTGCAAGAAATGTGTCCCAGATACACTACATGAGATAAAAATTGAGAAAACAATGAAACAAAACCTGGGCAAAAAAGAAACAATGTGTGTGTGTACACGCGCACACATACACACAAACACAACACACACTAATTTTTAAAAGCCAGTTCCTTTTAACACAGGGTAAGAAAATAATGATAATTATGACTGATGATTATTATAATTTCAGTAGAATTAAAAGATTAGAATAAATATAAAGGCCACAAAACCATCATCTTTTTTAAAAATATTTTATTCATTAGTTTTAGAGATAAGGGAAGGGAGGGAGGAAGAAATGGAGAGAAACATCAATGTGTGGTTGCTTTTCACCTGCCTCCAGCTACAGACCTGGCTGGAGACCTGGCTCGCAACCTGGTTATGTGCCCTGGCTGGGAATCAAACCAGCAACCTTTGAGTTCGCAGGCTGGCACCTATCCACTGAGCCACCAGCCAGGGAGGTCTTCATCTTTTTTATCTACAAAATTACATTAGTAAAAAGTTTTGGAGAAAAAACATGCTTTAGTAATCTATAATGATTTACATATTATCCTCATGAGTTGAAATAATTCTTATCTGAAAATGTCTAGAAGCTGTGGTTTGGGTTAACATATTTTATCTTGTTCAACATCTTAACTGTAAGAACTTTCTTCTCTGTACAGATAGGAACAGGGTTTGCATTATAGGCAAAGTAGGTCAAGAATAATGTAATAATATAACATTAATATATTATTATACCAACCCTCTTGTAAAATATAATTCTTAATAGAAGAAGAGACTGAAAAGGCAAAAGTGCCTAGAGACCATGAAAGTCATGTGACCTTGAATTGTGAATCAAATCACGTAAACTACGTCCCACATTTATTCTATTACCAGATGGTGAGAAATGTCCTCCTTTATTTTGCTGGAAGTTAAGCTTTGTCTCTGAGTTCCCAAGGAAAACAAAAAGTGAAGACGGATTTTGAAATTACATTCTTATAGTTCTTATTCAGGAAGCTTTCACATCAACTTTTGAAACTTTCTTTGGTTATAAACACACACAGGTATTTTAGCTTGAAAATTTAAGGACAGAGAAATTTATTCCTTCTGTGGTGGAGGGTAAATTACTCCAAAGCAACATAGTGACTAGAAGGGAGGGGAGGGGAAAAGGGTGGAAAGAAAGGGAAGAGTTTAGTCAAGGAACTAGTATAATGACCCATAGACAAGGATAAAATGGTGAGGATTGACTGTGAGAGAGGGGATGGGGTGGGTGGGGCAGGGGAGAGCAAAGAGGGGAAAATGGGACAATTGTAATACAGCAATAAATTAATTTCAAAAAAACATTGTAGAATATGCAAAGATCACATGACCTGGACTCATAAGATAATCTCAGTTCTGTTGATTTTAGGTTTGCCAACCTTTGGCAATTTTCATAACATCTCAATACCATCTTTCTTGTGTATGTATTAAAAAAGGTATCATGGTGTGTGTAATAGGATGTTTATGATATTTTATTAATGATCCCCAAATTCAAATGGGCTCTTTCTTCAATGTCTCTATGGCAAAAAATGTCACCATAACAAAAACATTAACTTGATCCATGAAACCTATTTTCACATCCACATTTAATCAGCCTTTATCAGCTTGACTTGTTTGGACCACCAAGATCTCCCTGGAACATATTATTGGCCTTCCAATTGCTACCCTTCTGTTGACTCTTTTCACCCTGTAAATCTGTATACCTCATAGCATCATAATTGTTATTTCAAAATAGAAGTCAAATCATGGTATTACCAATGCTTCTATCACAGTACAAAATATCTCTATTAAACTATGGTCTCCATGATGTGGTCCTTTTTTGTCTGATTTTATTTCCCACCTATCTAGCTATAATGGTTTTTTTTTTTCAGTTTTTTAATTGAAAATAACTTTTGTTTTCAGATAGTTTTTGATTTAAGAAAAGGTGTAAAAATATGGCATACAGTTCCTATATATTCCATACCCAATTCCTGTATTACTAATATTTTACATTAGTATGGAACATTCCTCACAAATATTAAACCAATAATAATATATTACTACTGACTCTATAATTTATTAAGATACCTTAAGTTTTTACTTAATATCCTTCTTCTACCTATCCCAGGATATTATCTAGGATACCACATTACACTTAGATGTTATGTTTCCTTAAGTATGTCCTGGTGTGACAGGGTATCAGACTTAAATGACCTTAATGCATTTGAAGGTTATTGGTCAAAAATATTACAGATTTCCCCTCAATTAAATTTTTTCATATTTTTCTTATGATTAAATTGCATTTAGGAATTTTTAGAGAAAGACCAAAGAGGTTATGTATCATTGTATTCAGATCACAACATCAAGGGGACTTAACCACTGTTGATGTCAGTTTTAATCACCTCACTAAGACTGTGTCTGTCCTTTCTCTCCACTGCAACATTGCCACCCCCTTTCCATGCTGTTCTGCAGAAGGAAGTTATAGTGTGCATCATTCTTCCGTAGGGAGCTCTGCTCTGCTTCCTAGAGAGTGAAGAGTCTGTATAAATTACCTGAGACTTTTTCTAAAGATGTTTGTCTGTTCTTCCTCAGTTATTTATTCATTCATGCATTTATAATCATATAGATTCAGGTATTTATTTTATATGATGGTTTATAATTCAAAACTATTTTATTTTGTTGTTTACATAGTTTTATTCTTTGCTACAGAAGTTCTTCAGTGGAGACTTGTATCCCTTTGGCACACTCCCACCATTTTTTTGGTTGCATTTTGTTTTTTGTTAGCACTTATTTTCTGGCACTACAAATGCTCTAGGCTTATTTTGTGAACTCCTTGCTTCTAACTGAACCAAATTATTTATGTTATTTAATGTATCTCTTTGTACACTACACTACTTTGTAAAATGTTTTCACTTCTTTACCTCACGCTTTTAGTGTATACTTGAATAATATACAGATTAACAACATTAGAACATCCCTGCATTAATAAAAATAATTTTATTTTCTTGATGTTAAAATTAAACCTTGATATAAGGCCACAGGTTTCAAAAACATAATTTGCTCAATTAAGTCATAAATCTGAGGACTTAGAAATAGACTATGACCTTATAATTAGATGCCAGGTTATATAGTAAATTTAGTTTGGGCAATGATGGAAAGTATTCTTTCCTCATTGCTGCATATATGCTTGCCTTCTCTCAACCCTCATTATCAATTTTCTATACCTAAAATGGACATTTACAATTCTTAGAATGAATCTTCACAGAGCAATTTTGATGAGGTAACTTGGTATATACTTGTTACATGTGTGGTCTGGTCAAACCAGATATGCAGCCTTTTTATTCTCTTAAAGCTCAATATTTTTACTGATCAAACATAATGAGTTGTAAAAGAACACAGGAAATACCTTCTTGTGTCTTACAATTTAGTTGATAAAAATTTTTAGATTTGAGCTCTGAGGAGAATTTAAATAATATGTCTTGCTAGATTTATGGCTATATTTTAAGTTTGCATAGAAAAACAACCAAATCTCCCTGGTTAATGCTCACTTTGTATCTGTATGTATCTGTGCGTGTATATGTGTGTGTGTGTGTGTGTGTGTGTTTTGTAGAGTGGGGATGTATATAAAGAAATTGAGTTGGTTCTAATAAGAGAGAAAATAGAAATACAGAATTCAAAATTCAAGATTATGTCAATCACACTTTTGTACTTCATAATCATCTTTCAGTCTCAAATCTCACATAACCATAAGATTTTACTTTAAATTCTAAATATTCTAAATACTCTAAAGAGTATTACCCTAAAGAAATTGAATTGCCTCTCAGCTTCTGAATAGATAAAAACAGGTAGGGGACAGTTATCTATACAGTTCACATCAGTTATGAAAGTTACGTTTCTATAATTACTTGAGTAGTTTACGTAAGTCTATAAAATAGAAAATATTTTATTAAATATATATTGACTCTCAAGCTAAAATTTTGGATTTAAAAATATGCATGTTTCTAGATAATTTTATGTAAAAATATTACCAAAAAGTAAAAAATGAGCAGAATGTATATTTATTTCAAATATAATTTATAAGCATTAAAACATCTCAGACTTTAATTGTATTTAGTTTTTACACAATCATTTCTTATTAAAATAAACTCTATTATAAGTGTTTTAATAATCGTATATTCTATAGCCATATAATTATTACCATAGTATAAACTATAAAAGAAAAAATTTTTTTAAAGATTTTATTTATTATTTTCAGAGAGGGGAGAAGGGAGAGAAGCAGAGAGGGAGAGAAACATCAATGTATGGTTGCCTTTCATCTGCCTCCAGCTAAAGACCTGGCTGGAGATCTGGCTGGAGACCTGGTTTGCAATCCGGTTATGTGCCCTGGTGGGGAATCAAACCAGCAACCTTTGGGTTTGCAGGTTGGTGCCTATGCATTGAGCCACCAGCCAGTGCCTATAAAAGAAATTTTTGATGTCATGATATATTCATTTTTAATACTCAAAAATTGTACTAAAGATACATGTTTAATTTTACTCAATAGTTTTGCAAATATTCATTCATTAAAATGTGTTGAATTTATAATGTATTAATTTGAATATAATTTAAAACTAATTTGAACATAGATATTTATATTGTGGAAATTAGTAAACTACAGAATCCTGAGTTTTGAAAAATCTATCAATCTCTAGAATCCCAAGTGGCATTTGTGTATTTTACCTTACATCAAGGTATAAAAGCGATACCCTCAAGAGTGGTTCATACAACTAATATGCAAAAACAGTGTTATTTTAGGTTGTCAGCTACTCTCACTGTCCAGCTCAGTGATTTTCCATTCCACAGGCTGGTAGCAAAGCATTTTAATCTCAGGTTTCAATAAAATTATAAATTGATAACTCTTACAGGTCTTCTGGATTAGTCTAAAAACTACAAATATTAAGCTTGGAATACATAATCCATGTTATTTACAAATATTTAGTTTCTTTAACATATTATATTACAATACCCAAAATATAGAGTATTTAAAAATATTTAATTATTAACAATTTTTTCTGACATCAAGTACCTATAATAAGAAATATCATTTTTCCTAATTGAATTCCTTTTCTAAAACCTCACCATCTTGAATCATGAAACAACAGGACTACATTTTATAAAGGTTACATTTGTTTGCGCATCTGGGAAAGAATTAAATCACTAGGCATATTTGGAAGAATAAAAGTTGGACAGTGTATTCCACAGGGTGAAGAAAAAGGAAATACCGCAAGGTAAAAGTAGATGTTAACAGACTAATGATCATTTTTTAATAACAGAGGGACCTTTCTGTGAAAAAAAATATCAATATATTTTTTTCATCGCTGTCTTCTCTTTCAGCTAACCTTTGAATGAGAGAAACTTCTGCTGATGTCAAATGACCACAAGGATATTAACAACTGGACTTGGAACCTGTCGGTCGCTGTTGGGTGTATCTCCTTTACCAAGCTGGCTTTCTTCACCGCTGCCACTGACCTTGCAAACAGCTCCGACAAAGGTCGGAATGGATTCATTGATCAGCTAGACCAAGCATATGACAGTCTGTGCCTTAATTGAATCCCAAAAGGGGGCAGGCTGGGTTTTTATTACAGAGGCCAGCCGATAGCACTCATTAAAAGCTCCACAGACTGTGTGGTTTACTAATTAGTTTATTATACAGACACCTTGACGATGGGCAAAGTTGTCATTTTGCCCTTTATCGCACAGGGGATGTTGTTAAAAGTTTAATCAGCTAACACTGACCAAGTTAGCTTGGCAGGCTGTGGATGGTCATTACTGAGGTCACCCCTGCTGTAGCAATTCTGACAGGGTCACAGCATGAACTTACAATAAAGAGAGTGTTACATAAGGTAAGAGCGCACCTGAAAGGGACCCCAGAAAAGAGATGTGCTCTGCAGGGAGTAGGAAACAGATGGGCTGTTAGGACAAGTGAATCCTTTTAAAGTTTATCTTTGCCTGCCCTGTTTAACATATGCTTTCTGAGAAGATGGGGCATGCAACAATTTCTTTGATATGTTCATCAGAAATAAAAATTGGTAACAGGTTGCTTTCGGGCAAATTAGGGGCACTTGATTAAAAATTATTTCATATCTTATTTTAACTTTATACAGTACCAGGGAAGTAAGCAACACATTTTATATGGTTTAAACAGACCCTAGATAGACCAAAGAAAAAAGTCTTATTTATAATATAGTATTATTGCTCCAAAAATCATTGGGAACACTGCTCAAATGTATGAAAAAGGTCTCTAATTTACCACTGTCGTCCCATTTATTTCAGAGGTTCTAATTTTTCTAATGGGCAGTTTTCTAATATTAAAATATTTAAGGAAAAGAAAATGTATGCGCTGAAGCCAGATTATACAGTGAATGAAATATAGATGAACCCACTTTATGTATTTGGTGAAGACTAAGAAAAATATATCATTTCAAGCAAAAATTATTGATAAATTGAAAATATAGGTAATGCATAAATAAATGTATAAACTATTCTTCTGCTTATGTTCATTTATTCTGTGTTCTCAGTAAACTTGGTCATGCAGTCAATCAATTGCTGGTAACACCCAATAATAGTTTTCAACCCATGCTTTTGATTTTTTGTACATAACCTTATTGGGATTATATTTTCAAAATATCTGTTTAAGGCAGATCAACTGAGATGAGCATAAACAGTTTAGAAAGATGTATCTGCATTTTCTCTCAGTCTTATCCTTAGATATTCAAATCTCTACAATGTGCATGAATCTGAACTTTAGAACCAGTTTAGACAATATATAAATTGTGTTGATCCAGACCTGATCCTTTGAAATTGAAGCTTTAACTAGCATGTAACCTTAATTTTTTAGCATCAGTTATCATATCTACAATATTATCTGAAAGCTTTGTGACAGTAAATCCACATGGGTTAAACAAGATTAGAATGTGTTCAAACTACACATTTATTTTTGATACAACAGACTTTTATTGTGCCTATGTCATAAAACATAATATGCAACAGTGAAAGGCATCTACTCTGGGGATCAAAATATAATTTAATGGATGTGTGATCATATTGAAGGCTTTATGAAGAAAAATGAATAAATATTCTGTATGAAGTTCCAACTGTAGAAGGAATTTGAGTAAGTATTGTGTATTATCCAAATTGGAATGGATCCAGGAACCCAGGACTAACATTTAGGCCGACTGTAAGGTTCGTGAAATAGAGACATCTTCAGGGGTCCACCCTTCCTGGTGGTCCCAGAGAGGCTTCCCGTGGAGACAGATTGCTTTGTCAAGCCCACTCAGGCAAATACTTCATCATGAACTCACTTTAGAACGAAAAATAAATTGTTTTAGCAGTGGAATTTAAAAAGTATTGCTATTGTGCATGCTTTCCCCTGCAGGTATGGAGAAAATTGTGAAAAACGTTTAGTAAATATGAAATCCCATCTTTTCAAAAGTTTCTCAAAAGCAGCATTTTAGTTTCAAATACTTTCAAGACTTGATGTTATATGTATAGTTTGCCATATTTAGCTGTTAAAGATAAAAGCCTTTGTGCATCACAACTTCAGAGAGTAAAAAGTCAAATTATAAACCACAAAAACATATTTACAATATGCAAAACTTATGAAGATTTAATATCAATAATGTAAGATAAATGCCTATAAATCAAGTTAACACAAAATAAAGTGGAACCATAAACAGAGAACAATGAAAATACATTAAATACAAACAGGAAAACATAAGACATATATTTTATACATAGCATATATTTTACATTTTATAAAATATCTGTATATCGTTTATAATTTTATAATCAATCAAGTGTAACTCACTGGGGTAGAAACATATATATTTTCACCACTTCTGATAGATTTAATGTTGTATCTTTAGTCTTCCCAGTGCTACCCATTGTATTCATTAATATTTTCTTAGCCTAATAGACTATAATTACTACATTAATTGTTTTGTATAATAAACAGCTTAAATGAAACTTTATTCTTTAGGGAGAAAACCCTGAAATTTAGTATTACACTGAATATCTGCAAGATAAATGTTTTCTTTTAACTCAGAAGTCAATCAGTTTTTATTAAAGTGCTATGTTAAAGCTTTTATTTTGCATGCTTTTTATGATTTGAACAGATCATTTTTGGCTAATGAGGAATGCAGCACATTTTAATAACTCTGAGAATTGGCTTTAATATTGATATTGTCTCAACAAATCTTTTTTGATATTTGATATTCAGAAAAAAATTCTGAGTTTCCAGCTGTGTTCTTGAAATTGCATCATTTTTTTTCTAGGACAGAGATAATTTATTTCATTCAGTTGACAGTAACAAGGGATTTTAATTTTTTGATGTGTTATTAGTGTTGAGGTTGGCATTCATCAAGTTACTGTAATTTATTCACAATAACTGTTGTCACTGTATGGTATAAATAGTTTCAAGACTTAGCTAATAAAGAATCTTTGAGAAGAATAGATATAGGGTGGAAATCAGGGTGAGGATCTGTGACAAGAAAGAGTAAGAAACTTTCAGAAATGTTAAAGAATTACAGACATTGGATGTTATGTTGCAAAGTACAAATTAAAATAAGAATAAAGAATGATAAAACTTTAAAAAGTTACATAAGATTAAATGGGAGAAACATAAACATAAGAATAAAAATAAATTTTGAAAAAATTCTGACAAAATAGTATTCATCTAAGACACTATTAATGGTAACAAGGCAGTTGGATGCTGAAATTAAAGCAAAATTCTGTAGCTTTTCAAGATTCAAAACCATCTAATTACAAAATGTAATTGCAGAAACATAATATTTCATAATAATCTGAACAAAAAGTGAAAGTGTACAAATTAAACACATTTGTATGTCCTTTAGGACCTCAGATATTATAAATATACAAATATTATTTTAATTAATCTATATAACTTGCATGTATTTTTAATTCAACCCTAATGGAACTCCTTTTACATGTTATAGAATAATCAGTTCAGGCACTTGTCAGGTATCTCAGTTGGTTGGCATGCCATCCCAATACATCAAGGTTGCCAGATCCATCCCTGGTCAGGGCATGTACAGAAGCCAACCAAAGGATGAATAAATAAGTGCAACAGGTCCATTTCTCTCTCTCTCTCTCTCTCTCTCTCTCTCACCCTCCCTCCTTCCCCTCTTCCTCCTCCTCTTTTTCTCAAATCAATTAACAAAACATTTTTTTTTATTTTATTGTTGTTGTATTACATCCATTCCCCTTTTGCTCCCCTCTGTCCCCCTCCCCACCCACCCATTCCCCCCAAAATCAATCCCACCTGTTGTCCATGTCCATGGTTCCTTTATACTAGGTTCTTGTCTAAGCTGCTCCCCTTCTTTGCCTCTGCCTCCCCCTCCCCCCAACCCCGTTCCCCCTGACCACTGAAGGCTTATTCCTTGTATTCATATAT
>PVIW01002842.1:115854-195724 GCA_004026585.1 Noctilio leporinus
GTTTTGCTTGTTGTTAGTTTTGCTCATTATTGTCCCGTAATGGGTGAGATCATATGATATTTGTCCTTCACTGACTGGCTTATTTCACTAAGCATAATACTCTCCAGTTCCATCCATGTTGTTGCAAAGGGTACAAGTTCCTTCTTTCTTTCTGCTATATAGAATTCCATTGTGTAAATGTACCAAAGTTTTTGATCCAGTCATCCACTGATGGGCACTTGGGCTGTTTCCAGCACTTGGCTATTGTAAATAGTGCCACTATGAACATAGGTGTGCATAGGTTCTTATGAATTGTTGTTTCAGGATTCTTCGGGTATAGTCCAAGTAGTGAAATTGCTGGATCAAAAGGCAGTTCCATTTTTAGTTTTTTAAGGAAACCCCATACTGTTTTCCACAGTGACTGCACCAGCCTACATTCCCACCAACAGTGTATGAGGGTTCCCTTTGCCCCGCATCCTCGCCAACACCTGTTGTTTGTTGATTTGATGATGATTGACATTCTGACAGGTGTGAGGTAGTATCTTAATGTAGTTTTAATTTGCATCTCTCTGATGACTAGTGATGTTGAGCATTCTTTCATATGCCTCTGGGCCCTTTGTATATTTTCCTCAGTGAGTTGTCTGTTCAGGTCCTTTGCCCATTTTTTAATTGGGCTGTCTGTCTCCCTGGTGTTGAGTCGCGTTAGTTCTTTATATATTTTGGAGATCAGACCCTTGTCTGAGGTATCATTGGCAATTATGTTTTCCCATACAGTTGTTTCCCTTTGAATTTGGCTGATATTTTCTTTAGCTGAACAGAAACTTTTCAATTTGATATAGTCCCATTTGTTGATTTGTTATTTTATTTCCTTTGCCCTTGGTGAAGTATCAGTAAACATATTTTTGCATAGGATATCCAAAAGTTTACTGCCTATATTTTTCTCCAGGACCTTTATGGTGGCACTGCTTATGTTTAAATCTTTTATCCATCTTGAGTTTATTTTGGTGTATAGTGTAAGTTGGTGGTCTAGTTTTATCATTTTGCATGTTGCTGTCCAATTCTCCCAACACCATTTGTTGAAGAGACTGTTTTTACTCCATTTGATGTTCCTTCCCACTTTGTCAAATATGAGTTGACCATAGAGTCCTGGGTTAATTTCTGGGCTCTCTATTCTGTTCCATTGATCTATATGACTATTCTTATGCCAGTACCATGCTGTTTTGATGACAGTAGCCTTGTAGTATTGTTTGAAGTCCGGTATTGTGATTCCTCCTACCTTGTTCTTCTTTCTCAAGATTGTGGTGGCCATTCATGGGCGTTTTTGGCTCCATAATAAAACATTTTTAAAAAGAATTAATTCAGAAGAATATATCCATGTGATGTCACACATACAAGTATTTAAAAGGAGAAAGATGTGGATTGCTACACATTGGTAATGTTATTACAATGCTATGTAACTAAATGCTATGATGCAGTCAAATTAAGAGATAAACAATCAGTGAGACTGATAAGACATAAATGGAACATATCTTGTATGAGAACTTAAAAATAAAGGAAAGGTTGTATTTTATGTGGCTTGAAAACAATGGGATTATTGCCAAAAAATTTATTTTGGAGTATTAATTTTCAATTTGGTGAAAAATAAAGTAAGATGACTTAGTTAAAGATCCCCAAATAACTTCTGATATGTTAACTATCTAACTATAAAGACAATAAACCTGAGGATTACTAAAACAACATAGGTAAGGCTTTATATTATTTTGTTGAAAAATCATTCATCAACCATGACAACATTCATCAACTGTGACCAATATTCATTCACTGTGACCAATATTCCAAAGAAAAGTGTTGATAGATTTGAGAAAAATGAACACACAAACATACATACTCACACACATACACACACATTTTTTTAGGGAGGAAAAGATTAACACAAACAGCAGAGGGAGAAATAACTTACCAAACCTCAGACAGATTTACCAAATGTCATAAAGAACTACTATAAAAATAAGATTTTTAAAAGTTGATCAAGGACCCTGGTTGATGTGGCTCAGTTGGTTGGAGCATCATCTTATAGACTAGAGAATTTTAGTTTCGATCATTGGTCAGGGCACAAGCCCAGGTTCCAGGATCGCTCCCAGGCCAAGGGGTTTTTGAGAAGGCAGCCAATCAATGTTACTCTCTCTCTCTCCCTTCTTCTTTTCTTTTCAGTGAATATAAACAAAAAGTTCACCAAGGGAATAGAAAAGAAATTTATTTCAGTCATTGTAAAGAGGAATATAAATAACAAAAAATCTAAATAACCAATAGACAAATAATGTTCCTTTTGACAAGTAATCTGAAAATGGAAATTAAAATGAACCAGAATTTTGCTCCAATATTTTAAAAATTTTACAAAACCTATTATTCATAAAGATGGTGCAATTCTTATTCAAATAAATTACCAGTACAAGTAGAAAACTAAAAGATCTTTATGGAAGGTATTTTGTCAAAATTAAGTAAAAGCATGAAATGTGAGTAGACTGCCTTTGAATTACTAATCCTTCATTTAATGAATTTATCTTCATATCAATTGGACACATAAAAATATGTATGTTAACATGTTCATATTATTGTTTATCATATTAAAAATGGAAATTCTTAATATTCAGCTAAAATTAACTAGAATTTCCCAAAATATATATTAAGTACTCCCATGTATACTTATAACATGGAATATGATGCAGTCACTAAAAGAAGAGTTAGAGAAATATATAATATCAAAATGTTGTTTGCATATGATATTAGATAGAAAAATGATATAAATAATATAAATCATATAATATTCTAAAAATATGAATTCCCTTTGAAACTCTTTTCTCAGAAGCATTTTGTTTAATTTATGAGTAAACAACACTTTAAACTGCATACATGTGTGGATGTAAAGAAGTGTTATCATTAACTGTTTCAGATAAAACCACATTTTGATGCTCAAATTACCACTTTGGAATTACAACAATTTGTTATGTGGGAAGTAAATTCTATTAGAGCTGCAGGTCAATTAACACTTTGAAAGCCTCTTTTATAAACAGGAAATAAATGTGATTTTGGGTCACAATGAGTTAATGTTATTATTCATTTCTTAATTAAAAAATTCAGTATGTGGCATACAAAACAAATCACTTCTGCTGAATTTATAAATCCTTTCATCTTTGGCACCTGCCACTCACCTGTGCCCTCTGGATTTATAGAGAAGGTGAGGAAGGTGTCCTGCAAACATCTTATTGAATGGTGATGAACTTTTTTTTGACTATTTTATAGATTATGCTATTATAGTCATCCCAATTTATTTTCCTTTGCTCATCTCTGCCCAATTACCCCCTTATACCCTTCAGCAATTTCACCACCCTTGGTTCATGTCCACAGGTCATGTATATAAGTTCTTTGGCTTTACCCTTTCCTGTACTATTCTTAACATCCGCCTGTCTATTTTGTAACTACCAGTTATGCTTCTTAATCCCTGCACCATTTCACCCTTTCTTCCCTTTCACCCTCCCAGCTGATAACCCTCTAAGTGATCCACTACTTCTGATTCTGTTCCTCTTCTGGTTGTTTGCTTAGTTTTTGTTTCTATTTTTTTAGATTCTGTTGTTGATAGTTGTGAATTTGTTGTCTTTTTAATATTCATAGTTTTGATCTTCTTTTTCTTAAATAAGAAAGATGAATTTCAAAAATGAGGAGAGGCTTAGGAACCTCTGGGAAACATTAAATGTTCCAACATCTGAATCATAGGGGTGACAGAAGGAGAAGAGAAAGAGCAAGAAATTGAAAACTTTTGTCAAATAATAATGAAAAACAACTTCCCAAATTTGGCAAAGGAAATAGACATACAATCCAGGAAGCACAGACAGTCCCAACTAAGTTAAACCCAAAGAGGACCACATCAAGACACATCGTAATTAAAATGTCAAAGATTAAATGTAAAGGGAGAATATTAGAATATTAAGAGCAGCAAGAAAAGAGAGTTACCTACAAAGGGATTCCTATAAGACTATCAGCTGATTTCTCAAAAGAAACTGCAGGCAAGAAGAGAATGGCAAGAAGTATTCAAAGTGATGAAAAGCAAGGACCTGCAATCAAGATTACTCTATCCAGCAACACTATCATTTAGAATAGAAGGGCAGCCCCTGGCTGGCGGCTCAGTGGAAAGGTGCCAGCCTGCAAACCCAAAGGTCGCTGGTTCAATTCCCCAGCCAGGGCACATAACCAGGTTACAAGCCAGGTCTCCAGCCAGCTCTATGGCTGGAGGCAAGTGAAAGGTAACCATACATTGATGTCTCTCTCCCTCTCTGCCTCCCTTCCTTCCCTCTCTCTAAAAATAATGAATAAAATCTTTAAAAAAAAAAAAAAAGAAGGGCAGATGAAGTGCTTCCCAGATAAGGTAAAGCTAAAGGAGTTCATCATCACCAAGCCATTATCTTATTAAATGAACTGTCATGTTTTAATGTCTAACAATCTAATTGGAGTTGGCCCTGTATGTATCTATATGAAAATACTTAGAGGCAAAACAAACTACTGCAGAAAATGGTCTGGAGGACTGAAGGTGGGCATTCTTCCACCTGTGTTAGAAATAAAACCATACCCTGAGGTGGCTTTTATGAACATAAACTCTAGCTAATTGTAGCTCTTCTACACTTATAAAAGAAATAATAATGGTATAACTTTTCTATTGTATTCATTTACAAAGAATTTAAAGCTTCAAGAATTATATAACAATTAAAACTAACATAAAATAATATTGAATGTCAACTGTAATTGAAAAGTAAAATTAAGAAAGAAGTTAATAAAGCTAAAATAACCTAATATAGAAAATAAAAGTAAATTGTTAATAGTTATAAATATGTTTAATAAAGCCACATATTTTAAATCCATTTATTCAATGGTCTAATCAAGATTAGTTCTATTATTTTTATTTTATAAGAAATATCTTCTTCTGCCCTTTCATTATCCCTTTTATTAATACATTTGTCATATTGTTGACACTAGAGCTTAACTTCTTTCAGTATAGGGATTATCTGCATAGGTCATAATGTTGGTCAACAAGTGTTTCATGATTTATGGTTTTCATTATGCATATATCAATATTATGCTACGTGGTATAAGCCAATACCATAGGATTGATTTATATGTGGAAGCTAGTGAACAAAATAAACTGATGAACAAAATAGAAATAGAGGCAAGGATATAATGAACAGACTGACAGCTATCAGTGGGGGGCTGGGGTGAAGGTAGGCAAAGGGGGGAAATGGGGACATACACTTATGGTAGTTCAACAATAAAAATAACGTTAATCAAAGTCATCTAATCACAAATATAAAAACTAAAAGTCATATGAAGCAACAACCAATGACTTAGGCAAAAACCCAAGAGCAAGGGTATCTTCAATAAAATTTTGTACATTGCCATTAACAAGTTCCAATTATTTTGAAACTATACTCAGAGAATATAAAATCAAAGAGGTAAAGGTTCTTTACATGTGGGTTTATTTATAGTGATCATTGAAAATGGTAGGAATAGGCCCTGGCTGGTAGCTCAGTGGATAAGGTGCAGGGTTGCGAGCCCAAACACCGCTGGTTTGATTCCCCAGCCAGGGCACATAACCAGGTTGCAAGCCAGGTCTCTAGTCAGGTCTGTAGCTGGAGGCAGATAAAAGGCAACCATACATTGATGTTCCTCTCCCTTCCCCTCTCTCTAAAAATAATAAATAAAATATTTTTTAAAAATGGTAGGAATAAGTAGTTCTACTTCATCAAAATAAAATGTTAAATTATGCTGACAACAAAACATGATTTATCTAAGGTTGTTTTTATAACAGTCAGATTGTTTTTCTAACAAAGAATAATTATAATTATAAGCAGATATTATTTTTAAAACACTCTTATAAACTAAGTCTACTGCTAAATTATGAGACTCCAAGAATGTCGTGCTTATATTTCTGAAGTCACAATCTGTGTGAGAAGGAAAATGTTTTTTGAAAATTCAAATATGTTAGCTTATAATTTGACCAGGATATAAAGTAACTTGATTGAAAATTTAGAAAAACTTGATAGTTTTTATCTTGTTTAGACATATTTTAATTTATGAAGGTCCCAATATTATAGAAAGATCACCATAATTGAAAAAAGCTATGCTAAAATTCCAACCAAGTCTTCCTTTAGACCTTTTATTATCTAGTTCTATTATGCTTGATCACCTGCAATAAAGTAATCATAATAATAATAGCAAAGCTTATAGGGTTATTTTGATAAACAAGTAATATAATATTCAAAATATGCCTGGCAAACTATTTGTGCCCAAAAGTCTCTCTCTTATTTTGAAACATTACTTTTATGGGAAAAAAAGCATATAAGTAGCAAACATCTGAATATTGTAAGAGCTGACCAACTCAGCTCTTATAAATATGAAATCTTCCCAGAGGGTTTCCAGCCATGTAATATGAAAAACAGAAACATTTATTGAAGATACTAAATATAAGAAACATTGTACATAGAACAATGAGGCCTCAGACCCCTTCAAAATATCTGTGATTATTTGGAAGTTGTCCCCATGAATAGCTTAGGTAAGAAATCTAATTCATTCTTTTTTCCATACAGTTAGCTAGCTATTTAGTATTCCAGTATCATTTCTTTACATGTTCGCTTTATCCGAGATTCAAGATTTGTTTATATTATACTAAATTTCTACATGAACTTTTTTTTTTATTTGCACTTCTCATTTATTCTATTGGTCTTTCTGTTCATTAACTGATATCATACTATTCTAAAAGGTTTGCATAAGCCCCTCATTGTTCTTCTCATTGGGATTTCTCTGTCTCTTTTTCACTATTTTACTTGCAAATGATTTTTATAATCAAATATCTAACTGTAAAAAGAAAATGGGAGGCGTTTTACTAGCTGCCATTAAATATCAATTATGGGAAATTAGATTTTAATTGTTTTTAGCCTTTGACCTGTAAATTTACCTATGTATTCTAGAGTACTGCCTACACATGTTCGCAAATAGGTAAATGCAAAGAGACAGAATGCAAATTGGGAGCTGCCTGCCAGGATCTGGGATGGGGATGGGAGACAGATTGGGGAGCTCCTGCTGAATGAGTACAGGGTTTCTTTTCAAAGTCACGAAAATGTCCAGACGGAGGGGTTGGTTTCATAAATTGTCAATATCCTGAATATTACTGAATTGTTCACTTTAGCAGTTAATGTCATGTTTTGTCAATTTCACCTCAATAAAGATCATTTAAAGCTATACCTTTAATTATCCACTTTTTATCAAATCCAAAACTATCAATCCAGTCTTCACTGGATTACCACCATACCAACTGTTCTCCATGTTCACTCTTACCTAGCTACAAGTTACCATTTTAAAAAATAAAGTTGATTATAGCGTTTCACCAGCACTCCACCACAAATAGCTTATCAATATGCATAATGCAAAACCTCAATTCCTCCCCATGGTCTCTGAAACCAGGTGTCATCTCTTAATAGTTTATTTCACTTTCTCATTTGCCCATACTGTGTCAGGTACACTGATGTAATTGTGATTTTTGAGTATAGCAAGTCCGGTCCTGCTCAAGTTCTTTGTCTTAATGCTTTCTCTTCCAGGGAACCTCTTCCTACAGATATAAGTGTGTATCATCCCTCTATCTAGGTTTCTATTCAGTTATCATCTCTCAGAAAGTTATGTTAACTAGCCTTCCTGATGGCTGTTTTTACTCTATTTTATATTTTTCCATAGTACTTATCTACTATTACAGATGTATTTGTTTACTCAATCTCAAAATTTTAAATTCTTAAGTATAAGGATATTGTTTGGTTATTGTTTGTATACTTGTAGAAGTCTTTTAATAAATATTTGTAGAGTTGTTAAATTAGTGAATATTTATAATAACTACAAAACAGTTTTTTGAAGTTATAAAATGTCTGCAAGGAAGAACATTGTGATTGCTAGGAGAAATTCTAGACCAGATCAGTGTTTCACTTGGTTATTCAATTAATTTTTCTGGACTTTCTATTTTAAAATGGAAGTGAATGGCTTATATTATATTTTTATTTTCATCTCTAATGATAAATATTTCCTAGGATGATTTTAATGACTTTAATTATATGTGAATAGTGATTCTTTTTAAAGTAAGAAAACTGATTGCATGCCCTCTCCAGGTTATTTGGTTCTATCTATAGTTGTTCCTGTGTTTGTTGTTTTATTTTGTTCCATTAATTGACATTTTTAAAAAGGCTTATATTTATAAGGTCAAAAAAAGTTATATAAAGTGGTGGTATTTTGAATTTTTATCTTTAACACATTTAGAAAAAAATTTGACATACATTGTAGAAAATAAAACAAACATAAATCCAATTTATAAGAATCAGTCTTTCTTCATTGCTCTTGGGAAGTCTCATCCAATGACAAATACTTAGGCCCACCTATTTTGATCACAGAGAAGCTGACTCAACTCCACACTAGTTTTATTGGTAGAGCCAAATAACTAAGGAGGTTTTCAGGGTCATAGAAACTTTTATGATCTACCAATTTTTGTAGGTCAATGGAGACTCATGGGGTTCAATTGCTGGACACTATAAGGGTGGAAAAACTTATTTGAGGATGAAGAAACCTTTTTGGGAATTTTCTGCCAGCCCTCATTCACACCAGATCATGGTGAGTGGAGCCAGATAGACTGTATAATAAGGTGCACTTCTCTCTGATAGGAACTTTCATACCGAAGATAAGTCACTGATGAAAGCTGGTAGATTGTGCATGTGTGTGTGTGTGCGCACGCCCCAGTGAGCAGTCGAGGCTTCATCTCATTTCAGTGACTGTGGAAAGTAGGACAACAGGGGAGCAGGCCACAAACCTGAACTCCCTCTGCTCCTTTCCTGGAAGTGAAGAAAGAGCATCAAAGAGAATGAAAGTAACTGAATATCCAACAGAAAAGGAATGTATATTCTTGCTTTGGGCCATAGCCATGGTTTGCATTATAAAGTAAAAGCTTCCTAATATAACATTTATGAACACCTTAGTCCTTGGTTATACATTGAAAAGTGGTGACAAAATATATGTGTGTTTGGAGTAATTTTGAACTATGGGTAAATTTATATTTTGTAATCTGAAGTATAATGACCAAATTTTAATTGCTACCCCTTGGTTTTGTTTATTATTTCCCTTCACTGCATTTGAAGATTTCCCCCTCATACTTATACATAGTAAATGCATAATTACTCTGTAATTCAAAGCAGTTACTTGTACCTGAAGAATACAGTGCCAAGGAAAATTTTACATTAAGAACATTATATTATTATTTGTCAATTACAAGTTCTAACCTGTCATGGTGTTTACTACAGAAACATACCCCAAATAAGAAATAGCAGTAATTAGATCATGGAGTTTGATTAAACTAGTTAAGAATTTTAAATTCCCCTATTTGATAAAATAGTTATTTTCAACTTCCTCAAGGCATAGCTCCTCAATTCACTGAAGTTAGGTCTCTGACACCACAAGTTTGAGTTCTCACTCAAAATTATTTTTCTAGCTTAAATTCTTAAAACGTAAATAAAAAGCTTCCAAATTACTTAGACTCTTAACACAGTAAATGTTTCTCTTTTTCATAAAAAATGGAATTACCTGGCAGATATCTTCAATAATTTGGACATCTTACCTATCCAAACTCTCCTTCCCACCTCTTCCCCATTTCTGCCTCTACTCTTTTTTACTTCTAAAATATTTTTGCATCAGTCATCTTAAACATATCTATACGCTGCAGAGGTAGGCTGTTTTTGGTTCTGTGTTCCAAATTCAGGTTTTGATCTTTACATTTTTCTGGGGCGAATTTCCATACATATTTCAGACAGAGTCCCCTGTGACTTTGTTACAGGTAGAAGAGATTTATTTTAATTTATTTTCCTCATAGAATCACAAATGAAAAAAAAACAGGATGTAGTAATTTTCCAAAATGCCAGTATATGCCTTTGTTTTCAGGCGTGCTTTTTTTTTTTTTAATGTCACGTATGAGTTAAGATTGATAAAGATTTAATGGCCTCCTTAATAAATGTTTTAGTATACCCATCCAATTTTGTTAGCATATGTAAATGTTTCCGTCAGAAAATATTTACATAGCAACAAAAGCTTAATAAAGTAAACAGCAATAAAATTCAGGAAAAAATAATATGTTTTAGATTATGTATAAGGTTAAACTGACTTTTTCTGACAGGATTGGCATTTCAGATTTTATTCAGATGACCCAGGACCAACACCTTAGAAGTGCTTAACACTTTAAATGTTTTATTCATTATTTTTAGAGAGAGGGAAAGGGAGAGAGGCAGAGAGGGAGCAAGACATCAATGTGTGGTTGCTTTTCACCTGCTTCCAAGTACAGACCTGACTGGAAACCTTGCTTGAAACCTGATTATTTGTCCTGACTGGGAATCGAACCAGCGACCTTTGGGTTTGCAAGACAGTGCCTATCCACTGTGCCACCAGCCAGGGCTAGAAGTGCTTAACACTTTAAATTCTATATCTCTGCTGACTAGCTACATGGTGCTGGAATAATTTAACCTGAAAGTATCATTCTCCTATACCCTTGCAATTCTACTCCATGCACAGATGTTTTCTTGAGTTTTCCAGCTAAACCAGAGAATAGGAAGGGAGTGCAAATGAGCTTGCTTTTGTAATTACATTTTCTCCTGTGATCATTAAATGTGTTTTATCTTTAACATGCTGAAATGCTACCATACCACAAGAGAGCACTAACTCTAGAATTAACCTGTTACATCTGACAAATCTTACAGATTTGTACTTTAGGGCTTCCTGCAAGATTCCATTTTCAATGTTATTTTCCAAGAGGTATTGCAAAGTTTTATCAGCAGAAAGCCAGACATTACTTAACCTTTTATGTAAGCTGTGAAGCAGTGTTCTGTGTTTAGAAATGTTAATTGTCATTATCATATAATACATACACAAGTCTTTCCTACATGTAATTTTAAGTTTCAAAGCCCAAATGAGACATGGAGACATTGATATTATTGAGAATAAATAAATAAATAAATGTTAAGAATAGAAAATATGCCTCATGATGAGTACTACTGGGGGAAATTAAAACATTCTTCTGCATTTAATGAACATGATCTGGATGGTAATGATCCACTGTTTCATTTTCACAGAGTATAGGAACAATTGAACTGAACTATCAATAATAAGGTTAGGGCTGTGAAAGACACAAACAATTTATAGAATGGTTCAGTCTAACCCAAATAACAAAGTTAACCTGTAATACTTTCCATAACCATGATAGCTACCTTTATATTTTCAGCATGGAACACAATGACTACAGTACCACAATTGTTTAAATAATATCTGCTGACTATAGGAATGAGAGAAAAAATGAAATAAATTATCACTAGTATTCTGATTTCTTCCCAGATGAAGAGATTCCTCGCTCTGTAGCAAACCTCTCTCTGCACTTACCTTACTCCAAGAAGCAGTTGTACTGTGAATTCATTTTATCAGCAAGACTAAAGCAAGACAAGAAAGCAATCACTCTACGGACTGATTCCAGGAACCACTTGACCTCATAGGATTCTGTAATACAAAACGCTGTGTCTGATTTCCTATTCTTTTGTATTCTACTACTGTCTATTCTATTTGTTTGTTTTGTTTTGGGGGTTATTTGTTTTGTTCTGTTTGTTTTTTGTTTGTTTGTTTGTTTGTTTTGTTTTTTGCTTGAAGCATGACTGTGTGCCAGGTCTCTCTGTGTCACCTAGCTTAGACTTCTACAAACTAAAACTAGTGAATATACCATGAGTATATAACTCTTAACTTATGTAGTATTTAAATTGGCCTGAGCCATTCTCCACCAATTTTACTTTTGAGTTGAATGATGACAATGCCAGATCAACATGGGCCTGAATCCTCTCCATCCATATTGTCTAGGTTCTCTTGAGGGTCTAAGTTCTGAGCTAACCTATCTACTTGGATAGAAAGTAACCATATGTTCCCTAACATATAAGGAGAGAATTGGACCTTTGGCTTTGGTGCTATTCCAGAATCCTCCAGTGGTCTCATTGTGTTTCCATATATATAATTCCATGTAAATATTTTAATATATTTTTTAATAAAATTCAAATTTATGACTGCAGTTTAATCACTTGCAGAATGATATAATTAATTGGGTGGTTAAGAAAAACTGTTGAGCCCACTCTGGTATATATCTAGCCTAAGGTTTGTTCTTTGAAGGATCTGGCACTTTCTACTCATACAAAATTACTGTGAACTTCTACTTTAGAATTAAGGATAGTAGATGTGAAGATCAAATTTTTTGCTTGCTCTTATATTTATGTTTTACTCTTGTCTTGCTCCATGCATTATTCTCCTATTACCCATTATATTACTACAAATTTAGTGTCTCAAAATAACAAAAATTTATTTTCTTATAATTCTGAGGATTAGTAGTCCAAAAATGTGTCTCACTGAGCTAAACTCAAGGTATTTGTAGGGTTGTGTTCTTTTTGAAAGAATCTATTTCCTTCTCTTTTCCAATTTCTAGAGATTGCCTGCATTCCTTGGCTTATAGCCAAGGTACATATTTGGCAAGAGAGTTAGAAGCCACAATCAGAACCATAAACCCTAAAGGATATAGGTAGGCACCAGCTCTACAATACTTCCAATTTAGAAAAAAATGACTTCTTTGGAGGAAGGTGTGCAAAGCATGTTACACCTGTTCAAAGCCCCTTTGCTCATTATACTTAACTCAGAGTGAAGGGGAATATTCTAGGATTCCCTTCTTTAACATCTCTGGGCCCTTTCTGTTGAAGCTATTAAGGCAGTAAAGGAAACTAGTTTTAAAGTGAAGCCCACAGGCCAACCCATATTTCATCAACCCAACCACTTAGTCAAGCCAAACTGTAGAGCCTCAGGAGATGGCAATGCAGATGGGCTTCTCAAGTGAGGCCTGCACTGTGTAAACAACCACCCGGGTAATGAGGCCATAGGCATACACTTTATGAAAACAGAAGTGAGAACACACAGGTTAATTCACACAATAAATCGCAAACCAGTTTCTGAGTCCATAGGACTATTTTTTGAGAAAGCATCCAGTTACAAGGCTTTTGCTGGAATGGCATTAAATAATGACAGTTTGGCATATCCTTCTTGCCTGTATATTTAACATCTCTGATGATGTTACAACCCCAGTTTAATTTGCAAGTAAAAACAATTCTGCAGCTGCACTAGACCAATGTCCACTACTGAGCATTGTGATTTTTCCTTATAACATGATTTTTTCTCTTTAAGATCACCCTCATTTTCCTCAAAGGGACTGCATTAATCCAGTTTTAATTTTGCCTGTCATTTGCATAAACACAATAAGAGCAACAATTGACTATATAGGAAGAGTAAGTCTGCTTTGCTAGACTTCACACAAGGAACCTTCAGATTGAGTCTCAGTCTGGCCTTGAGGGCACAGAACAAAGCCACACACCTACCATATGGTTTTGCCTGCAGGACCTGCTTCCCACAAGTTCTCAAGGTTCCTTTCATGTCTTAAGGTTTTTCCTTGCCGTCTTTCAGGAAAACAACCTTTATTCCTTCCTTGGAAAGACTGCCATGAATCACATGACCAGATATGGCACCAGGCCATTTCTTCAGTGGGCTTTCATTAGCTTTGAAAGTCAATCTCAGTTTCTCAAGGCTTCCTATTAACTACCAGAGTCCAGGCCTACCTACTTCAGGCATGGTATTCCAGTCAAAGCCTTGGTTAACAAAACCACCTTTAGAAACTGGTTTTATTGGTTTTATGCAAAGAAACTTTATACCACCTTCAGAATGCCAAATTCTGGAGGGATCAGGTAGAAAGAAAAATTCAAAGTGTGAAGGAAACTCCTTGTCCTAATATCCACCAAAATTGCATCTCCACACCTTATACTTTTCCACTGTTTTCTCTCTCACTTAGGTTAAGTATTAACACCCTGAAACTCTCGATTTCCTTTTGAAAGCAAGGTAAAGCAAAGTCAAAGCAAAGGTAGAGTTCCAAAAAACCAGGGACTAGAATCCACCTTAGAATCTTGTCATATACTCACTGGTCACACTCACTGGTAATACTGATGACCTTTGTCAGGTTCCAAATGATCTAAAGCCCCAATGGTAGAGGTACTCTCTCACCTACTAGTGCATCCATGAGTCTCTTGGGAGAATCATGACCTCTCACCACCTGGTTTCATGGCAGAGACATGCACTTTTGACCCAAGTGAGATTCCTCCAGTGCCAATGACCCTTTTAGGTCTCAAATTGCAAAGGTATTACTCCATCTGGCTTCACAGATGACCTCCCTTAGGTCCCCATGGCTAAACAGCAGAGACAGAGAATTCCCAAGGTACCCAAAACAGTAAAGTGCAAATTACATCCCCATTAAATCAGAAAACAAGCAAATAAAGACAAGCACACCTAAGAGCTTAGATTTCCTTTCCTCCAAGTTTAAATCTTTCATAACCTCCTATAGCCTTTACAACTTTCTACACATCTTCTGCAACTTTCACAAACCTTTTATATACCTTTACTCATTCAGAAATAACTATAACTCACTTTCAATTATTGTTTTCTCTGATAATGGGAAGAACCATACTCAAACCCAATATCTGACAGCTGAAAGCCCCTAGCTTTACAAGCTCATGGGATAAAATAAAAGAAACACTGTCACCCTGGATTGGGGGGGTCACTGTCTTTTTCCAAAAGAGGAACTTCAAATCTCCTTCAGGAGTGCAGGTCCAGCTTTTCCTTTAAGCATCAACCACAACAGCAGGATCTGCTTCATCCTCAGGTGGTGCCCAATTTATTTATGTGTGATGGACCCAGGGCTTGGCTCCTCTTAGCTTTAGGAAAGAGTGTGTAGTCAACAGGATGTCATGGGGGTCGGTTAGTTGTTCAGCTAGCTTCTCTTCAGGGCCTTGAGTCTTCCAGTTCTTTCACATGCCTTTGGGTGTGGTTGGTATATATGGCACTAATTGAATTTGAGCCCTCTATTTTCCTGAATAGAGTGATTTGAGCTATTTACCCTCTGGCTGGAGAGGAGAAGTGTAAACCATCTACTCTTAAGTGTCCTTGGTTTAAGGAAGACACAATTTTGTAATTTACTAGATGGCTGTAAACTGCTTGACCATTTAACAATCTACTCACTTTTCCTATTCCACTCATCCTGGCTTACTGGCTTGTCTCACATTTATACAGTGGATACAAGGACATAAATAAATGTCAAAAATATTTTTCTTTTCAAATAAGCCAGGCTAAGAGAGTATATACTATATGATCCCATTTATACAAAATTCTAGAAAATTCAAACCTATTCTATTTTTCCTGTTTTAGCTCCAGCCATTTCTTTCTTCAATAGTTTTCTTCCTAACAATGGGCACATTGATTAGCACTTAGGGAGCCTCTCCTGTCCCCTTAGGTCTCCATCTCTTCTGATTTCCTTGCAATGTTTCTAAGAACACTCTGTCCTGTCCTACCTTCCTTGCTCCCTGGGTATTGTAAACATTGATGCTATGTCCACCAGCTAAGATGGAGTCATTTCCAATGCTCCATCTAAACTCTGGAATTTCTGATATCTGGGGAACTTTGCCCAAAAACAGTCCTCACATTTTCTAGTGCCTCTGTGTGCTTTTTAGCATCAGCATGCTTTCTATAGGCCTGATAGATACTCTCTGAAAATCCAGAAGGGTCTTTGTCTGGTATTTGGTGGACAACCAGTATCATATTCAGGCTCTTTTGTTTGGGAACTCTTTTCTTAAGCCCTTCTAATATGCATTTTCTGCAATGTTCCAGGAAAGCTAGGCCCTCACCGTTTGGGTTCTAGTTAGGCTCTGTCATGGGAATTGTCCTAGCTTAGCTGGGGGTGGGGGGATTCCCATCAGGATCTTCTTGGTGGAGACATTGGGCCTCTTCATTAGCCCATTTATAACTAGCTGTCTGTCACCTGCACTTAACAAAATATTTAGGAGAGCCTGTATGTCTGTCCAGCTTGGATGGTGAATGGCAAAAATGGAGGCAATAAGATCTGCCATTCTCTGAGGATCACCCCTATATGAGGGGTTGGAATTCATCCAATTCAGTAAGTGTGAAGTGGAAACTGGAGTTATGGGCCAAAGAGTAGCCAGTAGGCTGGCCTTTCTGTGTTACTCTGACTATAGGTTATTATTATTATTTTTTTTACAAAGCATTAGTGAACAAATCCAACTATGTATAAGATGGGTAATACATCACAAGCAAACATTTCACTCCATGAATTCACATGGATTAATATTAGAAATTGTAATGTAATTTATACTACTGAACTATAGGAGAAAAGCCATCTTTTGGTATAGAAAAGTATTTAATTAAATTCAATACCTATTCATAGTAAAATCTAATTCAAAGTATAGAGATAGGTCCCTACTTATACTAAACAGAACACCTGAAGAAAATTTAGTATATGACTATAGGTTATTGTTTCAAAGGGAACCACCTTGCTCCCAGTAAGGATGCTCCCTGGCCAAATTGAGTAACCTGACAGGTCTTTGATGGGGAGAACAGTCCCTCATCACATGGCTGGAGCCATTGGTTCTATGGGTTCTACTTCAGGAATAGCTAATAGAGGGGGTAGTGACAGGAAAACTCTGAATCCCTTGGGTTCAGAGCATTGATGTGGTTTACCTCTTCATTCTCCTTTTCCTCCTACACCTTAATGTGTAGGAGGACCTTTCCTTAAAGGAAAGGTTTTGAGGTCTCTTCCCTTTTGTGAACCATCAGATGGTTCTCCATCCCTAGTGAAACTCTATTATGCAATGACATAAACACATTGACATAATGGATTTCATCCCATCTGTCTAACTATTGGCAATACTGTTACAATTGCATGATAGTTTGATAACTTAAAGAGCCATGCACAGGCCACCTTTCCTCACAATCCAAAACATATTTAGGCCACACACTATTAGAGTAATTAATCAATACTTCCTTGGACATTGGATAATGACAGTACATGCTCAGTCTGCCAAAATCCTACCCAGTGGGCTCCCTCTAAGAGCCAATACAGCACAATATTGCCCTTTTTGGCCTGGACATACAGGCAAAAAGCTATAACCAGAAAAATCCAAGAAAGCTGAGAACATATAAATGAAACTGGTTTCTGTGACTCCATTTTTCCAAAGAAGACTCACATACACATCTTCCGCCAATAAATCTCACAAATGATGGTCCCAACACAATGGCTTCCCAAAGCAGGACTCACCTGGACCTTATTTCATGGTCCCTTTCCCAGACCCATTTCCTTTTTATCAGTCAGGCATGATTAGGTGGCTGATGCCTTGAGTGGATGGATGTGCAAAAATATTTCTAGAGACTGGGAAACCTCACAGTTCCACTCTTGAGGTCAACCAGCCAGTGGTATTTAGGATCCCACCAGAACCACCATTGCTGTTACAAAAACTTCAAGCCAACAGGTCTGTGGCTAGTCATCACCCTCTAGGCAAACTCCCAGAGGAAAAGCTTTGGCCATGAGGAAAAGGCCAAAGTTTTTATTCTACTAAAACTACATGATTTTGGAATAATAGCTTTATACAAACATTCTTCACTTAAGTGTATTGATTAAGGCTAAACTCTTGTACTCACAGGTGTCAAACACGAGGCCCACGGGCCGAATCTGGCCCTCCACCTTATTTTATCCTACCCAGCACCTTTGTTTCTACCTGGCTTGCTTAATTAGTTAGGAGCAATTGCATTTATATAGTCCTAAAATTGCATTCAGCCTTTTGAAGGCACCCATAAGGCTGATGTGGCCCCCAGTGAAAATGAGTTTAACATCCCTGCTTTAACCCCTTAGTTACAGCTTTAATCATTTAAACCTACCAATTAAAACTAAACTCTTAATACCGGACGGAGTTCTCTTCTCATCCCACCCCGCCCCCTTCCACCATTAGTTTTTAATTATCTTATTTCTATAGGAATCATTTACAAACTAAAACAACATAATCCACAAAAGCTACACAATTTTTGAAGAATGGCAGGCTTCTGTCTCACAGCCTGTTCCCCCTAGAACACCCAAAGCAGAATAATCCTGTCACTCTCTGCCAGGCCAGCCTGATCCCAGGCTGTGCTAAGAATCCCTTCCCATCCAAAATACTGTCTATTGGGAAATGCAGGCAGCTGTACCACGACCATCCAGGCACCCTTGAGGAAGAAGCAAACCAGAGAATCCTTCTTTTATTTTAAATCTTCTGGTTCATAATTCTAGCAATCTGAAGGTGTTCAGCTTCTCGGCCAATCCCGTCCTACTCTGTTTACCATTGCTTCAGGCAACCTCCTCCTATGGCCTCTTTCTACTCCTCCCAGTGACCTGATCAGACCTCTCTGTAGCAGGAGCAAGGGACGATTCTGTTTGCCATACCCCACTGTTTTGCATTGAAGCCAGTGATATTTCTAAATCCCTCACCAATTATTTCAAGTTAGTTTTAGTTACTAGTCAGCACAGGAAAAAATGTAAGAGTTTGAAAGAAAGGGGAAATCAAGTACCTTTCTGCCTGTGTAATGTATCCAGCAGCCACTGTTTCTCCTCCCATTTTATATTAGCATTCTCAACAATTCTGTTATCCTTATTTAAAAATGGTGTGCATTAGATTTCACCTATTTAAAATTCCAAAGTATTTCTGTTTCTATGACTGAGCCTTGACTTGTGGACGTCTTGATGCCTGGGAGGTTCTAGGACACAGACATCAAAGGTGGGAGAGTGATAAGTTGCTTACCTATTTAAGATTGAATGTGGTGATAACATTCTTACAAAAAGAACATGGGGTAACAATTCTCTATGGCCTGCAGTGATTTAATGATTATGCACATTATCACATGAGCTTGCTTTGGATAAAATGGTGATTGAATGAAAGGCCTAAGGGATCAAGCACCTGTTGTATCTTTCAAGTGTGTTGATAATGACAATAAGATAACAGGATTCTTTACCATTTTACTGGAATGGAGAGTGTTCTGGTAAGAAGATCCACAACATGTAGAAAAACTATGTTTATTAGAGTTTATTTGAGCCATACAGAGGTTATAATTGGAAGCAAGATCTCAACACACTGAAAAAGAATGTTTCCCGGAGTGACAGTTTGCAATTTATTTTATGCATTTGAAATTAAGCAAGGAACATGAAGAAGACTACATAAAGTTGGGAGGAAGCAAGGTGGAGATTGGGTTACAGGATAGTTAACAAGGTTATGTGCGCTCTTGAGGGTGATTATGCTTCTGAAGTGACAGAAAAAGGAGTTTCAAATGTGTGTTAACTTAGATGCACAATAACAATGGATAGAGATGGCTTAAGGTAAAGATAACATTTTACTTAGGAAGTTATAGGCCTGGGGCATGACTACCCACCATGACCTACCCAGTTAGGAGTTTTTGATCAGATCATCCTGGTAGGTACTTTTGGTTAAATTTATTACTTTTGGTTAGATTTATTCATACACAACACTTTAGAAAAGTATATGATAAACTTGGGACTTAATATGGACATTTAAGGTAAGGATAGAGAACCAGAGTGCTTATACACAGGTAGAGTGAGCAAGTTGCAAATCGAATTCACCACCAAATGATATGAGTGACCAAAAATATGAGTGACCAAATCGCTCATATTTGGAAATAAGATGGACCCTCAGATTTGAAATGGCAAACTTTGGCCAGACTTACATAAATATGAGAGTATTAAATTCCCAAACTTTCACCTGTAGAAATACCTGGAAAAGGATGTATATTCTTTTCATGATTCACCCCCTATAATCTTCATTGCTTCTAGATAAAGAAATCAAGATTAAATCCCCATCTAGGGAGATCTTATCAGATCAGCTGCAGTGCCAAAATAACTGCAAAATCTTGCTAAATTTTATCAACAAGAATGCAGAAATTACGTGCAGAAATGTATCACAAAGGTTGAGGGTTGACTTAAGACTTGTCAGGCAGAATATATTCATAAGAAATGTATTTACCACAGATTTGCATTTCAAAAATTGACTATGTTGTATAGAGTGTCCCTAACAGTCTGGATAAAATTTGAGTTGAACCTTAGTCCACACTCAGTGAGGTTCAAATGCCAGAATTTCCCTGAAATGAAGTGGAGAAAGGAGTAAAAAGACTGAGAAGACAGGAATGCTGCTTGGATTTTTTTGTTTACCTATACATTCTCCCGCCCTCTGACAACCAGGAGCCCAAAGGACAACCTCTCACAAATACTTTAGGAAACACTTTAAGTTAGGAGTAGCAGCAGTCTAGAGTATCAACCTATACCTGCCTGCAAACCCAAAGGTCGCTGATTCGATTCCAGCCAGGGCACATAACCAGGTTGCAAGCCAGATCTCCAGCCAGGCCCAAAGCTGGAGGCAGGTGAAAGGCAACCATACATTGATGTCTCTGTTCCCCTCTGCTCTTTCCCTTCCCCTCTCTCTAAAAATAATAAATAAAATCTTAAAAGAAAATGAAAAGTATCAACCTATAAAATAGGGGGGGGAAATCTAAGTCTGGTTAGCAGAAAACTGAGTTGGATAACATCAATTGAAAATTATTATCTGTCACTTAATTTCCAGGCTTCAATATAGTTTTATTGAGAGACTATTCCCCATGGTTCTCTCAGTCTTTGCAAGTCTTTTGAGCAGAGGTACAGACAGCTATGTCTTGTACTATCTTTACAGGGATACTTATATAGCAAACTACTCTGGAATGCAAAGATAATGGCGCCTTCTTGAACAAAGGACAGATTTGTTTTTATGTTAGGAATAATAAATATACTATCTTGTTCTGGGGCAAAGGTCAGGCAGGTTTTTGTGTAACCCATGCCAGAAGATGGGTGTTCCTTAAACTTGACATTCTTTAGCTGAGATGCAAATCCACAGCATGCACAATATGTACTCAGTTGATCCACATGACCTTGTGGAATTGTGGGCAAGGGGAAGCAATGCAAACATGAAGCTCATTATCTGCTGGGCTTTGAGTAATAAAATCTTTAGTCTTCAATCCAGGCCTCTCTCCTTGTGAGCCAGAATCCATGAGACTGTGACAGGTTCAATTGTTAGCTTGCAAACAGGATAAATCCTCAGATTCTTCAGTTTCTGACAACCTAAAGCTCTACAATTGAAATGAGGACTCACATTCCATAATGAGAGGGGTAGATATGTTACATACACTACAAATGTTCCTCTAATTACTTACAGGCTGCCACCAAGGGCTTATGGTTTTGAGATGATAAGTGAAGTTTTGGTCCATATGTGCAGGCTCAGTGGATTCTCAAACTCCCTTATGTTTATTTTTTAAGTCCATGAATGCCTCATTGTGATAGGCTTTGGCAACTCGCAGAATTTCCATCTTGAGCTGATAGTCCAGCTATGGATGACAAGAAATACCATGAGTGAGCTTCTAGCTATCAAACAACAAACCTAAAGTACAACATTCCTAAAAGAATTTCAGATGTTAGTAGCACTAAAATATTTAAAAAAGAAAAAAACCCTGAAAGACACAAGAGTGGTAATTCCATGCATCATTATTTAAACCATTGCTTGAGGTAAAAAGAAAAAAAGAAAGCCATATATCTTTGAAGGTGATTGAAGAATTATTATCAACTTAAATTGGGAAGTGAGTTTTTGAAGCAAATTTATTTCTCCATCCATTGAATAAGTAATTTTATTTATTTATTTTTTTAAAATATTTTATTCATTATCTTTTGAGAGAGGGGCAGGGAGAGAGGCAGAGAGGGAGAGTTGTGTATGATTGCCTTTCACCTGCCTCCAGCCACAGATCTGGCTGGAGACCCGGCTTGCAAGCTGGTTATGTGTACTGGCTAGGAATCGAACCAGCACCCTTTGGGTTCACAGGCTGCTACCCTATCCACTGTGCCACCAGCCAGGGCTATTTTATTTATTTATTTTTTAAAAAGATTTTATTCATTGTTTTTAGAGAGAAGGGCAGGGAGGGAGGAAGATGAGAAGAGAAACATCACTGTATGTTTGCCTTTCACCTGCGTCCAGCTAGGGATCTGACTGGAGACCTGGCTTGCAACCTGGTTATGTGCCCTGACTGGGAATTGAACCAGCAACCCTTGGGTTCACAGGTCAGCACCAATCATTGAGCCACACCAGCCAGGGCTTTGAATAAGTAATTTTGAAAACCAATGATTAAATAGCATTAGAAGAAATTATGGTCAGCTTGTAGGATCAACATTGTAACTTCAATGGCTCAGTCAGTGTTTCATCAGAATTCTTGTTTGCTGATATAATAGTATTAGGATTTATCTAAATATACATTTATTATGGGCTGAATTGTGTCTTTCAAGAAAGGTATGTCGAAGCCCTAACTCCCAGTACCTCAGAATGTGATCTTAATTGGAAATAATTTCATGATCACTGTAACTAGTTAAGATGAGGTCACACTGAAGCTGAACAGGCCCCTGATTCAATAAAACTGGTGTCCTTATAAGAGGATGACCCTGTAAAGACAGAGACACAGATAGAATAACATGTAAAGAGGGGGTTGAGATTCAAGGCATCTACAAGCCAAAGAATGTCAAGGATCACCAGCCATCACCTGAAGCGAAGAGAGCAGCGGGAAACAACCCTGCTGAAACCTTACTTTTAGCCTTCAGAATGGTGAAGGAATAAATTGCTGCTGTTTTAAGCCACCACGTTTGTGGCAATTTGTTTATGGCAGCCTTGGAAACTAATATATTACAGAACTTCAAACTGATTTTCTATTAGATGAGATATGCTGATCTGACCTGGAAAGCAGGCAATAGCGCATATTGTAAATGTTTTAATAAGTCACATGAGTGACAGAATTTGGCAATAAAGTCCAAAAACATTCAGAGATGTTCACATTGATGGAGTTTTGGTGAAACAGTTTGAATGAGATGGACTTTGAAATTTACAGATATTGAAAATGTTGCAAAGGAAAATAAAATTTACCTAAGAATTGGAAAAATACATAAATAACAGTAAAAAGAGAAAAATTTGTCATATGTATATATAAAATAAAGTTGTTTTCATACATTAGTTATAGTTCTCCAACTAGGCAAAAAGATTTTATATTTCTAATATATGGAGTATACATCTTCCTCTTTGGTAATAAACAGTATTTAATATGTGATGGTATTTAATCTTATAATCGTAATGTCTACTTAAATGTCTCAAGGTTTTATAATATGCACACAAGTAAATGATAATTGAATTGTGGATAGTTTGTTTTATACTGTCAGGGTTTAAAGATATTGAGGTTGAAATTTTGTAAAAAAATTACAACAATTATGTAATAAAATATGATATTTCCATGAAAGAACTGTTGAAAGGGTTAATTGAAGTAATGAAATTCACCATCAGGTCTAAACTGTTTTATCTGATATGAGTTTGCAGGTATGGCAGTGCAATTGTGAGGATGTTGGGCTCAGAGCTAAACGGAGAGTATTTATCCTAGCAGAGTTTCTTTGCCTCTTATTATAACCTGAAAAGTAGCACTTTTAAATCCTCTGTAGGTATGTAAAAGGTCACTCTTTTTCTGACTTTGCAGTAGAAACAGAGAAAGGAAGTTCTGAAGAACAGGTTGACCCCTGACCCTGAGAACAGCACTGGACTGATTAGAAACCCAAGTTGTTTCTTTTAAGGAAAGAAAAATGTTGTTGCTACTTGGAATCCTCATTGTGTCTTTCCTGGAGCAAGCCTAGATCAGATTTTAAGAAATCTATAACTCTGTGATTCTATTATTTAAATCCCAATTATAAAGGTAGAATAGATTCGGTAGAGAAATGTCATTCCTTGCCAAAGGCTACATTCAACAACGCTGTCACAGGTAGAATTAGAACACAAGCCTTCTTCAGTGTTAACAACTGTAGTCATATCTGTCATATTCTTTTCCTTGCCTAAAACAGCTTTTTCATTTAAATAATACATATATTTTAAAGGGTAAAAGTACCAGTATATAATCACATTTTCCATATCTTATAAGCCAGACCGCTCCCTACAGCCTCATAGATGATGAGAAAAATAATTCAAATCATGAGGCCATGATTTTAATGTCACCTCAAAGAAGGATCCTTCATGTGAAAAGCAGGTGTGCCGGTGTGCCTATGTGGCTGTCCCATGTCGAGGAGTCATATATTTCACAGTTAGGATCTACATACAGAAATAAACAGCCATATGGCAAACAAACTTGCTTTTTACTGCTCCATTTTATTTGTTTCAAAATAAGGCATTGCCACAAACGCAGAATATTAAAATGCTCCATCTGGAGAAATGTAACTTTTGGAGTCCCGAACCAGCACGTTATCATTCCCACACAACTTCAGAACCTCCATTGGCTCCGAACTTGGAACTGGCGTTATGTCAACCCAGCATGTCTTCTTAACGCCACATGAGTGGCTCAAATAAACATGTACATAAAATGGGAAAACTGACACTTCTGAAAAAATATTTTAAGTTGACCTTCTTACACACATTTCTCCTAGACTCTGTGACAATGTTTAGTAATAAATCTCTTTATAAATTTAGTTAGCTTTATTTAACCCTATTTGGCAAATGAGAGAAAGGAAGGTACAGAAAGTGTTGCTGCCTGATCTGCATTTAAAATCTTAGTTGTTTAGACTAGAAATAAGGAACGGATACTTTCTTCGTTATTTCAGAAAGTTTTCACTTATACTTATTTGTATTTTTTAGGCCTTGTACAAGAGAAGAAAATAAACAGAAGATTGCAAGGGACGTTAGTAAATACAAAAATTTACGTTAGGTCACGAAGTATTTGAAATTATGTGTATGATTTATTTGATGATAAGTTATAAGCATTAATTGGAAGTGATGTCTCTTTTTGACCATTAGGAAGCTGAAGAATTAGGATGGTGGAATCAGGAAAGTTGATAACAAATGAAATCCAGGGTCCTATGTTTATAAAAAGCTTTTGCTTGTTGATGGTTTATTTGTTGTTTATTTTTCACTTTGTCCTTGTTTTTCTTTAAACCATATTAAAGATATTTAATTAAGCCCTGGCTGGTGACACAGTGGATAAGGAGCCTGCCTATAAACCCAAAGGTCACTGGTTCAATTCCCAGCCAGAGCACATAACCAGATTGCAAACCAGGTCTCCAGCCAGATCTGTGGCTGGAGGCAGGTGAAAGGCAACCATACATTGATGTCTCTCTCCCTCTCTACCTCTCTGCCTTCCCTTCTTTCTAAAATTAATAAACACAATTATTTAAAAAATAAAATAAAATAGATATTTAATTATAAAGTATATCAAAACATGCATAAATGCACACATAGTATAATGAGCATTTGTGAAGTGAATGCACATGAAACCACTGCTTCACATCGGTTACAAACAACAAACCTAAAGTACAACATGAAAAGAATAGAATTTGCAGTGAGTGGTGCAGAAGCCCCTTGGGAGTCACACTATGATCACTACCCCTTTCTCCCTGCCTCAAAAATAAAAATTAAGCTTACTTCTATTATTTTTGTGTTACTTAGCTTTTTTCCTTAAGGTTTTAGCACTTTGTATTCATCACTAGAAGATAAGTTTAGTTCAGGATCAGCAAATATTTTTCACAAAGGCTGGTAGTAAATATTTTGGTCTTTGCAAGCCATGGGGTTGTCTGTCACAACCAACCCACTCTGAATTTTAGCACAAAAGTAACCATAGATACAATTCACTTACATATCTGTGCTGTTGCAAATGGCAAGATTCATTCTTTTTTAGTCACTGAGTAATATTTCACTATATATATATATATATATATATATATATATATATATACACACACACACACATATGCCACATCTTCTTTAACCAGTTATTTACCAATGGATACTTAGCGAAGAACAAATACCATATTATTTCATTATACGTGGAATCTAAAAAAACAAAACAACAACAACAATAACAAACATAAACAGGCTAATAGCCATAGAAAACAAACTGATGGTGCCCAGAGGGAATAGAGGTGGGGAGAAAAATGAAAACAGTAAAGGGGAATAAGAGGTACAAATTTCCAGTTATAAAATAAGTCACATGATATTATTTATGGCATAGGGAATATAGTTAATAATATCACAATAACCTTGCATGGTGTCGGTTACTAAGCATATGGTAATCATTAGATATACAAATGTCAGATAACTATGTGTATACCTAAAACTAATACAATAATTTAGATTGACTGTATTTTAGCTTTAAAATAGCCATAGAAAATGTGTAAAAGGATGAGTATGTCTGTTTTCCAATAAAACAATGTATTTATTTAAAGTATCTTATTGATTATGCTCTTACAATTGTACCAATTATTTTCCCCTTTGCCCTCCTATGCCCAGAACCCCCTTTCCCTCCAGCATTGCCCCCTTAGTTCATGTCCATGAGTGGTACATATAAATTCTTTGGCTTCTCCTTTTTTTTTTTTTTTTTTTTTTTTTACTATTCTTAACATCCCCTATTTTGTACCTGCCAATTTTTCTTCTTAATCCTTGTATCTTTTCCCCCATTAACCTCTTTCCCCCTTCTTTCTAATAACCTTCATATGATCTCCATATCTATGATTCTGGTCCTATTTTAGTCATTTACTCTGCTTTTGTTTTTAATTTATTTTTAAGATTTTATTCATTATTTTTAAAGAGAGGGGCAGGGAAAGAGGCAGAAAGGAAGAGTAACATCACTGTATGGTTGCCTTTCACCTGCTTCCAGCTATGGGCCTGGCTGGAGACCTGGCTTGCAACCTGGTTACATGCCCTGGCTGGGGAATCGAACCAGCAACCTTTGGGTTCACAGGCCTATCCACTGAGCCACCAGCCAGAGCTAGCCTAAGTATATTTTTATTGGATGTCTCTCTACAATATTTAACCCTAGGTATAATACATTAGATAATCTTACCTACTTTCTAATCAATTGAAAATTGAATATTTTAAATCTTTTTGGCAATTAGCTCTGTGATTTGAAACACTTTGAAATGTAACACTAAAATTTTAATGAAGCTAGCATATTGTTAAGTAATAGATAAGAAAAATTAATTCAATGGATTCAATTTTCTCAGTGACAGAAACAATTTTTGCCAATTTCTATCCTTCCACCACAATCACATCCATGCACAATTAAGAAAAAATACTCTTAGTTTCAGGAAATCTGAATCTACCCTATTCATTAAGGAAATGAACTACTGAAAACCTGTTATTGATAAGAATTTCAGACAAATTCACAAGATGTATACCCATCATAGGTGTACAAATTATCTTCCTCTTTCTGAAAAGGAATACAATATACCTAAATTCCATCAATTACTTATGTGAAAAGACATGGTGAATGGTGGAGTGCTGTGTTAGGACTGGAAGGTATAAGTCATAGTTTCTTTGCTGGAATGAAAGCAGAAAAACTAAAGTAAGAAATTGTAGATAATCAAATAAATGGTGATAATTTAAACCAATAAAAACTTATAGCCCGGGCTGGTAGCACAGTAGATAAGGTGCCAGCCTGCGAACCCAAAGGTTGCAGGTTCGATTCCCCAGCCAGGGCATATAACCAGGTTGCAAACCAGGTCTCCAGTCAGGTCTGTGGCTGGAGGTAGGTGAAACGCAACCATACATTGATGTCTCTCTCCCTTTCTGCCTCTCTCCCTTCCCCTCTTTCTAAAAATAATGAAATAAAAAATCTTTAAAAAAAAAACCAACTTATAAAGTCAATCTTTAATATGAATGAAAAATAAAAACAATGAATACATTTTATTAATGGGAAGATGAATTAGCATCGGGATGTATAATTTATTATTTGAATATGTCAAGTAATTTTTATGATTACCTATATAAATGTCAAAAGTTGTTTAAATAAACATGTTCTTCCCAAGAAAATGTTGGTGAAATATATATATATATAAAAGTTATTTAGGCCCTGGCTGGTAGCACAGTGGATAAGGCACTGGCCTGTGAACCCAAAGGTTGCTGGTTCAATTCCCAGCCAGAGCACGTAACCAGGTTGCAAGCCAGGTCTCCAGCCAGGTGCGTAGCTGGAGGCAGGTGAAAGGCAATCGTACATGGATCTCTCTTTCCCTTTTTGCCTCTCTCCCTTCCCCTCTCTCTAAAAATATAAATAAAAATTTTTTTTAAAGTTATTTAATTAAACACACACTCATGTATGAACAGGTGCACACAGGTGCTTACATTATCTGTGGATAGTTGGTAATTCTCATTAAATGTTTGTACGTTGCAAAATAAATAACAGAGAAACAATAACCACCAAAAACAAAATGCATTTGGAAAATATCTATAAATTGAAGCAAAATGTCACCAGTTACGAAGATTTGGAAGTTAAGCAACTCAAAAAAAACTCATCTACTGAATGACTTAGACAAAAAAGTTTACACCTATCTTTAGAAGAAAGCAAAATATCTTGGCCGTTTTATCACAGGCAAGTAGAATAAGCTGAAAAGAAAGCAAAAGGTAAAATTATAAAACCTTAGTTAAAAAACATAAGGAATAAGGCTGTGGCCAGTGGCTGTCAGTGGATAGGTGGCAGACTGTGGACCCAAAGGTTGTTCATTTCCCAGCCAGGGCACATACCCAGGTTGCAAGAAAGGTGTCTCCAACCAGGCCCCCAGTTAGAGGCAGGTGAAAGGCAACCATATATTGATGTTTCTCTTGATTTCTTCCTACCTCCTTGCCCTTCTTTCTAAAAAATAAGAAAAAAATTTTTTTTAATTTAAAAAAGGATTAAAAAAAGAAAATAAATAAGAAACATATCTGGCTATTGATGCTGTTACATTTTTCTGGCCTCTTAAAAGCATCAATTACCACATGTATTACTATATTAACTTTCCTCTGTAGTTAATACCTTTAGTCTCTCTATTTATTCCTTTCTCATTTCCACCAGCAACCTTGAGTGGGATCTCAAGTTCCTTCTTTACAATGCCTACTCTACTAATAATATAAAGCTCTCAGTATTTTCTTCACAACTCCTAATGTAGATTTTAACTCTCCTTGTATTGACACTCTACAATCATTTTATATTATCCAGATGCCTTTCACCTCACGTGACTGCCTATTTTAATTTTATGAATTATGGTGCTGTAGCAGAGTTTGTCTTCCTAGATACTTTAAAGGTGTCAAACATTCATGTGAAGTTTTTCTGTGGAACATTGGACAGATAGTATTTAGAGGAATATTCTTCCTCTCTTTCTTCTAGATGCTGATAACTAATGCAAAGTTTTACTATGGTTGCGTTTTTGTTTGCTGTTGACAAGGTTTTTACTTGCCCAGCATTAGTCACCACACATGATGCATGGTTTGTGTCGCTGTCTGTTGACTTTCGATGCAGCTCTAATCCTTTTCTTGATAAGCCTCTGAGAGGCAAGGTGACGCGCACAGATCTCAGACCACTTCCAGTCTTGTAAAATACGTCCACTTAGAACACCTCTACAGTAATGAAGGCCTTTTGTCAGTCTTCTATGTCTGTTTCTGTTTTAAACTCAAGTAAATATACAAAAAACCTTTTAAAGTGCCTCTAGAGCTCTTTCTACTTGAGTGAACCTACAACTTCCAGACTTACCGTGCTAAAATATCACTTCTCTCTAAGGCATTTTTTACAATTTGTGGTCTCTGTCAGAATCCAGAAAAAATGGTTAGTATTGGTCAGAGTCTGGCTACCTTTCAGACTAGCATGTTAATTGCAGAAAACAGAGGTTTTAAACTTCATATGTATAGAATTTCAAATGAAGTGAGTTTTTATTTTTCCCCCAAATTATTTGGATGAGCCAACTCCAGATATCTTAAATAATCAGACCCATCAATGGAAAGAACAGGAAAATACTCTGTCATATTGATTTCAGCTTCTGATAAAAAAAAAAGCACAAAACTATATAACAGAGAGACCTCTCTGCTTTTGAGTTGATATAGGCCCTTATTTTCTGAGAAAAACAATAGAGAAAATAGTAAGTAATGTACACTTTTTCTAATTCCCTGGAAAAAATAATAAGAAAAATAATAATGGGATACGTATGCTTTTATTCAGAAGATTTTGTGTTCTATGAGAAGATAAGAAATTATTACCTGTCAGTCACAAGGTGGCTTTTCTCTGATTGACACCTTTTTCTTAGTTACTAGAGATTGTTAACTACATTTTGATGCGACATTATTTGTAAATCTTAGTATGAAGTATGTCTGTCAGTTTCTTTTTTCTTATTTGATTCATAAGTAGTCTTTATAAAATTTTGAAAAATTGTATCAGAAACTTCCATATATATGACATTTGGACCAAAGTTTCTGAAAATTATTTTAATGGCACTTAAAACTACACTGTAGTTGTTTAAAATTTTCACTTGAATCAATATGCATCTTGACTTATATAATAAAAAGGAAATTTTATGTCCATTTAAATGTTATTTCACTGTCTTTCAAATTGCACATGTACTTAAATATTTTTGCATTATTTTGGTAGTCATCTATACAAGTTCTTCACATAAGGGTGTGCCACGTGTGTTAATGTTAATGACATTATGAGGTATAATAATCTCAGACTCAGCCTTTTCTTATTTCTGATTAAAGTATTTTTTAAAAATACTGACTGTGTTGCAAACAATGTAATTTTCCAACATGTACTTGGGGTTGTCCCACTTTATATTTTGAGGTAAAAAGCACAAACGCTAACTGAAATGCAAAATTGTATTTCCTGCCAAAGTTTAGGTTCTCTTTTTGCCAGAGTAGAAAGAAAGCACATTACTCAGGATAAGCCTCTCTGGTTGTCAGCTCTCCTGCCAGTTTCACTTGAGCACTGCAGAGCTGCCACAGCAGATGGACTCCCCAAGTTGGCTCTTGGAATCCAAAGGTGTTCAGAGGGCTGTGACAGGAAGTGCAATGTTTTAATGAGAAATTAGAAAGAAGGGAAGTGGGAAAGTAACCTATTACATTGTGGAACTAAACAGTACATTTGAATCAATTGGCAATTATTTTTATGTATGTTTTTAATACCAGTTTTGGGATAACAGAGATTACTTTGAGTCTGTCTCTCAAATCCCAGAGCCAATTCTCACATCTCATCATGTCAGTGTTTGGCCCAGTTGATTACTTTTCCTTCTAAAACACTCTCTTCGCATTTATATGGACTACACTAAAGGACTGGTTTTCTTCTTATCTCATAGTTGCCACCTCTCTGTATTCTTTCTGGAATTTTCTTATCTTCATAAATTGTGAATTTGGAAATGCCCTAGAGCATAGCCATCAGATCCCTTTGTTTTCTTAGGTGACCTTACTTAGCCCCATGATTTAAATGTCATTAATAAGCTGATGACTCAAAAATTTATACATTGAATTCCAATATCTTATAGCATCTAGAAATCTGAATTTAAGAATATTTTAAAATGCTCCCTTGGAGGCTTGTTCAGGATTTCAAAAGTACGAATCTAAAATTTCTGCTTTCTATAATCCAATGTACCTGTGTCTTCTTTATATCTGTAAATGGTACCACAGTTCCACATCCACCCATGAAGGAATAAATCCTGTAGGATTTACCATCCTATTGTAAACAACTAGAAAACTTGACAAATTAACTGAAGTGACTGTTGCTAGACATTGAACAGGAGATAGTAAATTAACTTGATGGTGAGGGGTCAATTCTTTCACAATGTATACATACATCAGTTCATCAAGGCCCTGGCTGGTGTGGCTCAGTGGATTGAGCACCAGCCTTCCAACCCAAGGGTTGCTGGTTTGATTCCCAGTCAGGGCACCGTGCCTGGGTTGCAGACCAAGTCCCCAGTTGGGGACACACAAGAGACAACCACACTTCGATGTTTCTCTCTGTCTCTTTCTTACCCCCTTTCCCTCTCTCTAAAAACAAATAAGCCCTGGCTGGTAGCACAGTGGATAAGGTGCCGGCCTGTGAACCCAAAGGTCGCAGGTTCGATTCCCCAGCCAGGGTACATAACAAGGTTGCAAACCAGGTCTCCAGTCAAGTCTGTGGCTGGAGGCAGGTGAAAAGCAACCATACATTGATGTCTCTCTCCCTCTCTGCCTCTCTCTCTTCCCCTCTTTCTAAAAATAATTAAATAAAATCTTTAAAAAATAAAAAAAATAAATAAAAACAATTAAAATCTTTAAAATAAATAAATAAATAAATAAAAGACATAAAGCTAGTCAATGAACTTAGGAGGAGTCCATTGTGGTAAGAATCTGAAACCTCTTGTTAATAACCATCTAGTTGATCCAAGCTGGAATGATATGCTTTGGCCCCACCTGAGCTTTCTGATAACTGCAGCCTAAAACATGTTGGCTACAGCCTCATGAAAGATACTAATCCAAAACCACCTACAAGGGTTATTGCTTGATTCCCAACTGGCTAACATAATGTGTCAAAGAATAAATTATTATTGATGTAAGCTGCAACAATTGGGATTAATACATTGATCAGCAATAAATAACTAATACAGACCTAAGAAAACTGAATGTGGAGAGTTGTAGCAACAAATAACTATGATGGGGAGTATTTTAGCATCAGACAAGAAAAAGATGAAAAGACTCTTATGAAAATAAGAGCTAGTAAAACACTTAAGTGCTTGACCAGAGACTAATGGAATTTGAAGAGGCTGCCAGTGGGGACTTACAGGAAGATTATGGAAATATCTCTCGAAACTAGAGGCTAGGAAAAGCAATTATTTAGTTGCAGAAAGTTTAGCAACATGGTCACCTGCGGTAATGTGTAAAATTGAAAATGAACCTAATTAACTGGATGATTAAACTAAGGAAATTTCCAAGCAAAGTGCTGATGGTACCAATTGATTTCTGCGTGCTGCTTATAATAAAACGTGAAGTTTGATGGACATCGTTCGTAAACCATTTACAGCCCATATAGAAGTTCCATCTAGTGCAATTCTGGGGATTTCTATTCTCACAATTCATTATTTAGCATCCACTTTGCAAATATTTCACCTATAAAGCACCACAATCTCCACACCATATATAGGCATCATTTCTCAACTAGTCAGCTTCTGTTCATTTTAATTCCTTCTGAAGTTTCCAGAATGATTTACAGCTCAATCAACCTTCACTTACCATATCAAAATTTGTTTTACAATTTTCTCACAGTGTATGCCCCCAACGGGGGAGCCTGGCTAAATCACTGGGGATAGGAGAATCCTAATCTAGCAGGAGAGGCTGAACACCCCAGAGAAGGGAGGAGTTGGAGGAAACCCCATGTTGGCAGAGTGAAATCCCGGCTGAAATCACGTGAAAGGCTTCCCTTCCCCAGCGAAGGGTGAACAGCTAACACAGCTCAGGACACAGCTTACACAGAGCCTGTGTGGGCTGGCAAAGTCACAAGACACATGCATCATGGAGGCGAGGAGATGCAAAGTCCCGCCCCAGGCATAGACTCTGGGCAGCTGAGTTTGGCTGGGAATTTGGACACTTCCTCCAAATGTGAGATTTTGGAGTAAAAGTTTTAAAATTGAAGGGGTATAGACATTTGGCTCCCATTTTGCATTTCCCTCACCCTGTCTGGTCAGGGGGTCAGGACTATTTGGAGACCACAGATGCTGACCCCATGGGTGGCCCTTGCCTTGCCCTGTTCTCAAGGTCAGAAGCAGGCTAAAGGGGCTCGAACAACTTGCCAGTGGCAGCCACAGGTCACTGCAGCCCCGCCACACTGCGCACTGGGCCTGGACCACTCTCATTTTGTCACTCGGAGAGCAGCATCCAGACACACAGGCTGGGAAAGTTTGACAACCCAGGGGCATGTGTAGCCTTGGATGCTGGGGCTTGGTGGATGGACCCCTTCTCACCACCAGGTGCAGTGATCAGGCAGTGGGCCACATGGATCCAGGAAGCTGCAGCTGGTAGAGGGAGAGGTAGAGAGAGAAGGGGGGAGGGAGGGGGAGGAAGAAACCAGAGCTGGGGAGATGGAGACCCACCCCGTGTTACAGCCTTGGACTCCAATAGGACATATAAAAATGGAAGAGGGTCTCTGGGCATGGATTTGTATTTCGGTCTTTTTTGAAATAGGGAATTTCTGTGTTTGCAGAAGAGAATTGCTTGGAGCAGGGCTCCCCCCAGGTGGGCACCCTGTTAATAAAAGCCTTTTTCCTTCTTTACCATTATTGGGTTATACTTTTGTATGGAGGCAGGTGGCCGAATCATTTTGTTTGGTAACATGACTATGAGAAAAAGTAGCAGTGACAAGAAAATAAGTGCATTTTAGTTTCATTGCCTCAAAAGACTGCAAAAAAAAAAAGTTCAAGATACCACCTCACACATTTAAGATACCACCTCACACCTGTCAGAATGGCAATCATCAACAAATCAACAAACAACAGTGTTGGTGAGGATGTGGGGCAAAGGGAACCCTCGTGCACTGTTGGTGGGAATGCAGGCTGGTGCAGCCACTGTGGAAAACAGTATGGGGTTTCCTTAAAAAACTAAAAATGGAACTGCCTTTTGATCCAGCAATTCCACTACTTGGGCTATACCCAAAGAATCCTGAAACACCAATTCATAAGAACCTATGTACACCTATGTTCATAGCAGCACTATTTTACAATAGCCAAGTGCTGGAAACAGCCTAAGTGCCCATCAATGGATGATTGGATCAAAAAACTTTGGTACATTTACACAATGGAATACTACACAGCAGAAAGAAAGAAGGAACTCCTACTTCAACAACATGGATGGAACTGGAGAGTATTATGCTTAGTGAAATAAGCCAGTCAGTGAAGGACAAATAACATATGATCTCACCCATTATAGGACAATAATGAACAAAACTAAAAACAAGCAAAACAGAACCAAATATATGAATACAGTGAATAGGCCTTCAGTAATCAGCGGGAAGGGGGTTTGGGGGAGGGGAGAGGAAGAGGCAAGGAAGGGGAGCAGTTTAGACAAGAACCTAGTATAAAGGAACCATAGACATGGACAACAGGTGGGATTGACTTTGGGGGGAATGGGTGGGTGGGGAGGGGGACAGAGGGGAGCAAAAAGGGGATGGATGTAATACAACAACAATAAAATTAAATTTTAAAAAGTTCCCCTTTTTTTTTAGTTATTTGAGAAATTAAATTTTTAAATCTGTGAGCAAAGAGAAAAGGAACGGTAGAGAGTTCTCTGCACTTTAAAGGTAGCAGAATATGAGTGATCTATGGAGTCATATTTTCTATCCTTTTGAATTGTTCTTGAATTTAATATGCCCAAACATAAGTTACAAAAAGTTCCACCGATTGTGTTTATGCAAGGATCTGCTGAAGAAAGCAGAAGTGTTAGTGTGTAGACAAGAAAGTGTAAGGGGATGGGGAAGCTATGACAAGTGTTTCCAAACATTTTAAGGGAGGTCACTAGTTAGCAGGGTACATTTGGACTATTTGTCTATAAAACATAATATCTATTAGCATCTCTTTAAAGGTACAAAGGAGATATATTTCTGCTCAATGCATAACATGTAATAAATAATTTACTTATGGAATTACTAATTACTGAGACTCTGAGCTCTTCATCATTGTTAGAGAGGGGATTCATAGATTGAGGAGGAATCTGGATCAAATTATCTTTAATTCTTCTCTAATTCCAAGTATCTGTGCTTTGTTATATTTTGTTATTTAAGAAATGTGAAAATATCAGTATCATAGACATTTAAAAATTAAAATGGTAAATTTCCTAAACATATCTCATCATTGTTTACACAGCTTGTATTAAAGTCAATGGCATATTTGGAGTGTTTTTTTTTTTTTTTTTTCCTGTGTAAATTAAGCCAAGGGAAGTGAAATTATGCTGAACATCAATTCAGCTTGTTTAATTTCATTTTTATTTTGTATTCTAGAAAAAGTAAAAATATTGACACATGAAGAGGTTACTTCCTAAGAGTTTATACTTGTCATTAACATAAAAATATGAGATATCAAATGTGAGATATTGGGAGTCTCAGCTTTTCACTTCATTGCCTTTCATTAAAAAAATTAAAGGGCTTTATGCTGGATCAGAGGTAGTCAGCTACCCTTGCTCTCTGACTGAATGTGACATTTCATGCATGAAAAAGTGCATGGCATTCATTTTGGGTAATTACTAATACACCTTTCTCCACTATGTCTGAACATTAAGTACCTTCTAAACCTGTTTGAATTCTAAACATTTTCAGCTTACACTTCCCTTATCATTCTTTGTCTGGACTTGTAAATTGTTACCCTATGCATATATAGCTTAACATTCAAAGACAGAACTTAACATAACCCTTATTCAAATACCAAAACAGTTTTTACTGAACCCTTATTTCTCCATGACTCATTCTCAAATCTAGTGTCTTCAGCTTTCTAAATAGAGACTACTTTGTCCTGAATTTAGTAAGATATTGGGACTGTGTTTGATATTTCCTTCTTGCACTTTAGAAGGGAAAATGCTTCCAATACAATAATCAATCTTACAAGCATCCCTGTTTGCACTGTTACTCTTAAAATAGTTATTTTTATTGTATATAGTTCATTTTTAAATTTGTGTATGGTGGAAGGGCAAGTATATGGTCCCAGGTTTTCCATTATAAACAGAAAAGTAAGTTTCTCACTTTCATTTATTTTGAATTAAAATAGCATTTACTGCAGTAAAATTTTAACTTTTTTCTTTTTTGGTGTACAGTTCTGAAAGTTTTAACAAATGCATTCTGTCTTGCAAACACCTACACAATCAAAAGGGAAAGATCAGGCTAACATAAACCTATGTAGGCAGAAGAATTTTAATTTATGCATAATGATGGAAATTCACTTGTGGCAATGAAGTGTCTTTACTCTGTTGATCTAATAATTTCCTTTTAAAAACCAATATAATTTAAATATTTAAGGTCCAAATTTCATCTGGGAGAATCTTCCCAATTAGAGGACAGGAAAAAGAAGCTCTGTCAAGTAGCCAACATTATAAGAAGTCTATAAATTCATTTATTCCTTACCTCCCTTTAAAGTGGTTGAAAGGAGTCAGTAAATAAAGTTAACATTGCAAAGTAAAAGGAGATAGAAGTCTACTAAAAATAGTTAATTAAATTAAAGTTCTAATTTTAAATTCACTATAAAAGGCCTGGAAAATAAAGTGGTTACATGCCTTATCATCAACTAAAATATTTTTTTTTCACGTTGGTGTAAGCAATGAAATTTTAACATGTCTATCCATAATGGTGACTTCAATATTTTCTCATTGTCATTGATAGCCTCACCATATTGTCATCACCATGGCATTTTATTTTGATTAGATGAAACTATCACTTAACTTTTTAAATGTTTTTCTTTATTCTTTAAACAATATGCATTATCTTTTGCAAGCAGTATCATAAATATTCCTTACCATAGTATATTCATAGTAAGGTGGTTATTAAACATTATCCACACTATCGTAACATATATTTGAGATATGAGACTAAATAAGCAAGGAAACAGTTATATATTCCAATTTTGATTGTATATTTAGTTGTTTTCAAATGGGAATTACTACAGAAGAAATAATTCAACCTAGAAAAGTATGAGCTAATGACTGTTAGAGAAACAAATTAAACTTCTGCCAGACATTGATGGGTTATAAAATTGTTTTAATTTCTAAGGAAATAGATCCAGGTATCTTTGTGAGTGGTTCAATAAAGATGTCAACTTAATATTCGACAATAACTCAACAAGCTGTGTATTTGAAATATGAGAAGTAGAAAGTATACAAAACATAAGAATATAAAATTATGTAAAGAGAGCAACCAGTGGTCATGTTTTAGCAATTGGGTTTGTTGTTACTTTCCCTTCATCAGGATACTCCAGTACTTTTACATTCATTAAACATATATTGAGAACCTACTTATATAATTGGGGGAAATGGTCATGTCAGGAACATTCCATAGAAGAGGTAATTTCTAAGCCTCATTTGAATAGTTAACAAAAGATGTCAAATAGACAATGGTATTAAAAGCATTCAAAAGGAAAAGAACAATGGTAGCTTATATTTGAAAGACACCACATACTTCAATAGAGTTTTTCTTTCTTTTTTGACCTCCAAATTAGAAACAGTCAAATCACAGAAACCTCAAGTCATGAAATACAAAAAAGTCACATGCTTTAAGAGCTTCTTGTACCCCAAGTACTGTGCTAATCATATCACACAGTCTCCTGACAACTCTATGTGGTAAAGGCTCTTTTTTTATATATATATATACAAATGAGAAAACTAAGAAATAAAATGGTAATTTTCCCAATGTCCCAAATAGTTGATAATAACTAGCATAAAAGTAATTGAATCCAACATGTTTAATCCTTAAGCATTACAGATAACTGAAAACATCAACAAGATCCCTAGTCTCATGTACTGAGCAAAATATGATTGTGAATCACATATGAGCAGAGCCTTGCTTTAATTGCTTGAAGAAACATATCTGACTTAGTAGTATATTGCTTCCATAGGAAGCCTCCTTGCTCTCCACCACCATACATTTGTTTTTACTTTAAGAGTTCTCTCTGTATTTTTTTTTTTTGTCACAGTTTTTATTCAATCTTCTGATACATAAATCTGGTAACATTAATTTTTTAGATCTTCATTTCTACTTTCTGCATTTATGGACATATATTTCTCTTTCAGCCCTGCTTTAGCTACATTCCACAAGCTCTCTTATCATTCAGCTCAAAATATTTTTTATTATTTTAAATCAATGGCTTATATCAAAAAATTTTTAATAATTGCCTATGATATGCGGACTTGTAAAGTTTTTAAAAACGATTTCTAGCTGACTTTCACAGTGATCAGAAAAGATACTCTACATGATATCAGTTCTTTAAAATATTTTGAGATTTTTCTTATGTTTAAGAAATGATTTTTAGGTAAATTATCTGTGTACTCCATAATTAGAAACTGTATAGTTTTGGTTTATATGTTCTAAACATGACAGTTAAGTGTGTTAGTCATGTTGTTTAAATTTTCCATATGTTTACTTTTCCAAATGATTTTGTTTGATATGCTGGATTAATTTAGTCAATTACTGAGAAAGTAGTGTTTAACTTTCTCATTATAATTCTGAATCAGTTAACCTGTATTACTATTAAATATTCCTGTTCAGATCTAGTAAAACCTTTTAACTTAATTTTTATTTTCTCTCACTTTCTTGATATTTTTAGTGAGACACATATTTTATAGTAGTTACTGGTTCAAAGAAAATTTAAGAAAAGGTACAGAGGTTTTTCCAAATACTTTCTGTCCCCACACATGCTGAGTCTACCCAATCACCAACATCTCCCATTGTAATGCTACATTTATTGTAGTTAATAAATCTACACTAACACATCATAATCATTTAAAGTCTATTTTTTACTTTAAATTTACTTCTGGTTTTTCACATTGGATTTGGATGCTTTCTTTCTTTTTAACAGAGTTAACGTGTTGATGTTTGCATGGTATATCTTCTTTTAAATCCTTAGGTTTACATGTGTCCGTTATAAAAATAGAGTGCAACTTCATTATTTATTATTTTGAACTCATTTTTCTTTTAACCAGGGAATTTAATCAATCATTATAAAATGTAATGACTGACAGTCCTGGCTGGTGTGGCTCAGTGGACTGGCCCCAGCCTGCGAACCCAAAGGTCACTGGTTCAATTCCCCAGCCAGGCCACATAACCAGGTTGCAAGTTAGGTCTCCAGCCTGCAATGTAATGTGAAAGGCAACCATACATTGATGCTCCTCTACTTTTCTTCCTCTCTCCCTGCCCTTCTCTCTGAAAATAATGAATAAATCTTTGGGAAAAAAATGTAATGACTGATATATTTGAATTTAAATAGGCCATCTTACTGTTACTCATTATTGGTCCAGCCTATTCTATTTTCCTGTTTCTCTCTTTTTCTGCCTTACTTGTTGAGATTATTTTTAGTATTCCAGAGAGACACTAGTTTTCTGGTGTGATATATCCAGAAACAAAGTTGTACCCAGAGATTATAAACCTACATGATATGTTGCAAGAAATTAAATATATAATATATATAATAAAGTAAGTCAAAGCAGTATGAAAAGAAAAGCAATGAGAAAAAAATCAAGGTGGGAGAGTGTGTTATACCTAAGAAATTACAAAGTCATAGAATACTCCTTACCTTTATAAAAATAATAAGATGTATGCTATTATGAATGATGTAAACACTGTTTAATGATTTTAGACTTACGGAATTGATCTAGGAAAAAAGTGCATATTTAATTATATTTACAGAATAGAGGTAAGTATTATCAACCTTGACAATATTAAAGAATGACTAGGGATGACAGGAGATGAAAGGATGAAGTAGAAGTCAAAAATAATGTGTTTGATGAAGAATAATACTTAGCAGTATTCCGAAACATCTTCCCATAATGGAACCCAATGCCACTAACACTGTTTTAATGTATAAGATTAATCCACTCTTACAGATAATTTATCTGTGGACTTGGCTACCACAGGCCTGACCTCAAAGTCCACAAGCTGATGAAAGTTATATCTTAGAAAAACTATAAATCATTGTGGCACCCTGGTTGGGGAGTTCTACTTAAATTTGTAAGTTTAACACAGAGGCATTCAAATGGTTAGATATTTCTGTAGCTGGAACACAACAGAACGAGAAAGTTTTGATCGTAACCCTCAATTTTTTATATCAAAACTTGACATAAAAACAGTATATTTAAACTACAAATATGTATGTAAAAAACTGAACATATTAAAATCATTTAAAATGGGCACAGTGGGTAAGGAGCTGGCCTGTGAACCCAAAGGTCACTGGTTCGATTCCCCAGCTAGGGCATATAACTAGGTTGCAAGCCAGGTCTCCAGCCAGCTCTATAGCTGGAAGCAGATGAAAGGCAACCATACATTGATGTCTCTGTCCCTCTCTGCCTCTCCCCCTTCCCCTTTCTCTAAAAATAATAAATAAAATAATAAATAAAATCTTTTTAAAAAAACATTCAAATGAAAAATAAGCATTTTTTTCTTTATTTTCTTTCTTTTTTCTTTTGAGAAGCAGTATTGAAGCAGTATTGAAACAATAATGAAAGGATCACTCAGAGGACTATAAATTACATTAAAACACTTGCTTTAAAATTTTTCAAATCTTGAGTGCACATAACTTTTTCTATGAATAAACAAGGATCTGCCAGGTAAAAGACCATTTGTTAGGCATGCAATAATATAAGGTGAAATAAAAGACAAGCAAGTGCTCTAAAAAGAGCATAAATAAAATGCAGGAGAAAAGAATACATGGTCAAAACATCATCATTGAAGTAATAGTGCAATGTCTTGTGAATTATTCTTCATTCACATTCTCTTCAGAAAACTGGGAGAAAATGCTATATAAAATATATAAGAAGCATAAAACAGTAATTTATTTATTTTATCTGTTGAAACAAGATAAAGCTCCTGATCTCCATATGTTGGGAGAGAAGCAAATGGCTGCCTGCCCCCAGTCCGGCTCCATGTATCACTCAAGGAAATACTGAAGAGAGACAAGCTCTCAAATTCTGATCTTTTGCTTTTTATATCCCAGACAAAATATAGCCTCTCCAAAGGCAGACAATGACAGTCTTCATCATGTTACAAACTCATTATGACCCAAGAAAAATTTGTATTTATACCATTTTGTAGGAGAGATCTATTTTTTGAATAAGAGATCATCGTAATTGCATAAAATGGAAAAATATTAAATATTTCTTACTCTTCAAATTTAGAGTCAATGTCATCTCTTTTAGGACTCCTTACTAAAACCAAGATAATTTTCCATATGTGTCTATTCTTGGTGCCCTTATAATCATATTTAACATATAACATATTATGCTGAAATTATCTGCTTCTGAGTCTGTTGTCTTCATTTTACAGAGACCTTCATCAATCAAGGACCATAGCTAAATTATATCTGTATTCCACAACAAGTATATAGTCTTAAGTAAATACTCATAAAATTCAACTGAAGGTCACTGTAACATACTTTTCACTGAAGCCCATGTAATTTCACTCTATCATATTTTCTCAGAAAATTTAATCAAATCCCAGTATGCTATTTAATTGAGTTATGACTAGACAGATGGAGTGTTGACTGGAATAATATGCAATGACCTTTATAAAATTAATATAAGTTAAAATAAAAAGAAACACAAAGTTAATGGTAATAAGTTGAGGAGCTAGTTTCACAGTTTCCTGTTAGAAACAAACAAAACTGTGATTGTTTCTATGTTTATGTAGGAACTTTTCAATAGAGTAAAATTCTTACATATCTAATTCATAGAAAATATTTTCATTTAGCTGTATTGCCATGAAATTCTTATCAAACTACAAAATTATTTGGCAATAGCAATTACAGAATACAAATGACATTTCCTGAAATATACAGATATCAGAATTTACTAAAATGTATATAAAAATGTTCATTTTCTCTATTGAATGCAACTTATACAGTTTTTCAGCATACTTCTACAGAAGAAATTTCACATAGCCAAGTTGTTGGCAATTGAAACAAAACTCAATTGTTATCAAGTACTTTTAATGCTACATTTTCATAAACAAATTTAAAATGTATGTACACAAATATATACATGTATGTATAAAAATTACATTTAACTTGTGAAGCTAATAAGCAATTATACCAAGATGTTGCAGGATACAAGGTTAATATAAAAAGTTAAATATTTTCCTATATAAAAGTAATGAACACATAGAATTTTAAATTAAAAACACAATATTTAGTTTGGTACCCAAAAATGAAATACTAAGGTATAAATCTAACAAACTATGTACAAGATCTATACAAGGCAAACTACAAAACTCTAAATGATGAAATAAAAGACAAACAAAATAACTAGAACAATTTCCCATGTTCATGGATAGGAAGACAATGATGTCAAGATGCCAATTCTTCCTAATCTGATATTTACACAATGCAACCTCAATAAAAATACTAAGAGTCATTTAGTGGATATCAAAAAACTGACTCTAAAAAATATATATGGAGAGACAAAGATCTAGAAGAGCCAACATGAATATGTACAAAAGAACAAAGTTGTAAGACTGTCATTACATAATTTTAAGACAGTATAAAACTACAATAATCAAAACAGTATTGGCAAAAGACTACACAAATGGTTCAATTTAACAGAATAGGGGATCAAGAAATAGACCCACATATAGTCTCCTGATCTTTGACAAGTTTTTTAAAGGAAATACAGTGTAGCAAAGTTTGCCTCCTTAGCAAATAATGTTGGAACAACTAGAAATTCACTTGAAAAACAAATGAATCTAGACATGGATCCTATGTCCTTCACAAATATTAATTCAAAATGTACCACAGAACCAAATATAAAGTGATAAACTATAAAATTCCTAATAGATAACATACTAGGAAACCTATATAACCTTGGATATGGCATTGACTTTATAGATACAATACTAAAGGCAATATCCATGAAAGAAAGAATTGGTAAATGGAAAATGGATTCATTAAAATTAAAAACTTCATCTCTAAAAAAAATTGTCAAGAGAATGCGAAGACAGGTCACAGGATGAGAGAATACTTGCCAAAGACACATCTGATAAAATACTATTATACAAAATATACAAAGAACTCTGATAACTCAATAATAAGAACACAAACAATCTGATTAAAAATGGACCAAAGTTCTTGAAACCTCACCAAAAAAGATATACAGATGGCAAATATAGTCATGCAATAAGATATTCCATGTTATTGATCATCATGGAAATGCAAATTAAAACAACAGTGAGATACTACTACATATCTATCAAAATGACCAAAACTCAGAACACAGACAACAAAAAATCTTGACAAGGATATGAAGCAACAGAAACTTGATTTCATTGATAGTAAGGATGCAAAATGTTACAGCCACTTTGGAAAACAGTTTGGCAATTTCTTAAAAATCTAAATATATTCTCACATGTGATCCAGTGATTATACTCCTTGGTATTTACCCAAAGGAGTTGAAAATTGTTATTCACACAAAAGCCAACAAACAAATGTATATAATAGTTTTATATACTGCTCACATTTGGCAGCAGGCAAGCTATCCTTAAGTAGGTGAATGGATAAACTTTTGGACTCCAGACAATGGAATAATATTTAGCTGAAAAAAGATAGTAGCTATTCAGGGAAATTAATTGCAAATTATAAGTAAAATGAGTCAATCTGAAAAAACCACATTCATTTATTCTAGCTCTGTGGAATTCTAAATAAAATATCAAGACAATGAAAAACATTAGTGGTTGCAAAGGGTGGCAGGGCATTGAGTATTTTTAGGGTAGTAAAAGTACCCTGTATGATATCAAAATGATGAATATACCTCTCTATACATTTGTCCGAACATATAACATGTATAACATCAAGTTCAATCCTAAGGTCGACTATGGACTTTGGGTGATAATGATGTGTTAGCATAGGTTCATCCTTGGTAAAAAGGATGAGTGAGTGGTAAGAATAATGGAAGCTACACATATGTGAAGATAGGGGATATATGGGAAATCTCTCTACCTTCCTCTCAATTTTGTTAACTTTAAACTGCCCTTGAAAAGTAGTCTGAAAACCACTCATTAGAACTTGAAACTATTGACCACATCTCAAGTATGTATAGTTATACCTAACTTGCTAGTATGTTCCCAATGAAAGCTACATATGTACACATTATTGAAATTTTCATTTTCCTTTGTATCAAAGTTCATGGAAAGGAAGGGATGGTTATATCTTCCCATGTAAAATGATAATGTTAAAGAAATTAAGATAATATTCTGTAATATTAAGTAAAACTATTTCTTTTTCTCTCTTACTTATAATGAATGAGTTTAGTTATATATTAGTTTATATGAAAGTACATCTTTGGTCTTAGTACAACATAAGTCAGATTAATTGAATACTCTTCCACTATATTTGGAGATTTTAGAGTAAGTTATAAATTGCTAAGAAAATATTCTAAGAAAATTGCCAGGTCAAATTCTATCTATCTATTTATCTAGTTAATATATTTCTTCACAAAATAAACATAGTATAATAAATATATTTCTAAACTCCTAGCTTGACACAGAAGTCTGGTTTTGTTTCTATGGTTCTAGTTGCCTCTGTAACTTACTAGAATTATACTTTTTAATTTCTTGTAGCTATTCTGCAATTACATTCACCAAATTAGCTTTTAACTTATAATGCCATTTTTCTGCTTTTTAAACTTCAACTATCTTAACTTTTTCCAATTATACATAAAGTGAAATAGTACATCCAGGTCTTGAAATAATTTACACTAGACAGACAAGTCAATTTGATTTAAAATAGTTCACATAAAATACACTAAGATCATCTATCTCCAAACTAAGTTTTGATGAAAGTTTCACTACCACAAGAAAAAATGAAATATAGAACACAAGGTTCACCCTGGCTGGTGTGGCTCAGTGGATTGGCCCCAGACTGGGAAACCAAAAGTTGTTGGTTCGATTTCCCAGTCAGGGCACTTAACCAAGTTGCAAGCCAGGTCTCCAGACAGGTCCTTAGCTGAAGGCAGGTGAAAAGCAACCATACATTGAGGCTTCTTTCCCTTTCTTGCCCTTCTCTCTGAATATAATGAATAACATCTTTGAAGGAGAAACAAACACAAGATTCTACAAAGTATTGGGAGAGTGGCCACCTGCTCAAAATGGAACAGAATGTGCAATAACTTTGATTTCATTAACAAGAATATGCTCTGTTTGTCAATAATGCAATAAGTCAGGTTAATACAAAATTACATTTTAGAGACCTTTCTATAAATGTGATACACTGTAAAATAGACCCCATATGTGTCTCTATTAAACTTACACAGTAATGTACTTATATTTTGACCAAAATTAATCTTTATGATTAAAATAAGTTTTATAGTGTCATTTAAATCTTTGGTGTTTTGCCTGGAAATGAGCTTGTTTCATGAGTATTTCAGTAAGTGAAGATAACAATTGCTAATGTTGCTTCACTTTCAGCCTCTCAGCATGTAACAAGAAGAGACTAGTCCACTGAATATTGTATTCACCCTTCAAGAAATGATTCAAGGTTTCTACATTATTAGGGTAAAAGAACAATTTGGTTCATAAGTTATTTCAATATATTACTAAAATGTTTATACTATTTTAACAGATTTTATTGAATTTGCCTGAAGAGAAACAAAGAATAGTGAATCACAATACTGTACAGAAAGTTACAATATGGGTATATAAGCATTGATTTTATTCTTCTGTGGCAAAATAGTTGTCATTTGTCATTTATTTGTTTATATGTCTGCTGCATACTTTATTCTATTTTTTGTCAGCTTCACATTTAATGGTTTAATGTGTAAAAAATAGTTGTTTTGTTTTGTTTTGAAAAATTATTTCAGCATCTAATATTTTTATTGCTTATATAATATTCTCCAATTATGGGTTTTTTCCAGATATAAGATTCAGCTCTTAACAGATATACAAAGGGCCAGGTGAATTTAATCAATTATACAGGGAAACATAACTCCACCGGGCTGCAATGAAACCTTCAAATATAATCTCAGGAGAATTTTGGCAGGAGAATTATGGAATGAAACCTCACAGAACTTGCCAGTGTCTAATTTCTGACTTTCCAAATCTCCCCAAGTTTTTCTGCTACACTTTTTTAAGTAGCAGTGTTAGTCAAAGCAAGTAGAGTGCAGTGAGCTTTTTTCACTTAACCCATGGAAGAAATGTTGTTAATGCCCTCAAAATGAGCATATGAAAATCAGACATGATATTATTGGGTTGGCCAAAAAGTCTGTTTAGTTTTTCCATAAAATAAAATACACATCTTTCACTTTCACCAACAATGTTATTGATTAGGATATTTTGAGTATGTCACCTCTCTCTCACGTGGTATAACGTGGATTGTTCTCAGTGAACATTTCCATTTGATTCCATCAACTTCAACTGGTCTACCCAACCATGGAGACCATCCAGGGAGAAACCACCAGCACAAAATTTCACAAATCACTTTTGACACATTCGATCAGTCACAGCACCTTTTCCATACTCTGCACAAATTCTTTTTTGTGTCTCAGTTGCATTTACACCTTTCTTGAAATAATAAAGCATGATACTAAGTTTTTAATAAAATGCATGCTGATATAATAGCTGTCATAATACAATCTAACAAAATTCTTTCAGAGTTCAAGACAACTACACACTACTAGATCCATCTTACAAAAAATCGCTAACCCAATAATTTTAGATTAAGCTGTTTTTAAGAAAATAATCTTGGGGAAACAAAACATGCCTGTGTTAACAGCATCGTGAAATTATGAGTAGATATAAGATAAATAATCTTTAAAGAAAAATCCAGACATATATAAAACTTTAATAATTCTTATTCTCTACCTACAGAACAACCTAGTTAGCTATATGAAGTATTTTAAAATATCTAGTATCCTGTAGAACAACAAATTGTTCAACAAGATACATTATGAGTCAAAATTTCAACAAAATCATTCATGCAAACTGAAAAAGGACTCATTTTTATATTAAGAGCAAATGATCAAAAGGAAGTAAGATATCCCTAAAACAAATGGATTGATAATTGGCTTTTTCAAATCAAATTAAAGTTTAATTAACACAGTGTAATATAGGTATTATAGTAAACAAATCAGAAAACAGAAAAAAGAGTAGATTCATAAATGTGTAGTAATTATATGTATGGTAGAACTTTTGTAACATTTCAGTGTTGGAAATTAAGAAACACTTATATCTGCTGCTGGGACAATATCAATATAGAAAAGAATCAAATTTTGTTTTCACTCTATATCAAACACTAAAAGCAATATAGGTTTTTAAAAATTAGTTTATGTGGCTTAATCCTTTTAGGAGACAATATAGAATAATATTATTTCTGAACTTTATTAAACTTTGAAGTAAGTCTTTGATAAACTTTATTATTTTAAAATCAAGCTTTAATAAGTTGAAATACATTCCAAACAGAGTACAATAAAAATCACAGACTGAAAAGTTAATATGATAAGGAACTTAAAAGAAAGTAATAGCTATAAGAACTCCATCAATTCATAATAAAAGGCAAACAACTCAATTAAAACAAAACAGTAAGACAAAGGAATAGATTCTATATAACAGGTAATAAACAATAACCATTATTTATCATGAAGACAAAAATTTAAATCTCAGCCCTGGCTGGTAGCACAGTGGATAAGGCACTGGCCTGTGAACCCAAAGGTTGCTGGTTCAATTCCCAGCCAGGGCGCATAACCAGACTGTAAGCCAGGTCTCCAGCCAGGTCCTTAGCTGGAGGCAGGTGAAAGGCAGCTATATACATTGATGTCCCTTTCCCTCTCTGCCTCTCTCCCTTCCTCTCTCTAAAAATAATAAAATAAAATCTTTAAAAAAATTTAAATCTCAATGAAATACCATCTTACCTCAACTGGATTCACAAAAACTTTTATTTAATGCTTGATAATACCACCTACTGGTTAAATACAAAGTAACTGAACATTCACCTGTTGCGGGCCAAATTATAAACTTATAAATCATCTTGGTAAATAATTAACCTTTTATAAATTATATATAGATATATAGATACCATCAGAAATTCTTTATACTTGAGAAAAATGTTTATATTCCCATAAGAACATTATTTCTAATAGAAAAAAATAGCAACCTAAATGTTGATTAACAGAATAATGATTAAAGAAATTATGAGACATGTTATAGTTATACATGTTATATTAGTTGAGGTCCAATCAGGAAGGAGGCACTACACATTTTTTGAATGATAAAAGCAAAAAAAAAAAAAAAATTATAAACTATAGCAAGAAATTGAGGGGAAAAAAATCCCATAGAATTGCTTAAAAAGAACTGAAAAATAGAGGAATAGCAGATGTAAGGAGCAGCCAGTATTCCTCAAGGATTAGTGGACATTTAGTCCTGTCCAAGCCATCCATGGAAACATTTGGTCCATGCCAGCCCATCTTCATAACCCTATGTGGCATGACCCGCTAGGCAATAAAGGTCATTATTGGCAATACAGACACAACACAATTATTGGGCCAAACAAATATAGTTTTCCTATGTCTTCATCCTGCAAACCAAAACCATCAATAAGCATTATGGGGTATTTGCACTCAGGGACATTTTTTATATGTAGATATTTGAACAGGACCAAATGTTAAGGACATTTTAGTCATGAACCAAACTCTAATTTTGGTGTTTGGACAGAACTAAATAGGCTCCAAGGCTCCTGAGACTGAGATTGAGTGCCCCAGGAAGAGCCAGTAAATGCGCACCACTACCTTGAATGAGCATGACCTTTTCTTTAGAGAAGGCATGCACAATGCTTACTGAATCTGAACCACAGAGGACAAGCACTGCCACAATAAATCTATTCATGAGGAAGGGTCTCATGAGAAGTGCTGTGCTGCAAAATCTATAGAACGGTGTGCTGGAGGAAGCTGGTGGGTGCTGGGTGCCGGGTGCTGCTAGAGGGAGCACACTGTAAGGGCAGTGGCTGTCCGCACTATGCAGGAGCCTGCAGCAGGCTGTTAGGAATGACCCCTTGCTTCTGCAAGGGCTCCTCTGTGTCCTTTACTGACAAAGCTTAACATCGAGCCAGTTGGCACAGAAACAATAACTCAAATGACAGATCCATTTGTTGATTCCTCCAGAATCAAGCAAAGGGTGCGGTAAAGGAGAAACAAGACTTCTCGATTATTGTTAATGTTATTGCACTTAAGCTTACTAAATAATTAAACATAAAGATATTCTAAATACTTGAATTAAACTTATTGGGGTAACATTGGTTAATAAAATTATATAAGTTTTAAGGGTAAAATTCCAAATATTTTTTTAATTTATTTAATTTATTAATTTTTAAAAGATTTTATTTATTATTTTTAGAGAGAGGGGAAGGGGGAGAGGCAGAGAGGGAGAGAGACATCATTGTATGATTGCCTTTCACCTGCCTCCAGCTACAGACCTGGCTGGAGACCTGGCTGGAGACCTGGCTGGAGGCCTGGCTTGCAACCTGGTTATGTGCCCTGGCTGGGGAATCGAACCAGCGACTGTTGGGTTCGCAAGCTGGCACCTTATCCACTACACCACCAGCCAGGACTCCAAATATTCTAAACACATGAAAAATATCTGAAGCTAACAGAAAGCATCGTAATTAACAGAAGTGATAGAAGTATTTTAATTACATTTAAACAAACAACAAAAAGGATGTTTAATAAAACAAATGATTCTCAAGATTGTTCTCAAGATTGTAGTTAATCTTGCACTATAAGAAAACAGTATTATAAAAATTAACTGAAATAATGATTATCATTACTGGCAGATTTTATATTTTACAATTAAAATTAACTAGAATATTATAACTAATGAAAATCTAATGAAGTGGATAATATATACAAAATAAAATAAATTTTCTTATGCCAGTAATAATTAACTTAAATCATAAGAATAACGATATCATTAACATTAGGAACAGCTACAGAGTAACAAGGACCTAATCAAAAGTAACTCAAATAAAGATGATATAATAATTTATATATACTAGACTTGTCTCTATATATGCATGACATGTAAATATATCATATTCAAAACACATACTTTTATGTTATAAAGAGCTCCTTTTTTTTTAAAGTTGAACTAATCCTATCAGAATTACAGTGGTATTTGTTTTGGTACTTAAACAATAATTTTAAAAATTTATACTACAAATCAGAAAAATTAAGCCTATGCTGTATCAACCCACAAATAGGTAATTTAATTAATATAACAGAATGGTGAACATGGGAATAGATACATATACAGTACTGACTTAATGTATCTTAATGTTAAATATGTGAAAAATATTAATGGGGTAATTAGCTGTAGAAAACATAGTACAGCTACTAAAAGTTTTTATAAAGGTTGGATAAGACTGACAGCAATTTCACCCAATTATTATTATTATTACAAAAAGAGAATGATTTTGTGCTTCCTGGTATGTCATAAATTATAAGTAAAGAAAACCATATTTTAAAAAAATTGCCAAATATTGAACCTGAAATTAAGTCTCTAGATCTTATTTTCAGTTTATGGTAATTATAGGTCAAAGAAACACATTCAAAGACACCATGAAGACATAATTAACAAAATACAGAATGTGGGAAACGACACAGAACAAATAATTTGTGTTTCTTTAAAAAATTGATGTATCAGAAGTATTAACCACAGCAATCATACAAGAAGAAGAAATAAAAGGCATCCAAACTGGAAAGAAAGAAGTAAAACCGTAAAGATCTCATTTAAAAAAATAGATTTTTTTTGAAACTGTAAATTCAGTAGAGTAACAGGATACAAAATACATATCCAGAAATTGGTTGTTCTTTCATACATCAATAATGAACTGTCAGAAAGGGAAAGTAGCAAACAATTCCATTTATAATTGCATCAAAAATATAAAGAAAATACCTAGAAATAAATTTAACTAAGGAAATAAAAGAACTGTGCTGAGAATATGATATGACACTAAAGAAAGAAATTAAAGAAGATGTAAATAAATAGAAGCATATACTGTGCTCATGGATACAAAGAATTAACATTGTTAAAATGTCCAAACTACCCAAAGCAATCTATAGATTTAATGCAATTTCTATCAAGATATCACAGAAGACTCCAAATAGTTCAATCTTGAGAAGAAGAAAAAAAATGAAGGAATCATGTAACCTGTTATCAAACTATACTACAAGGCTACAATAATCAAAATAGCATAGTACTATAATAAATACAGACATATAGATCAATGGAACAGAATAGAGAACCCAGGAGTAAATCTAATTCTCTATGGTTAATTAATATTTGACAAAGGAGGTATGAGACTACATTGGAGTAAATATAGCCTCTTCAATAAATGGTGCTGGAAGAACTGGGCTGGTACATGCAAATAAATGAAACTAGGCCATACACCTGAATAAACTCAAAATGGATAAAATATGTAAATATTAACCATAGCATCATATAAATCCTAGAAAAAAACATGTGCAGGAAAATTTCAGATACCCTACATAGAAATATTTCTGCCAATATATATCCTAGGGCAAAGGGAATAAAGGGAAAATAAACAAGTGGGACTACATCAAATTAAAAAGCTTGTGCATGGCTAAAGAAATCATCATCAAAATGAAAAGGGAATCAACTGTATGGGAGAACATATGTGCCAATGTCACACTGGGCAAGTGTTTGATCTCCAAAATGTATAAAGAATGCATAAGATAAACAATCCAATTTAAAAATGGACAAAGGACCTGGATAGACGCATCTCCAAGGAGGACATACAGAGGATCCATAGGTCTATGAAAAGATGTTCAACATCACTAGATCCATCAGAGAAAATACTGTGGTACTCTTACCCAATGGAATACTACATAGCAGAAAGAAAGAAGGAATTTTATCTTTTGTAACATTATGGATGGAACTGGAGAATATTATGCTAAGTAAAATAAGCCTGGCAGTGAAAGATAAATACCATATGATTTCAGTTATAAGTAGAAACTAATGAACAAAACCAAAAAATGAGCAGAACAGAACCAGAGACATAGAAATAAGAAACAAACTGACAAAGACCTGAAGGGAGGGGGATAATGGGGGAAAAAAGGGGAAAGGGTCTTGTTAATAAAGTAGCATAAAGGACCTATGGACATGGACAACAAAGTGGGGATTGACTGGGTGAGCTTGGGTGGGAGGGTGGGGCATCAGAGAGCATCAGGGGAACAAATGGGGCAACTGTATTTGAAAAACAATAAAATTTTTAAAAATAGGAAAAGGAAACCACAATGGGATATCACCTCACACCAGTCAGCAAGCCCATCATTAATAAATCTGCAAACAAGTGCTAATGAGGATACAGAGAGAGGAAACCCTACTGTACCATTGGTGGGAATGCAGCCTGGTGCAGCTACTGTGGAAAACAGTATGAAATTTCCTTTAAAAACTGAAAACAGAACTGCTTTTTGACCTAGTGATTCAACTGCTGGGGATATTCCCTAAGAATCCTGAATCACTGATTCAAAAGAACTTATGCACCCCTATGTTCATAGCAGCACTATTTACAATAGCCAAGTGCTAGAAATAGCTGAAGTGCCCATCAGTAAATGAGTGAACCAAAATTTTGGTACATTTACACAATGGAATAGTACAGAGCAAAAAGAAAGAAGGAACTTCTACCTTTTGCAAGAGTATAGATGGAACTGGGCAGTATTATGCTTAGTGAAATAAGCCAACTAGTGAAAGAACTCACCTATAAAAGGAATTTAATGAACAAAGTAAACAAACAGGACCACAGGCATAGAAACAAGGAACAGACTGAACATGACCAAAGGGGAGGGGTAAGGAGGATAATTGTGGAAAAGAGAAGGGACTAGACAAAGAAAAATGTATGAATGGCCCACAGGCATGGACAACTATGAAAACTGACTATGGGAGCAGAGCTAGGATGGGTGGAAGAGAGAAAAAGGGGAAAATTGGGACAATGAAAATGATTTAATAAGATATTTCAGATTGCACCTACCATTCTGATTTCAAAGAATATAATGGGCAATGTACCTAAAAAGACATTTCTCCAAAGAGTACATATAGTTGGCCAATAGATATGAAAAAATTCTCAATGTCACTAATCATCAGAGAAATGTACATTAAAACCACAATGAGATATCACCTCACACCTATCAGAATGAACAAATAAGTGCTGGTGAAGATGTGGAGAAAAGCGAACCCTTTGGGTTTTTTTATTTGTTTGTTTTTGTTTATTTGTTTTTGGTACAAATTCAGTGGGAGGCTGGGGTGGAAGGGAGCAAAGGGAGAAGAATTTGGGACAACCATTAACAGCATAATCAATAAAATACACAAAAAAAATCAAAATGGACCTGCCTTTTGACCCAGCAACCTCCTTTCTGGAAATATATCCTAACAAATCTCAAAACACTAATTAAAATAACATATGCACACCTATTTTCATTGCAGAGCTATTTAAAATAGCCACTATTTGGAAGCAGCTCAAGTCCCCATCAGTAGGTGAGTGGATAAAAGAGAGCTGTACGTATACACAGAATACTAGTTGCTGTTAAAACAAAAGAGAGAGAGAGAGAGAGAGAGAGAGAGAGAGAGAGAGAGAGAGAGAGAGAAAAGAAGGAAATCTTACTTTTTCAACAGCATAGATGGACCTGAAGAGCATTATGCTAAGTGAAATAAACCAATCAAAGAAAGATAAATACTGTATAATTTCACTTATATGTTGATTTTAATAAATAAGATAAACATAATAGAAACAGAAACAGACATAAATACAGAGAACTGGCAGCTGTTCAGAGGGGAGTGAGTTTTTGGGGGGACTAGGTGAAGGGAATAAGCAAAATTTTAAAAATTCATAGCCTTGGCTGATGTGACTCAATGGATTGAGTACTGGCCTAAGAACCAAAGGGTCGCCAATTCAATTCCCAGTCAGGGTAAATGCCTGGGTAGCAAGCCAGGTGTCCAGCTTGGTCCTCAGCTGGAGGCACAGGAAAGGCAACCATACATTGGTGTTTCTCTCCCTCTCTTCCTCCTTCCCTCCCCCTCTCTCTAAAAATAATAAATAAAATATTTTAAAATAAAATATAAAAAATGTATAGATATAGACAATAATATGTTGGTTAGTAGATGAAGGGGGATGGGGCAAGTAAAAGAGGTAAAGGGAGGATAAATGGTAATGAAAGGAGTCATGACTTTGGGTGGTGAACACACAATATAATATACAGATGATGTATCAGAATTGTACACTTGAAAGCTATATAATTTAGTTAACCAATGTAACTCCAATAAATTGAATAAAATCTATTAAAATGATGTAAAGATAAGGAAGGATAAGAATTCTCAATTTTAAGAGCTTTGAGATCATATATATATATATATATATACACACACACACACACACACACACACACACACACACATACATATAGTCTGTCCTGGACATATAGAGCCAATGTAAATGTTAATATCATTATACATTGTGTGTATGTGTATATACATGCACACACACACACACACAAACAAAATGTAATTTGGATTCTTATTCAAACAAATTAAAGTAAAAAGTACATGAGGTAATTGAGGAATAAAAACACATACTGGATTAGTAATAATAACTAGATAATTGATAACTTAATTAAAATTATAGTATTATGATTATGTTAAAGAAAACATTTTCATCATTTAGAAACATTTTGAAAGTACATACATGTGAAGCTTGAGGGAGAAAAAGAGGTTGCATTATAGATGAAAACTTGGTTAGTTCATGCTAAAAATTGTGAAAGCTGGCTAGTGAGTACATGGGGTGCGTTAAAGCTAGGATCTATTTTGGCTCATGTATTGAATTCTCCATAAAATGTTAGTTATTGAGATCTTGAAACATTTTAGTCAGCAGGTGATGACAAATGGAAATGAATACTGTAACATCAATTATTAATAATTGACAATGTGTAAAACACGAATAATGTTCTGTTAAATAAAAAAATAATGTAGATGATCTATTGTTTTGGTGATTATGTGATCAGATCAACCCTTCTTGGGGCAGTTTGCACATTGTTAGAGAGTTAGGTCTCTTATCAACACTGACAAATAGAGATTTAGTATGTCCCCAGAAGAAAACAGAATTACAATTATTTTCCTCCTAATTTTCAGTTGTCACTTTCCACCTAATATAGTAATTTTTCAGCAGTTGCAAATAGGATATAAAGGGGCAATGGAAGATGGAATAATTTATATCATGACCTTTCGTACTAATGTATTCTCTGATGACAATAGTGACATCAAAAAGTTTAGCTATAGTTTTAAAGTTTCCTGCAAAACCAAAGTTGGCAGCAATGATTTTTTGGGTTTTGTTTATATATACTGATAATACATGACATTTGTAAGCAAGTAAAGATATTATGCACAACAATGTTTTATTTAAAATAAAATAACATACTCCATATTCACATATGAGTTTATGAGCATATGTAGGAGTGTTTTTGTGCATGTGTTCACTTTTGAACATTGTTTTCAGTGAAAATAGATTGACATCACTTTCTTTTATCTTGAAAGGAATTATTTAAGCTAGATATCATTGCCACTCCTCATTAATTTAAAGAAATTTTAGTATTCATCTCCATAATTTCTCCTATATCTTATTGACTATGATTTATTACAACAGATAGTAGTTTAATATAAAAGCATGCTGATAACATATCCTAACACAATCTTCATGCTCAGCCAAATACATAGCCTATACACAATTTTGTTAAATAATAAAAATAGTCAAACAATATCTGTTGACCTTTAAAGGCCAGTGCTTGAGGATATTCTAGCAACCTGACAGGATATAATAGGTCTGTTGTGAACATGGTAGATCATTCAGACCAACTACAAAATATTACAAATGAAAATAATTAAAGCCCAAAGGCATTAAGTAATATGATTAAGGTTAAACAACTACACATAGGATTTTTTGAAGATGGATTGAATTGAGTGCACTCCTTTGGCTTTTGTGGAATTTTGATGTTGTTTCATCAACTATGCCTACACACAGCAAGAAGAAAACTGAAATAAGGTATTAGGCCACTTTCTGGGGATTAATTCATAATTTCACAGTTACAAATCAAACTTGACACCTTACCAATGAAAATTAATATCACAGAAAACAAACTGAAATACTCAAAGTCACATTAATGCCAAGAATTAAAGACTTTTGGTACATGTCATTAACCTGAGGGTTGGCTTGGGAGAAACATACACAGTATTCAGTATTTAGCCTGAATTAAGACAAAAACTTTCAGCATTTTATAGAGATACAGGCAATACCATGAATGTGTTTAAATACAAAGTATTTTATTTAAAAAACTAAACAATTATATCACTAGAACAAAGTGTAGATTATTTTAAAATTAAAATAAGCTTTCCAAAGTTATTTTGATTGATTTTGTTTAGTTTGCTTTCTTAAAAGTCATAACATTTAGAAAAAATTAATATTACAATCACTTAGATCTACTAATGGAGAAACATTTTATTTACTTTTCATAGTATAATCTCAAGACACTGCTGCAGTTGGACCTTTTCCCTTCAAAAAGGGCGATAGGTGAATGATGGGAAGTGTTTGTTAGATTAGTTAAACTATTCATGATGGCATGTAGACAGTTCTCTCCTTTGGAGACTAGATAAATGGTAGTCCCTTGTAATTACTTGTATTGTACACCAAAAGAATGTGGGTATAGTTTCTTATAAAATCCAAATAAAGTGAAGTTATTTCCTGAAACTACATTGCTCTGTTTCCTTGGCCTTGATTCTTTTCAACAATTACTTCCAACATTAGATAACGTATTTTAGCATGATTTTTTTTTTCCCGGCAGCATTTCAGTGTCTATGTGTTTGTACATTTTCATAACACCTGTTTTTTTTTCAAATGGCATAATGCGTTTGCACATAAATTCTTCTCTTTTCCTTGTCATGTCTGCTAATCTTTCTGCTGTGGTTGCTGCATTTGGCACTGCAAGTTCAATTTAACTTATGAAAATCAAGCTGTCTATTCTGCTTCATTCATCATCATCAACCAAAATTATTCTGGAATCAAAACTTGTTTTCTATTATCTTGTTATTTTTTGGCGATGATATATGGAAGGGAAAGAAGACAGTAGCAGCGCATAGGATTGAACTGTAGTTTATAGCAAACATCTGTCTCTGCATAGTAACCTTGTGGGATTTGTGCAGACTCTCATGTACAACAATCAAAATTCAGGGATAAACTTTTTCTACCAAATGTTCTTTAGATGCAGAGCTCAGTATGTGGGTCATGAAAAAAAAAAATTCTCATGTCAAATACACATAGATTATTTAAATTATAAATAATTATAGAAAATTAAACACCATGTATGTCTGAAGTGTAGTAACTAAAAATTGAATTTAAAACTTTTATTATTATATTTTGAAGTAATATATACAATGTAATAGATCATAGCATATTTTTGAGAAATATTTTGGGGACAATGAAAAAAGAGGTTTTCAATTATGTTAGTAACTTAGGAGAAAGGTAAAAGTTCACTCTTCTAGTACAGATGAGCATGAAACCATCCTTAATCACATTAAGATCTAATAATGAATATGAAGTAAATAATACATTTTCATTCATGATTGAGGCTGCAATTGTGAATCACTCAAAATCATAGTTTTGTGTCCTAAAGTTTTACCTCCATATTAAAAGGTAATAATTTTAACTATAATACATTATGTCAGTTATATGAATGTTGAATCTTAAAGGGAGCATATAAAATCTAAGTATCATAATTCATTATATGGGCTGATTTATACAAGATATTTAATGTTATCATTCATTTGTTCAGTTCTTGAAACCTTTAAAGTTCTTTTAAATCACCTGAAAAAAATTAAGAATACCTAAAATTGAAGGGAACATTTCCATTAAATAATGAGCATTATGAGCAAAAAATACATTATGGATTACATAAAATAAAGTAATAGCTCAAAAAGGTGTCTTATCATTTTAATTTTGATCATGGTTTATTCTTGTTATTGTTCTGACCACCAAGATTTTCTAGTATTGTAATTTAAGTTTTACCGTATATAATGTGCATATAGTCTGTAATTTATGATTCACTAATAACTGTATTTGGATGACCTTTCAATTCAACTAATTTTTTTTTATTCACTGTATGAACACTGGATATTGGCGAGCTTTTTAGAGGTCCTATAGTTCAATTTCTGATGCAGGAAAACTCTCTGAAACATCCTAAAGATGTGGTCAATTTGGAACCTTTCATGAAGGAGAGAGAAAGCCATATCCTTATGGACAATGTGTTCTGGTTAAGAAGTTCTTATTCATGCTGAACCAAACATCTACTACCTATTCACCTAGATTTTTCTTTTGAAGTTAAACTTAAAAACTAATAACACTATAATCATATCAAAAATCTTCACATATTTGGAAATAACCTTCATGTCCTGCAGGCTTCAATATATTAGATGAAAATTTCTTATTTCCTTCAACAGCTCTTCCTTCATGGTTTTCAGACTTCTATATATCATGTATTTTCATTTCCTATCATACTATAATTATGTTTCTTAATATTTCTAATAGAATATAATTTTCAGAAGTATGTACAATTTTCAAAATATGATTGAACCTATGTCAAACTTTTCCCTTTTTTATTTTAACAAATATTTTCTTTAACTCCAATTCAGAATGCAATAACGTTTTTGCCAACTATATTATACTAGTTGCTCCTTTTGAAAACATATTATAAAAGGCACACTTATTTTATTTATTTATCTAGTTGATAAATATTTAAAAGTACATGCTACTACTTTTACTTCCAGTTAAAAGCTCTGCTAGGTGTTGGGAAGAAACAAATAAGGATTTCAATATATTTGGTAAAACAGATGAATTCATATAAAGTCCAATAAAATACAAACATTATGCAATTGGATTACAAGGGAAGGTTATTTAATACATACTGAGAATCAGAGAAACTTTCTTGGGAAGTGCAATATAAGCTACATCTTGAAGAATAGATATGTAGGAGGTCATTGGAACAGGAAGGAGGAAGACATTAAATAACATGCTTTCTGGAACAAATGAAAAGGCTTAGGAAATGTACTTGGACATTACCTAATTTAAATAAAAGATAGCCTAGCTGATGTGACTCAGTATATTGAGCATGGCCTGAGAACCATAAGGTCACTGGTTTGATTCCCAGTCAGGGCACTTGCCCGGGTTGCAGGCCAGGTCCCCAGTTAGGGATGCATAAGTGGTAGCCACACATTGATGTATCTCTCCCTCTCTTTCTCCTTTCCTTCCCCTCTCTCAAAAAATAAATAAATACAATCTTTAAAAAAGATAATGCTTAGGCCATGGCTAGTAGCTCAGTGGGTAGGTGCCAGCCTGTGAACCCAAATGTTGCTGATTCGATTCCCAGTCAGGGAACATAACCAGGCTGCAAGCCAAGTCTCTACCCAAGTCCTTAGCTGGAGGCAGGTGAAAGGCAACCATACATAGATGTTTCTCCTCCTTTCTTCCTCCCTCCCTGCCCTTCTCTCTAAAAATAATACATAAAATCTTTTAAAAATAAGATAATGCTTAAACAATAAGTTTTCCAATGTTTTAGAGAAAGTTTAATCCACTCCCTAATTCATATTTTGATTATGAAGGTAACTTTTTTAAGTGCATTAAAAACTTCTAATAAAAGATTGTAGATTAACTTCAAAAGATCTATTGTATTTCTGCAAACTACATTAACAAAAAGTAAAGGAATGAAAAGTCCAGAAATTCAAAACAGCAAAGAATATGAGTGAAAGTGTACATAAATGTATTTGAGATTCCAATATGCTTCTGGAAGATGAAAAGTGGAGGGAAAATGATATTTCTGGGGAAAGTAACTACACAGCACAGAGGGGATTACTAATAGGAAGGTAACCATCTTGGCACTTCACTCCTCTCAAAAGAAAAAAAAAAAAATCAGAAGATGCTGGGTACTTAGTGTATAAATACCAGAAAAACAATACACAGCTGAAAACAATGGGATTAAGATCAAATCTGCCTATGGAAGATACTACTATCCTTTTTCCCCACTGTCAGGTTATATCTTTTTAGAAATTTCCATGATAGATAAACTTAGGAGTAAGGGAAAAACATTTCTCTATTTTAGCATTTAGAAATCCTCCAAAGAAATATCCAAGATCCTACTCATTTATGTTGAAGCAAATGTCTCTAGCTAAGGTACAACACCCACATACGTAGTATACCCAAAGAATCATTGGTTCATAAATTAAAACATAGGCCTCTAAAAATATGACATTAAAAAAAGTATTTACTATGAAGTAGAGAGACTATTAAAAATCAAACAGAAAATGTAATTTATAGGAGAAAGAACCTAGGTAGAATACTAATACTGAAAGAAGAAATAGGCCTGAGAACCCAAGGGTCACTGGTCCATTTTCCAGCCAGAGCACAGTAACCAGATTGCAAGCCAGGTCTCCAGCCAGGTCCTTAGCTGGAGGCAGGTGAAAGGCAACCATACATTGATGTCTCTAAAAAAGAAAAGAGAAGATGAAATAAGTGTGCCTGGATATAAGGATGGGAGAAGATGTTGCATCTAGCATAGAACAATCAAAGAAGAACTAGATCTTGGAGACTTTCACTATGATCATTGGAATGGAAAAAAAAAAAAAGTGGAAGATTTGAAAGTATTTTAATGGAGAAAGCAATAAATTATCTCAAAAATTGGAATTATGAAGAAAAAACTAAAAAGATATGAAATAATAAGACAGAACATCAATCCAAGAGTTCTATCAGAGCATTAAGAAATCTAGTAAGTAAAAAGAGCAAGATGTAGAGGTAAAATTCTCAAAGAAGTAATATGAATAATTGAGGTTCCAAAATTGAAGAACACACATCTTTAGAGAGAAGGTTCACAGGAGCTCGGGGGCAGGGGGGATCCCAAAGGTTATTGTAGAATTTCAGAACACAAATATATGAAAAATCTTAAATGTTTCCACATATGCCACCTAAAGAACAGTAAGAATCATACATTTTTTAAACCTGTCAACATACAATGTCTACTTAGAATTTTGTTCCCAAACTGCCAATTAATTACATCAGGTAGGTTATAGACATTATCAATCATGTAAGAACTCAGGAAATTTAACTACTACCCATCTTCTTTTAACAAGTCATTTAAGAGCATACTCATAAAATAAAAGGGTAAACCAATAATTAGATATAGCTATATATAGAGAGATAACTGTATGCAGAGTAGATAGATATAGATATAAATGATATATAGATATAGGTGCATAAATATACATACATAGTTGGTCAAACCTAATACAGTAACAAAAATAAAACCTAGGATTACAACAAGAAAAAATATTAGTCCAATTTGGAACAAGGTAAGATTGACTTTTTAGACAGAATATCTTAGTGTGCAAAAATAGAATAAATACTATAAAAGACATTTAAAAATAGCTGATAAAGAACTAGACAATTTAACTCAGGAAAGGCAGAAAGGTACAATCATAGTTTCAAGGAGAAACCTGCACCATCACCATGAAGAGATGTAATCATATTATATCCCGTGCTCTTCAGGGACAGTGTTTACATCATCACAATCAAGTCATCACTGATTAGTGATTTAACTAGAACAGCTACATCATTTTCTATAAAGAAGAGCAGAGGGAGGAAGGGTGTTCTGAGGGAATACAATTGTCCCTCATTACTGAAAGTTAAAAGATAATGTTCAAAACTCTCAAAAGGAGATGTAGCAGTTAAAGAATATTTTTTAAACAAGAAATACTAACTTGTAGGTGTCCCTGTTTAAGGAGCTGAGACAAAGTATTGAGGAATAATTCACTGAAGCTTTTCCTTTCATCTTGATTGGTTTTCAGCATTACCTTCTACTTGTCATCAACTTAATAGTAATTCTGTGTTCTTATTCTTGGCCAAAAAAAAAAAAAAAAAAAAAAAAGCAGTGGGTATAAAGGGGAGATACCAAGAAAAGGATGAATAGGATAATCTTAAAGTTAATCTGTTTATCAGCAGAAGGGAAGATTCCAACCTGGAATAAATTTTAATGTAGCCAAAATGGACTTGAATTCAGCTGCATATTCATGTCTATGCTTCTGGCATTCTAGCATATCACTCTGTATACTATGTCAATTATGATGCATTGGAGACTGTCATTTCTCATCAAGTCAAAAGAGAGAGCTATGTCTTCTCAATGATTGCTGAAATAAAATTATTTTACAACTAGATTATTTCAGACATAAAAAATATGATTTTGCACATTTGTAAATTTTTACTATTTCCATTTTGTTAGATGTCCATGGAGATTTTTTTTTCTATCTAAATGTAAAAAGTGATAATGATAGATTTAGCCACATAGTTTATTTCCCTTTTAGCTATATCTCAGGTTAGTCTAAATCCACCCATACACACTACTTTCACAATGGTCTCTGTTGAGTTCAACGAGTCATATTCTCTACTGATGCCCCCTGTGAGATAGAAAGAAAAGCAGCTTGTTCATAGATTCCCTGTAGCACATCACCATCCCTGATCCATGGTTTTAGGGGTTTTGGCCACCCATTTCCTCCCACCAATGGAGAGACCCATTGCTCAGTGTGTTTAGAGTCTTATGGCTGCCCACTGTGAATTCAGTTCTTAATCTGCCTGAAGGTGTCAAAAGTCACGTTGCTCCTTGGAGAGAGAGAGTGATTTTTTTAAACCTGCTACTGGGAGTGATGCTTTCTTTAGTGCTAAGACACCCATGAAAATGGAGAGGAGCAAGGTCTGAAATACCTCTGTGCCATTCACTGTTGAATAAATAACCACTGTTGAATAAATAAACAATGCATTTTCAATCAAACACCAGCATAAGTAGTGTGCTTAGTAAATTTACATGATGGTTCTTGTTACTAATGTCTAAATATAGCTCAAAAGGTTTAGTGTGATTTAAAAAATAAGTTTTGTATTTTAAAAATCTAAGCTTTGAACTCCAGGTAACTATTGATTTGTTTTATTTACACAAAGTCAGTATATGAGCAGTTTTTCTCATTAACTATTATTTGATTTTATATAAATAGATCAAGTGTATTAAACAGCATACCATATATAAAAATGCTTAACCTCACTGTTAATCAAATAAATACAAATTAAAATATCAATGTGTTATAACTTTTTACTTCTAAATTAGAAGTATTGAAAAAGTAATACTACCTAATGGTGGAAATAGGTCTGGTCGGAGATAAATCAGTGCATCCATTTTGGAAACCAATTTGTCAAAAGGAATTTAAAGTCATTAAAATGTTTATCCTCTTGACACATTAATTCCATATTTGGGAATCTATCCTTCAATATTAACCTAAAATACAGAAGTAAGAGTCTAAACAAATGCCTACTTCAGCATTATTTTTAATTGGTCAAAATTGTCCCACAATACGGAGATTAATTAAACTATGATATGACCATATTATAATATTATAGTCATTAATTTATTTTAATAGGAAAGTAAATGTTTATGTTACAAGGATTAGAACAATAGTCTAATCCTGAACATGCTGGATACCAATTGAACTTAAAGCTAAAAATGATTGGACATGATTTGTACTTGGAGTAAAAACCAAAATGCTATCGGCATAGTTGTTATCTTTATCAGTCAGAACTTGTTTGGATGCAAGGGACAGATTCAAATCACCTAGCTTATAAAAAAATAGTAATTTAGAACTCTTCACAAAACAACAACAACAAAAAAAAGCCTAAATAAAAATCAAAACTCCTAAGAAGATTAGAATCCAAGACAACATGAAGAAAGGTAAAAATTATAACCAAGGACCCCAGAGCTTTCATTTTATTTATTTCTTATCTTGCCATCTTTTTCTATGACGGCCTTATTTTTCTCTTTCTACAGACACAATTTTGTACACAGAGGAAATCATGGCCTCTGACTCCTTTGTATTAGTACATGAACATGTATCCAGAAAGGAAAGGGTTCTTCCTAGGGAAAGTCTCTCAGTGGCTAACTTTATGTTATGGATCTATGGGTGGAACAATGCTAACTCCTTTCCTTATCAAAGTTGAAGGGAGCAGACACATGCCCACTGAAGGAATCATAATATCACATAAACCACCTTGTTACATGTTTCCTGGATTACAATTAACATGATATAAAGAACATAAATGAGGCCCTGGCTGGTAGCACAGTGGATAAGGTGCCAGCCTACTAACCCAAAGGTCACTGGTTCAATTCCCCAGCCAGGACACATAACCAGGTTGCAAGCCAGGTCCATGGTTGGAGGCAGGTGAGGGGCAACAATACATTGATGTCTCTCGCCTTCTCTGCTTCTGTCCTTTCCCCTCTCTCTGAAAATAATAAATAAAATTTTTAACAAAAAAAAATTTTTAAAAGAACATGAGACAAAATTTGAGTATATATTAGAAGAATAGAAAAACACTAATTTAAAAAGATAAATAGGGAGGCAAAGGCAAGAAAGGGGAGCAGCTTAGACAAGAACCTAGTATAAAGGAACCATGGACATGGACAACAGGTGGGATTGACTTTGGGGGGAATGGGTGGGTGGGGAGGGGAACAGAGGGGAGCAAAAAGGGGATGGATGTAATACAACAACAAGATTTTTAAAAATAAAAATAAATAAATAAAAATAAAAAGATAAATAAACACCTATGTCCATTACAACATTATTTACAATACTAAGGTATGAAAACAACCTAAGTATCCATTGAAGGATGAATGGATAAAGATGTAGTATATATCTATATATAGGGGTGGGCAAAAATAGGCTTACAGCTGTTCATATGGAAAATGATACAATAATAAATAATACAAGAATAAACTTTCACATACAACTGTGAACCTACCCTTGCCAACCACTCTGTGTGTGTGCATATGTGCAAGCAAATGGAATATTACTCAGACATACAAAAAGTGAAATGTTGCCATTCATGACACCATGGATGGAGCTTAAGAGGGTATCATGCTAAATGAAATAAGTCAAATGGGCAAAAGACAAAATATATATATATATATATATATATATATATATATATATATATATGACAAACACCAAGTAATTTCACTAATGTGAAACATAGAAAGGCAAAAATAAAATAAATGAATAAATTATGGTGTTTCAATTCTAATTATTGCCTTTATAAACACTATATTATTTAACAGTTGATACTTAGAAAAAATACACAAATGTATTTTTGAATTAATATTTTGAACCCAGACATTTTCTGGAAATTCATACTCTTATTTACAAATGTCAATTTGACATCTCCCCTTGGAATTCTAATGAGCATCTCAAATTTAAGAAATCTAAAGTGGAACTCCAAATTTCCCTTTTATAAAATCTGTTCCTCTCCATATATCTTGTATCTCTGTCTGCATTTAGTTCTTCAGGTCTAAAACATAGAAGTTCTCTTTGATCACTCTCTCTCTCCTACATTATTTGTAATCCAGTAAATTCAGTTAGTTTTACTGTCAAAATATGTCCAGAATCTAAACCATAATCACTGATACCACTTTGGTACAACTACCATTGATTTCTTGTGTGATAACTTTTTTCCTCTTTTTCCTTTGCCTCAATAGACTCCACTCTTCACACAAAAGCCAAGAGAATCCTTCCAAAATATAAGACAGATCAAATCATCTAAACCTCTCTTATGGTATATCTTTTGGAATAAAAAGGAAAGATCTTATAGTAAATTATGAGACTCAGTACAATCTCACCGAATCCTATCACTGTCTCATGTCCTTTGATTTAATTTTCTTTGTCCTACTATACTTTCTTTGTCTTACCCTGCTACAGAGTCATAGCTACCTCATTATTTCAAAAGTATTTCAGGATTATTTCAGGTTCATGATTTTTGCTATATCCTATGCTTAGCATAGCCTGCTTTCAGACATTGCCAGGTCCCTTCATATATATTTCAGATCTATGCTTAAATATCAGCTTCTCAATTAAGCTTTACCTGAGAAAATTATTTAAAATGTCAATACTTCACAACTCTATTAACATTTCTTCTTACTCAATCCTGATGTCCTTTCCTTAGCACACTTACCTGACATACAATAGGTCTTAGGTTAGATTTTTCCAATTGTAGACACTGAGACAAGGATTTAATTGCAAATAATAGTTATGAGGAAAGTGATCTCAGGAAAAACCAATAGAGGAATAGAGGAGTGAAACAGGGAAGAATGTCAATACAGAATGTATTAAAGAGCATGTTGCAGATGGGGCTAACTAGGGCCCCCATCACCATATTTTATGGTGACTTATCTTGGTTTAGTAACATAAACATAATAGAATCTTGCATTTAATAAATTAAATATCTTTTAATCTTGGTCTCATTTTTTCTCATATGAAAAAAGAAGAAACACTCTGGTTATCTACAATATAAGAACTTTTCCAGTTCTTATTAATTCTCTTCCTGATTAAGATAGGCAGAAAGCTATTTCTATATCATTTTGGTATTTGTACTATAAGTAAATACACATCATTGAACTTGATCTTATGTTGTACTCTGTGTTCTAATGGTATGTACCCATATGCCATTTTCTCATCATGAAGTATCTTGTTAAGTTATGTCTACTTGAAATGTCCTGGTATATAATTTTAAACAGTTTCAAACTGTAGGATCATTAGACCCCAAAAATAAATAGTTAAAGCCAATGAAATCTAATTTTAATGATAATAAATAAATTAATTCTATGCATAAGTAAACATACCAAGACCTGGTATGTGCTATTTTGATTTATTATTCTCTATATTTTCTCTAAGAGGGCATTGGTAAATAAACTTGTTGTATAATTAATGCCATTGTATAAACATTGAATAAGATAACTTTCTGAACCTCTTAAGGTAAAAACTAAAAACAACTTAGTGTGATTTTAAAATTTTGGTATTGATCGGAGAGCTGGAAAACTGTTTTTCTCAATGTTTTACCCTGCAATTTCAAGTTACCTGATTGCATTTCTGAAGTAGCAAAAGCTACCAAAGATAGGCATGTTCTTATACTTGCAGACAGATGAAATGCCCTTACTTATGGACACAGGAACCCAATATAAATCTTTTATTACCAGAATTTGTGTAGGTCGAATTTTTCCCAATAGATGGGTCCAGCCCTTTACTGATAATTATTGGCAAGAATTACAAGGCCAATCACCTCATACCTATGATGATCTTATCAGCCTAACAAAAATAATGTTACTAAAACCTTAAGAGATAGCAGCTCATATGATTATATTAAAAGTTAGAATATAGACAGTACACTGGTAAGCAAAAAGCAAATAGGTTAGAATTAAGCATGAAAATCTAAGGTTATTTTTTATTATTAGAAAATTGTGGCTGATGTTCTATATTCATTTCTTCATGCAACACATATTTATTGATTTTCTGAGTGTCAAACCTCCTCCTAGACATTGGGATAAAGAGTGTAATGAAACAATAACCCCTGCCAACATAGAACTTAGATTGTGACAGTTTCTTAAAGGGAGAAACAGACTTTTTAAAAGACTTTTTTTTTTAAGTATTGTCTTTGCAAAGTATATCATTTAAAGATGGTATGCTACAGACTAACACAAAAAGCAAACACAAAAGATTAAGAAATAAAGCAAGTAGAGAGAATAAAAAAGTGTTTGCAATTTTTAAAAAGGATGGTCCATAACGGGCAAATTGAAGTGATGTGAATATGGGTCTGCAGGGGTGGAAACGACAAACCTTTATGTGGACACAGAGGAAGAACAACCCTGGCCACAGGAATAGGTGTGCAAAGGTTCTACCACCGAAGCTACCTGGCAAGCTCAGAAACATGAGTAAGGTAAGTTCAGCAAAGGTGTGTGAGCAAGGGGTTGAATTATAGAAGCCAAGGTCAGAAAGCTAGCAGGAGGGCAGATCATGTAAAGCAGATCAAGTTCATCCTCCATTCAAAGTGAGGTAGGAAGCATTGATGGCCTTGAGTACAAAAGTATCATGATCTGATTCAAATATTCACACAGCAAATCATTGCTGCATTCAGAGTAGACAGAAAAAGGCTTGGCTGGGAGTAGAAGAGCCAGTCAGAAGTTGCAGTGAAAATCTAGGAAAAAGAGACTTGGTCAAAGGGTATGTTGCAAGGAATGTAGTGGAAAGAAGTTTTATTCTTTGGCATTTTAAAAATACAGGGAAATTGATTTTTTTTTTTTTTAATGAAAAGATGGAGTCTTCATTTAATGGTAATTAGAGCATACTTTGGAGGTAATATAAGGAGTTTCACTCTGATATTCAAAGTCTTAGGTGTTTATTTGTTATTCAGTGGAAATATTGAGTAAGCAAATGGCTACATTGATCTGGAGTCCATAAGAGTAGTAAGGGTAGAGATAGGATTTTAAGTATTAGAATAGTAAAATAACCAGAGTAGTAAAGAATAAAAGAGCTGCATAACATTAGAGGTTTAAACTTATCATAGAATAGCACTTTTCTTTTAAATGATAGTCTTTACATTAAAAACATCACTTGATCTCACAGTAGATAGCTAAGCCAATAAAGTATCCATTCATCTCCCAGCTATTAGTTAATAATTTAGTCATGTTCAACTATCACAATAATTCAACTATAATTTAATAATTCAGTGAAATTTCAAAATGGGTCTTTTTTAATGCTCTTAGTTCATCCTTAGAATAAATAATCTATACAACATGCATAGCATAATAAGGAAGGAGCAAACACACTCTTGAATCTCTGATGAAAGCCACCAAGCATGTATGCTCCAAGTAATATCACATCATTGGACTCAGAAATTATTACATTCAATGTTATTGTGCAATAATGTGTAAATTCCTGATTTCTACAACATTTTGTCTAAATCTATCTTATAGGAGTAATGGAGAAACAACATTTAGTATTTTTCAAGGAAAAAAAAGAGTAACAAATACTGCAATTTGCAGCTTTTTAAAATTTATCATTGTCACATAGGGAAAAAGTCAGGTCCCCAAAAGGAAATAAATTGTGTAAGTGGGTAATTTGAGAAATAGTTTAATAAAGAGACAAAAGTGACAGCAAGATTCAGAGAGATAACTTGGTAAATGTCATAAAAATAGTAAGTTGTATAACTGTCATTAAAACTAACTCTTTCTGATTACAAAGTTCAAAGATTTAACATAATATCACACATTGTTTGGAATGGACAGGTCAAGAAAAACAAATCTCAAAAAGTTTTAGTAGATGGGTTCACATAAATAGTGTTTTGAAGGTTAATGTTTCAGACTAGAAAATGTAATACTGTTCTGTTACAAGAGAACAATAAGGTCTAGAGTCTGCATCCAATTTCATGCAATTAACATTACTTAAAAGAAAATGGTCTAAACTACTTCAAAATTTTCCCCACTTATGGGAGAAAGAACCCCTTTCTTATCAAATATTACATAAGCAGTTAATCAGAGGTACCATCAATTAATTATAAATAAGTAGTTGGATATTTTGAGAGTGTAAGGGAGTGTTTTAAACCCTCATACAGAAAACTGGCATACCTAAGTGCCTGGGGGAACTGTGTTGAGTTGACTTCCCGGTGCTTTATGTCTTTGTCTCTTGCTTTCTCTTTCCATTCTCCTATTTACATCTTATTAGTCAGACTCATGCCATCACTCAGAGTTATGCCAAAAAGCAAATCTGATTTCTGCACATCCTACCTTCAGCATTTAATAAGTAAGGAACTTCTACACATGTGAAACTGCTGGGGTTAACTGTTTTCCTAACTTTATAGCTGGTTAAAACCATCTTGTTTCAAGTCATCATCATTTTTCACCATCTAATATAAAAGAACATCATCTCATCCAACTTTTCCCATACTGTTATTTGTATAATGCTTTGGTGTTCCTTTCTCTGACCAAACTTACAACTTTTCACTACCACCCAAACCATAACTGAAAAAGCTCTATGAGAATCTAAATGGGCACTTCTTTCTTTTAAAATGGTCACCCATACAATGTCTAAATTATTACATGCTTATAAGACTAAATTTCTTAAGTGTAGTTTGAATTTTAAGTGCATTTTGTTGAATGACACATACACAGTGGTGAGTAGTTGAAATAACAGTGACTCAGAATCATAAAACACAAACATAGCACCTTCCTTTCCATGGCAGGCGGTCAGAGAGGCAGGAATGCGCTCTCTGCTCATGCTGCCACTGCACAGACCAGCTGGCTGAAGTGCTGTCTCTCTACTCATTGGCCCCTTAGCGGACCCCAAATATGTAAAACCCCAGGTGAGGTATTATTCCCATTTTGCTCCTTTGTTGCATGCTAAACACTTGGTGGTTATATCAGAGTATAAAGATACCCACTTCCTAAATATGAAGCTTTCATCAGCTTTCTGGTAAAAGCACAATTACTTAATAATATTAAGTATAGCCCTGGTTCATGTGGCTCAGTTGGCTGGAGCATTGTCCCATAACAGAAAGGTTATAGGTTTGATTCCCGGAGTACATACCTAAATGGCAGGTTGGTCGCTGGTCCAGATGCATACGATCCCTGGTTCAGGCTCTTATGGGAGGTAACCAATTGATGTTGTTCTCTAACATCAATGTTTCTCTCCCTTCCTCTCTTCTTCTTTTGTTTCTTTAAATATTTTATTTATTATTTTTAGAGAGAGGGGAAGGGAGAGAGGTAGAGAAGGAGAGAGACATCAATGTATGGTTGCCTTTCACCTGCTTCCAGCTACAGAGCTGGCTGGAGACCTGGCTTGCAACCTGATTATGTGCCCTGACTGGGAATCGAACCAGTGACCTTTGGGTTCGCAGGCTGGTGCCTTATCCACTGTGCCACCAGCCCAGGCTCCTCCTCTCTTCCTTACTCTCTCTAAAAGCAATGAAAAGGTGTCCTTGGGTGAAAATAATAATAATAATAATTAATAAATATAATATTAAGAATATACAATGATCTAAACACAACTATTAAAATGACAGAGATTGGAATAATAGATTAAAAAGAAAGTGACTCTTGTGGATTCTGTCCACAAGAATCTCACTTCAAATATAACAATATAAGTAGGTTAAAAATAAAACAATAGAAAAGGATATATTATGCATACTTTAATCAAAGAAAAACTGTAATGGCTATACCATTGTCAGACAAAGTAGACTTCGGGGCAAAAGAATACCAAAGATATATAGATAGATTGTATATTTTTAATTTTTACCTTTTATTATTATTTTTAAAGATTTCATTTATTATTTTTAGAGAGAGGGGAAGGGAAAGAGGCAGAGATGGAGAGTCATCAATGTGTTTTTATTATTATTCTATCACAGTTGTTCCAATTCTTCCCCCTTCACCTTCCTCCACACATCCCACTCCCCACTGCCACAGTCAACTCCACACTGCTGGCCATGTTCATGTGTCACTCATACATGTTCTTTCCACCATTATCCTCCTCCCTCCTCCCTTTCAGACACTTTCAGTCTGTTCCATGTTTCCATGTTTGTGGTTCTATTGAACAAAATAAACTAACGAACAAATTAGAACCACAGCAATGTCAATTGCATATTGAATTAAGTGTCAATTTGCTAAAAAGATATAACAAAGGTTGCAAACCAGGTCTCCAGTCAGGTCTGTGGCTGGAGGCAGGTGAAACGCAACCATACATTGATGTCGCTCTCCCTCTCTGCCTCTCTCCCTTCCCCTCTTTCTAAAAATAATGAAATAAAATCTCTTTTTTTAAAAAAGATATAACAATATTAAATATATTCAAATAATAACAGAATTTCAAAATATATGAAGCAAAAGTTGACAAAGCTAAAAGGAAATAGATTAATTACAATTGCAGTTGAATATTTTAAAACTTTTCTCAGTAATAGATAAAACCAGTAGAAAGAAAAATCAACATATTTACGGAATAGATGAACAACTATATCAACTGACTAATCTAACTGACATTGATAGAACACTGGACAACAGCAGATTACACATTCATTTCAAGTGCACATGGAAAATTCAATCTGATAGACTATAAGCTCAGTCATAAAAGAAACTTAACATAATTAAAAGACATGATGAAATCATATAAAATATGTTCTTAGAACATATTAAACCAGAAATCAGTGAGAGAAAAATAGGAAAATCTTTAATCATTTGGAAATTCAAGAACATGATCCTAAAATATCTGTGGGTGGAAGAGGAAGTCTCAGACAAAATTAGAAAATGTATTTAGCAAAATGAAAATACAAAATCAAAATTTGTATAATACAACTAATAGGATGTATCAAAAAGTTATAGAATTGAACAATTGCACTATAAAATAATTTCAAATCAATAATCTAAGATATATTTGAGAAACTAAAAAAATAATCACTTAAAACTAATCAAAAAGAAAGAAAATAAAGAGCAAAAATGAATAAAATTAAAAATAGGAAAACAAAAGAAAATCTGTATAACTTAGATATTTTAAAAGAGCCATGAAACTGATAAACCTCTGGCAATATTAATTTTTTAAAAAGAAGTAACAAATTATTAATGTCCAGAATAATAGAAAGAATATCACCAGAGATTCTGACAAGATATTTTTTAAAAGGTAGCAAGATTATTATTACAGACCCCACAAAATATTATTGAAAAGAAGAGAATACTACAAACAAGTCTATGCACATAATTTTGACAAATTAGATAAAAGTCTTCAAAAATCACAAACTACTAAAGCCCAAGATGAAACAGATTATCTGAATTTCCCTATAATTATTAAACAAATTGAATTTGTAGCTAAAATCTCTGTAAAGAAATCTCCATGAACACATGGCTCACTGATATATTCTCCCAAACATTCAAAGAACAGCAGCAATCTACAGCACCTCTTCTAGAAAGTGATGAAAAAGGGGAAACACTTCCCAATTTAGTTTTCAGTTAGGATAACCTTGATACCTATACCATACAAAAGCAGTGAAAAATGAAGGAAAGGAAGAAAGAAAGACAGACAGAAGGAAGGAAGGAAGGAAGGAAGGAATGAAGGAAGGAAGGAAGGGAGGATGGAGAAAAAATAAGAAACAAATTACAAGCTTAGCTGCTCTCATAAAAAAAAAAGTAGCAAAAAATCCTCCACAAAACCTTATCATATTAAATCCAGCAATATAAAAGAAAAATATTCCAGCATGACCAAGTGGTGTTTATACCAGGAGTGCAAGGATGATTCTATATTCAAAAATGAATCCATATAAACTATGTAAGAAAGAAACACATGATTATTTCAATGAATGCAGACATGCATTTGACAAAATATAATTTCAGATCTTGTTATGACTTTGTTGAATTAACATTTGTTAAATGGAGCCCAGGGTGCCAGATGGTAAGCAGAGTTTCCAGAAAAGACCTCAGTAGAATGGTGAAGTTTGTTACTCACAGGCCTAGAGAAGTACCGCAGATGCCTCGAGGGGCCGCACAAAGAGGTCAGGACTTGGCTTTGATAGAAACGTAGAACATGAGACACATGCCTTTATTGGGATCTGTGGATGGAGTGTCTTGGGTTCCCTAGCCAAATCAGGCAATTAAAACCAAAAAGAATGAGATTTTGTTAAGCTCCATGTGGGTTTCACCATAGGGCCATACTGAGGGAAGACACCAGGGGACAAGGAAGACTATTGATGATGATAAGAATATTAGGGAAGTTCATATCAGGAACGTATATTTGCTTGTGACTCTGGGCTGTTATCTAGGGCTTAACTCTTACATGTAGTGGTTAGTGTCAGTTTAAAATCCCACACTCCCTTAGCCACACTAAATGGACACTGAAGAAGCAATATCGTGGAGTAGCTTAAACACTCAACTGTTCTTAATAAAAATTCTTAACAAATTAGCAGTAAAAGGGCAGTCTCTCACCCTAACAAAATACATGCACATAAGCTTATAGCTAATGACATAATAAATGGTGAAGGATGGAAGGCTTTCCCTCTACATACTATCTGAAACAGGGCAAAGATAACCATTCTCACCATGTTTATTCAACTTCCATCACTTTTTTAAATTTAATTTTATTGTTGTTGTATTATATCCATCCCCTTTTTTACTCCCCTCTGTCCCCTTTCCCACCCACCCACTCCCCCCAAAAGTCAATCCCACTTGTTGTCCATGTCCATGGTTCTTCCATACTAGTTTCTTGACTAAACTGGTCACTTTCTTTGCCTCCTTGTCCCCCTATCGCCTCCCAACTGCCCATTGTATTCATGTATCTGGTTCTGTTTTGATTGTTTATTTATTTTGTTCATTATTGTCCTGTAATGGGTGAGATCATATGGTATTTGTCTTTCATTGACTGGCTTATTTCACTAAGCATAATACTTTCCGGTTCTATCCATGTTGTTGTAAAGGGTAGGAGTTCCTTCTTTCTTTCTGCTATATAGTATTCCATTGTATAAATATACCAAAGTTTTTGATGAAGAAACATAAAATGGAGTAAAAACAGTCTCTTCAACAAGTGGTGTTGGGAGAACTGGAGAGCAACATGCAAAAAAAATAAAACTAGACCACCAACTTACTCCATACACCAGAATAAACTCAAGATGGATAAAGGACTTAAACATAAGCAGTGCCACCATAAGGTACTGAAGAAAAATATGGGCAGTAAAATTTTAGATATCCTATGAAGAAATATGTTTACTGACACTTCTCCAAGGGCAAAGGAAATAAAAGAACAAATAAACAAATGGGTCTATATCAAACTAAAAAGTTTCTGTTCAGCTAAAGAAAGCACCAGCAAAATTAAAAGGGAACCAACTATACGGGGAAAACATATTTGCCAATGATACCTCAGACAAGGGTTTGATATCCAAAATATATAAAGAACTTATGCAACTCAACACCAGGGAGACAGACAGCCCAATTGAAAAATGGGCAAAGGACCTGAACAGACAACTCTGAGAAAGATATACAAAGGGCCCAAAGGCATATGAAAGAATGCTCAACATCACTAGCCATCAGAGAAATGCAAATTAAAATCACATTGAGATACCACCTCACACCTGTCAGAATGGCAATCATCAACAAATCAACAAACAACAAGTGCTGGTGAGGATATGAGGAAAAGGGAACCCTGGTGCACTGTTGGTAGGAATGTAGGCTGGTGCAGCCACTATGGAAAACAGTATGGAATTTTGTTAAAAAACTCAAAATGGAACTGCCTTTTGATCTAGCAATTCAACTACTAGGACTATACCCAAAGAACCCTGAAACACCAATTCATAAGAACCTATGTATCCCTATGTTCATAACAGTGCTATTTACAATAGCCAAGTGCTGGAAACAGCCTAAGTGCCCATCAGTGGATGATTGGATCAAAATACTTTGGTATATTTACACAATGGCATCAATTTTATGATAGTTTCAATGATTTCTCTATAATTTATTTTCCCCAATGTTAAATAAGTTCTGGTTTCCTCACAGTTGTACTGAGGAATTAGCAAAGGTAGTTGCGACTCTATGAGGAGGGCAGTGACAAATTGTGACCACTCCATGACTACATTCTACCTGTCCTTCAAGGAGGTCCAGATACCATCATCATCATGATCTCCTATGGCAAAAATGGCTTCAACACCTTAAGAAAATGCAATGCAACCATTGTTGTAGCTATCTTCTTTCTTCAAACCAGTTTTTCTTATAAATTTGATGTGGACATTTATACTCTCTGAATGTTTTCATATTTTAAGTATATCAAAGGCTAAGGCTGTGACAATCATCTCTACTGACTAATAAAAGCATTGAGACTAAAATTAGCAGACCTCCAAAGTTCATTTAATGATCAAATGAATGCATCTAAGACCTTTCTCTAACTCACACCCAAAAGCACATTCAACTTACAGAATCTGATATTTTGTATTTCCCACCCATATACTTTTCATGATGCCTGTTATCTGATATTCTTATCCAAAGATGCAATGCAACCAATTTAAATAATTGGACTATCCTTCAAGAGCCATATCTTCTATGTTGAAGTTGTATTTTGTGTAATATTATTTGGATAATGGTATTAGATATCAATGTATATATATGTACATGTGTATCTTTTCCAGGGAAATTAACTGTAAATAAGTATTGGATATTTGTATGATTTCTCTTAAAATTCTAATTCTTTCATCTGGTTTACTCTATAGAAAATGAGTATTTCCTACTTTCTGTTGTTCTATTTAGATTTAGCCACTGAAACTACAAGACCACCTATTTGTTACAATGAATATTGAGGTAGCATAAAATATACATTTTCAGAAATACTGCCTTCTATTCCTTGATTCTCAAATATGATTTTTGCTCTAAGTATATTCTATGTATACTAGCATAGAAAATCAAAATAAGCCTTTCATGACTTCTAAAATTTCTTTCACTAATAAAAATGTATCTGTGCTAAGAATGTGCATAGGCAAAAGTGTACTTTTATTAGTCTCAAAAATTGTATCTTGGTAAAATAAAGATTTTCTAAGCTTTTTCTTCTGCTGCCTCATGGTGGAGACAAATTCCTATCAATAATTTAATTGTTAATATTCTCATTATTCTCATGTCAGCCAAATTGAATTATTCTTACACTTAAAATAAACACACTGATATCACTTCATGTAATTATTTACTATCTAATAATTGCTTTTTCTGAGTAAATGAAAATTTCAAATAGATTATTTTTAATTCTTTCCTAAAATATCTATTGATATTTCAAAATTTCTCATTCTCCTTTCTGTACTATATAGTCTAATTTTAAAAAATTATGCCAATATTACTAACAGGTATTCTCTACTTTTTTCACCTATAAGAACTGAAATCAAATCCCATAGACTTAAACTATAACTGGAGTCTATAAGACTACTCAAAATTCAGAGTTGCTTTCTGAACAGATTGCACCAACTAGTTGATGAAACTTGAGCTAATTACACTAATGTTGACAAATGAACTGGCACAAAAACAAATGTCACATTTTTCAAAAAATTACACCTCTTCAAAAGATGCTAAACAGATTCAGTGATTTGTGGGTGTAACTGAGCTATTTGTGCAAAGATAGTTTTGAAAATTCTGACTTAAAATACAAAAAATGGATATTAAAAATGGATATAATATACTGCTTATATTATATTATAAGCAGTATGAATGCTTATATACAATTTTCACAGGTATTTTAATAAAATATTTGAATTCTTGGAACAATAAGGAAATTTCTGTATAGGGTGCTGGAACACTAAGTTACTTATTTTAAATTTTGTATTACATGCAAAAATAAAAATAACTTAAGGAATGCCTTTATGTATTTTAAATTGATCTGCTCTGATTACCTGTACTGCAAATGCATTTTTTAGAGAGCTAAATCTGTTATCTCGGGAATAGTATTTCTTATAAATTCCACCACAAACATTTTTATCTTACTTGGTAAAATAGCTATTATGTGCTAAAGGTTTTAAGTAAATGACCTTACTCGATCCTTCCAATAGGCCAACAAGGGAGAAATTATAAAAATCAGGTATCTGAGAATCAGAAAGATTAGATAACACACTCTAGTTACCGGAGCTGGAATTTGATGCAAAGTCTCCCTGACTCCTAAGCTTCTACTCTTTCTACCACACCATGAGGGATCTTAAATGGGGAGTTTTTGAGTATTATATATTCAAAAATTATCAGCTTCCTTAATTTTAACATTTGAAAGAATGTTCCAATAATGTTCCGAGACTATGTCAATTTTTTTTTTTTTTTAAGATTTTATTTAATTATTTTTAGAAAGAGGGGAAGAGAGAAAGGCAGAGAGGGAGAGAGACATCAATGTATGGTTGCTTTTCACCTGCCTCCAGCTACAGAGCTGACTGGAGACCTGGTTTGCAACCTTGTTATGTGCCCTGGCTGGGGAATCAAATATGTCAATTTTTTTAGATTTGTTTTTTCATTTATCTTGGACTATCCCAAATCACAGAAGAGGCCCACTTATGCTAGATATGTTCACTATGAATCAATCTTTCTTGTTTAAGTCTTTAAATATTTTAATTTAAATTAGAATTAATTAGAAATGTTGATTACAGAAATTAAGCTTGTCATTAAAGTATAAAAAGTGAAATTAAATGATAGGCATTCTGTTAGTTATCTACCAAAATTCCAGAGAGGCAAAGAATCTCATTGACAGACTGTTTCCACCCAACAACTGAAGAGTAAGGCTCAACCCATTGAGATATTGTTAACCCTTGTGATCAAAATATGGTCATTTTGGTAGCCTCAGAAACAACCAAAGTGACCTACATATCATCCTGAAGTTATTAGCATATATGATTTTTTGACTAAAAATATCTACAAACCGATACAAGAGTTAAAAGAAAAATACAGGTTTTAAGAATAACTAGCCATACTTTTTATTGTCCTCTTACCTGTTATTAGCCATTTAAAATGTATTTCATATTCATTAAATTTGACTTTCACTAGATCTTGCTCTTGTCTTTGGTTCATTTGGCTAGTTTGGGTAAGCTAGCTGATGCCTTATCTTTTTCTACCTAACTCTCTGATCCTTCATTTAATTTTTAAAAACCTGTTAATTTTTTCCTACCTATCTAAGTTCTTGTCCTCCAGACTTCTGTCCCTCTGGGGATTCTGGTTTGTGATAGTTTGAGGGAGTTGTGGGGTTTCTTGAATGTTACTCAGTATGCCCCCATTAGGGACACTCCCCAAGGTAGTCCTTTGTCACCATTCTGAATTAAGCTGAAGCATCCTTCTGTCAGCCAGACATACAGGGCATCGTTCATAGCTAAAGCTAGAGAACACTAGCATGAACCCATAAATAAATTTTTAAAAATTGATTGATTTAATCATATTAAGATGAACAGTTTTAAAACTATAGAGAATAGATACTCTGAAATCTTTACTTGAGGCTTTTAAAACCGATTAAATAAAAATAATGTTCAGAGAGAGAGGAAGATGGCGACAGAATAGAGAGCAGTGCTGATGGTGTTCTCAAGTACCAAAGCAGCTAGAGGACAGGATAAGGAGCGTGAGACAACTTCAGGACCCTAGGGATTGGAACGGACAGCATCTGGACACAGGGGAGCAGAGCCCAGAGGCAGAGGAGGCCAGCGGGACAGTAGCCCGCAGGCCCAGAATACAACCAGACAGCCCAAATAAACGACACAACAAGAACAGCAAGTGGAGAAAGCAAGAACAGACACCTAAAATGGGGAAAAAAAGAATCAGTCCATCACCAAAGGGAAAGGAAGAATCCCCAGAAAGAACACAAAATGAAACAGAGGCACCTGGAATATCAGATAAGGAATTCAAAAGAATGATGATAGAGAAGCTCAGTGAGCTCAGCCACATCAAAGAAAACTGTAAACAACTCCAGGAGAACTACA
>PVIW01002843.1:0-72223 GCA_004026585.1 Noctilio leporinus
CCAGCCTGGGCCCACAAGAGGGCCCTAGGTTTCATTCTGGCTCTCACTCCCTTCTAGGCACAGAGGGACCCCCATGTCCCACCGGGGATGCTGAGGCACCAGCTGCCTGCCCCCTCCCCTGCTCCCACTCTGGCACAGGTCAGCCAGGGTCCACTGCTTCTCTGACCAGGGTTCCCCAATCCTGGGGACAGTGCTTGATGGTTCTTTAATATTAGTCAGCCTTGCCCCACTCCCAGCCTAGAACCTAAAGATGGGGTCCCAGCAGTGGTATGGGGAGATGGGGCAAGTGCCTTCGTGTTTCTTCTTGTTCGTGCTAAAGATGGGAAGGCAACTGAATCCTTGAGAGTGAAGTGAGGGATCTAAGCAAAGTCTCAATCCCAGCGTGAGTGGTGACCATTTGTTCTGTCTCCTTTCCTTTTCTTTGCCACCAAGAGAGCAATCCCTGCCCGGGGGTGGGGGGTGGGGTGTCTCAGGGTGAAGCGACACCCACTGGCCCTTCGGGAAGCTGGGGGCTGCGCACCAGTGTAAAGCCTCTTCCAAATGCCTGTACTCGGAATGCGAATGTCTCGCTGCCATTTGGGAATCCTGCTCGGAGCTCTGGGTGTGGAGAACGGCTTGATTTATAGACCAAGGCAGCCACAAGTTGGAATTTTAAAAAGCAATGTGTCCTTTGAGCAGGAGCCTGGGTTGGGGGCTTTGCAGACTGTCGCTTTGTCCCAGCGACCAGATGGAACTTGTTTTTCTGCTCACTTCGGGTTAACCCTTCCTGCACTCCCTCCCTAGGGCCCGCAGCAATCGCTGCCTTTGGGGTGAGGAGCCTGCGTGAGCGAGAATCCATGCATTTGAGCTTCCATGGCATTTATTGGAAATGTTTCATCTTTTAAACCCCCTGCCTTTGCTGGATTATTTCGTTTTATTTAGCACACTGACATGTGCCAGGCAACCTTTCTAAGCACTTCAGAAATATTAACCTATTGTCTCTTCAGAGTCATTGCTATCCCCTATTTTACAGATGAGTATACTGAGACATAGGTCAGTGAAAAAGCTTGTCTAAGGTCACACAGCTGGTGAGTGACAAAACTGGGATATGTGGCCCTCAAGTTTGTGGCCGGATCACAAAGTCATGGCTGGTGCTCAGAGGGCAGGTGAATGAACCCTGCTGTTGATAGTTTAGAGCTGCGGGTGTGGTTTTTCCTACTCAAGCTGTCACAGGGTAAGGCACCGTTAGAGAGAGATGAAAACTCTGTCCCAGCCATTTGTGCTGAAACATCACTGCCACCCTGAATCTCCTGCAGGCCCTTTGGGATACAAAGTCTACTTGCAAGGTAGATGCAACATGATGAGAAAGATTCAGATCCCACCTCTGCTCCATCCACCACACATGCAAACCTGGGGCCACCTGGCAGGACCCAGGGTCTCTGAGTTTGGCACTTTTGTTCTACTGGAAAACTTTTTGTCACATATGGCTTCCTTCCAGCTGGGGTCCTGGGGGCTGCCTTTGCAAACTCTCTTGTCTATTTAGATAGCAGAAACTGTGGGGCTCTCTGGACCTTTGTGAAATACCGGGACCCTAGGCTTCCCAAAGAGAAGGAGCATTCCTTATCCTAGCATATCAGCATGGATCTTGGTCTCCTTTGCAGAGGCAGGAGCTGGACAGAGATCTAAGCTCAGTGCACACCACAGCCAGGGCTGGCGCAGAGCTGCAGTTAGAGTCCAAGGTCCAGGGTCTCGCCAGAGGAGAGGCAAGAAGGCATCAGACCCCAAATGAAGCATCATGGGTTTTGTCACACCCTCAGCAGGGTCACAAGTGCACATGGGATCATGCCACCTTGTGCCTAAGATCACCAGGGACCCAGGGAACTTGGGGTGGTCTATTACAGAAGGAATGGCAATACAGTAAAACCACACTTGAGGGGCAGCTATTCTTTCTAACCTCAGCTTCTGGGTAACTGTCCCTGGCTCATTTACCTGCTCAAATTTCCTGTGTTAAGTCTGTTTTGTGTGGCAGTTTTTCTAACATTGATTACATAGGATCCTGCTTTCTTAAACAGTCTAACAGACGTAAATCAACCTCTGTTAAATGACTCTATGTCACTATTGTCAACATCTGCCACAGAAGGTGCCCTGGCTGTGCACCAGCCTTTTTTCTCTCTGTGCCAGCAGGAGTTAGCTATGTGTAATGTGACCCCCTGTGGGCAGGTCCAGCCTCACCCTGAAAGGAGGGGGCACCTGTCTGTCAATCCTTCAGGACAGGGATTGGAACTCTGGAGCCCACCTCAGTCACTTGGGGATGTTTCCTCCTACAACATGTCTAACACCAAATGCCTGGGCTTGTTTCCACACCTATCCAAGTTCTCCAACTCTTCATCCACCAACTTGGAGTCCTAAAATTCAATTCTCACACTAACTGCCTGAGCTTAGTATCAGACCCCACAGATGAAGGGCTCACTCATGTTATCTGAGAAACTCTGGTTCTCCTCACCAATGCAGTAAAGAACTACAGATCAGGAGTCTATTAGCATACATGAAAAATTTATTAATGAATGGGAGACCAAAAACAAGGGTCGCCAAAAGCCAGAGTGACAAGCTTGCCCTAGTGTGGCCAGAGGCTGGAGGCCAGAGGGCCAAGGGCACCAAGAACGCAAGTCCTTCATTTTGAGGACTTGTGTAGTTGGCAGAATGGGGATATAGAATACATATTGATTGACAGGCAAAGGTGGTGCCAGCTTTCCATGACCGAGGCACAGGTGCCCAAAGGTGTTAATGGTCATCTTCCTTTAGTCCTATGGGCTTTTAGGGCCTTGGGATGTGAGCATAGTTTCAAAGGCTTTCCTTTCCAGACCGTGGAAAAGACACATACAAGTCCCAGGACTTTTCTTTCCCTGTGCTAACATAATGTTTCTTGTGCTGCTGGAATACCTGGTAATATTATTAGACCAGGCCCAGGACTGCTGGGTTAGCAGGTGAGACAAGACATGTCTTCCTCTGTCTCTAGCCTCCTGTCCATCCCCCACTTCAGATGCCCAGGGCATCTTCTCTCCAATATGTCAAAAAAGCAGGGTCCCCACTACATCATCTCCTTTCAAGATCAACAATTTGCTAGGACAGCTCTCAGAACTCAGGAAAAGTTTGCATATGATTACGGTTATTATGAAGGATACAACTCAGCACAGGATAAGGTTTGTGGGGTTGCATGGGTGTCCATGTCCCCTCTGCATACGTGCCACGTCCATAGCACCCTGTTGTGTTCACCAGCCTGAAAGCTCTCTGAACCTTGCTGATCAGGGGTTTTTATGGAGGTTTCATGACGAAGATGTGATTAACTCATTGGCCACACGTGATTAACTCAAGCTCCAGTCCCTCTCCTCTCCCTGGAGTATGTGTGTGGCAGGGCAGGGTGAGGTGAGGGGCTGCTAAAAGCACCAATTCTCTAACCAGGCCTAGGACCAGTCCTGTCCTGAACTACCCAGGGCTCCCAGCCCCCAGTTACCTAATTAGCCTACAAAAGACACTCGTAACAGCGGAGATTCCCGGGGTCTCCGGAGCTGTTTTGCCAGGACCCTGGGACAAAGACAAAGTATGCATTCCCTATTAACCACAATGGTGTTGAACAGTGTAGAGGTGGGGGGAATTTCAGGTGACTTTAGCCATATGAAAACCGGTTAACATAACACACTCCCTATACGCTAAGCAGCTCCAAGAGGGCAGAGAGGGTTTGTCAACCTCACAACTGACAACCCTGGGCCTAGGAAGGTGCCTGGTCAATATTACTGATTATGTAAATTGTAAGCAAATGGCTATTTTGCACAAGATCCCCTGGTTTTGCAGTTATGCTCTTCATTGGTTTCCCTTTTACTGTGCCTGAGTCTTCAGTGGCTATGTTGGTGCACCCCTCCTCTCACAGCGGGACTGAGGACTGAAGCCTGGGTTCTTTGTCGGCTCTGCTCTGTATGTGAAGGGGAACCATCCCCTGAGCAAGGGCTCAGCAACGGGAGATCAGACCTTGGACAACAGAAGGAGTCAGAGCTACCTTGTCCGGTGTGGAGAGACTTTTTTCTGCCTAGGTTTATCTTACTTTTATTAGAAATTGCACACTTCTTTTTAGATCACTCACAAGTGATATCTGTAGGGATCAAAGAAATTTGTAGGACTATTTGCTTCTACACAAAACCGCCCAATACTGCTAAGATTGTTTTAAAATTTTGTTTTCCTTCCGTCATCTGTCATTTCTTGCTACTGTCAAAGATGATTAGTATCCTTATTCCTCTCCTAAACTGTGGCAGGATGGGGAAGCCGCTACATCAGTCAGAATTGTTTCTAAACTGAGAGTAAATAGGCTCAAAATGAGGATGTCAGGTGAGTGCCTAAGTTTTAGTCTGTGAATCCTGTGACATATATAAGATGGCTGCGTGTGTCTTATTTAAGGTGGGGACGGGACAGCAGCAGCGGGATTTGGGCGTGAAGGGTGGAGGACTGGAAAGACAGGTTTGAGTTCAGGTCCTAGTTCTGTGTCTAACCAGCTTAGCTAGTTTCCCAAGCTCTTAGCCTCACTTTCCTCATCACTTTACATTGCAGAGAACTTCTTCCATAGCAGGTGCTTATGGATGTCAGTTTCTGTCTTTTCTCCAACCCTGTCTGAGGCTCAGCTGCATCCAGAGAATTGGAGTTGTGGCAGCCCACAGACTGGTTTATGCTGTGTTGCAGAGAGCTGCTCATAGGCTTCCTAGTCCTTACACTTGTTTTCTAATGGTCCCTTGGGGTTGGCACAGTAGGTTTCATGATTCCAAATTTGCTGATGGGAAAGCTAAAGCAAAGAGAAGTTAAGGACCTTGCGCAAGGTCACCCAGGGAGGTGGTGACAGAGCCCAAACTAGAAGCCAGGTCTCCTGACCACCTTCTCTGGCTTTTTCTGTGCCCAGCTCCTCCTGTTGTCACTTGCCCAGTATCCACAGGTGAGGAGGTGAATATGTTTACGTCCCCTGTTTCTTCATTTGCCACCCCTCCTGTCCCAAGACTCTTAAGTGGTTCAAGAGGCATGAAACCCATGATAGCTCTTTGACAAATAAAATGCAGTACACTAGTAAATTCTGCCATTTTTCTGCAATATTCTCATTCCACTGGGTAGATATGATGCTGAACACCCTCTGTTGGCTGTCCTCACCTGACCAGGGAAAAAAGCAACTAGGATCAGAGCTGCTTTATCCAAACAAAAGGTGCCATGCCCTGCCCACTACCCCCTCTTTGTGAGGCTCAGCAGACACCACAGTCACAGCAGGTGCCTGGAGCTCAGTGTCAGGCCTTGGCCAACAGGACACCCAAAGAGCCTCCCAGATAGAAAGCTAACCATGTTTGCCGCCTGCACAAGAGAGTTCTTTACCCTGCTCAGACTTTTCTGAACTATTGATTTTGAGGGTTCAGCTACTTCATGGAAGTACTTTAGGCCTCTCAGACAGTGGAATGGGCTCCCTGCTCTCTCTGCCATCCCAAGGCTTATGCTCCCAGAGAACAGCTGGCACTTGCCCAAAATGCCTGGGGTTGAGAATGGTTGGGGAAAGGAGAACAGTCCCTGGCTCCCTTGGTCTGTGGCCAGCTTGCTTAGAGCAGCAGTTTCCAGGCCCAGAGAGCCATCGTGTCAGGTGACATCCTAAGTTCTTTATGCATTGCTGCCCTTTAATCTCATCAACACTACCAGGCACTTGCTGTTGTTATCCCCACTTTCCAGATGAGGAACCAGGTATCAGCTTGCCCCAGGGAGTGAACTATAGAGCCAGCCTTTAAACTCAGGAGATCTAGTTCTAAAGGCCATGTATTAACCACCATGGTGAGGCCTGTCCTTCTCTGACTTCCTGAGCTCCACCCCTCCAGGGAGTATGGGAGCCTCCTGGGGGCTCAGACACTCAAGACTCACCCCTGCCCTGGCTGGGGGCTCAGTGGATAAGGTGCCAGCCTGTGAACCCAAAGGTACTGGTTCAATTCCCAGTCAGGGCACATAACCAGATTGCAAGCCAGCTCTCCAGCTAGGTCCATAGCTGGAGGCAGGTGAAAGGCAACCATACATTGATATTTCTCTCCCTTTCTTCCTCCCTCCCTGCCTTTCTCTCTAAAAATGATGAACAAAATCTTAAAAAATAAACAAACAAAAAATAACATCACCCCTTCATTACCCTACAGAGCTCTTCAGCCCATCCATACTGGATGTTGTAGTCCATTCAACCATAAATTTTCAACCATAAATTTTTTCTTACAAGTAGTGTCTAGTGTACCCCAGACCTGCAAGAAAGACTGAGGAAGTAACAGACCACCCAGAGGCCACACTAGCTTTCTCCTTGGAGGCAAAGCATGAAGATACACACCTCATTCCCTTGGGTAAGAATACCTATGGTTGTCTTTCAGATCTTACCCTACAACTAGAGGGTAGAGTACTTTGGTTGAGATCCCTTCATATTAGATTGAGCTGTTCAATGAAGACAGGACAGAATTACATTTTCTGAGATGGAGTCCTTTTCTGCCATAACAAAATACCAGTCTGGGTAACTTAAAACAATAGAAAATTTTCTCGCAATTCTAGTTGCGTGGAAGTCCAAGATCAAGATGCTAGCCAAAGTACTCTCTGGTGAGACCTCTCTTCCTGTCTTCTCTTGCAGGCAGCTGCCTTTGCTCTATTGTCTTCACATGGAAGAGAGAGAGCAGGTGCACACTCTCTAATGTCTCTTTGTACAAGGGTGCTAATCCCCTCATGAGTGCCCCACCCCCATGACCTCATCTAAACCTAATTACCTCCAAAGGCCCCACCTCCAGTTGCTATTACATGGAGGGGTGAGACTTCAATGTACAAATTTGGAGTAAATACAAACATCCAGTCCATAACAAGTGGAAAAGACTGAGGGAAGAGTAAGTTTAGGGGGTGAGTATAAAAACTCAGCTAATTTGATCTGGACATGCTGTGTCTGAGATGTTATCAGACATCCAGGAGAGAGGTGGAGAGAGTTTTTATATATATGAGTTTGATGTTCAAAGAAGACATCCAATCTGGAGATGCAAATGGAATGGAAACTTAACCTTTCCAAGCCACAGTTTTCTCAACTATAAAATAAGATTCATAATACCCACCTCATAGGGTTGTTGTAAGGTTTGAATTTAAAAAAGACAAAATGCTTGGTGATATATATATGCATGCTAAAAGGAGAGAGTTAATTCTTGAGAATTAAATAGCCAAGACAAGACTGGCTAAAAACATGATGCAGGCAGTTTGACTTTGGAACTGGCCCTTCCCATATCGTGTCCTTTCCCACATCTCTTTCCCCCAGACATGGCTGCTTCCTTATTCTTCCCCACCCCACCCCCATCTATGTCTATTCTCCTGAAACACATCGCATCACAGTGTGGTGACTGATGGCAACTTAAAATGTTATCTGCCCCAAGCGACTGTGTGTGCTAAAAGAAGAAGGAGGAGGAAAGGGAAAGAGAAGGAAGAAAAAGGGCTATACTTTTCAATTAGCAGGAAAATTATAAAATTTACTCAATTTTAAGTTTTTTCCATGTTTTTCTTAAATATTCCCTTTCCACATCAATGTCTACATTAAGCTTTGGTATATTTGTTTAGTATGTATATTTATATATCTTATATTTAGTATATCTAAATATTATATACACATATGAAAAGAGAGAGAACTATCACATACTATAACATCAGTATAAGTTTAGAACTACTGTGCTAAAGAAAAGGGGCACGAATTGCAGGTTTTTAGGCATCATGTATCAGATGGTGAGGTGGTTGAGGTGTCTGACACCCCTCAAATTCTGCCCCATCATAAGTTGTCATCTTCTAACCTCTGTGTGATGCTGGTTCTACTAATGAGAAAATTAGTCCAGGGATCTTAATTGCTGAGCCTCAGCTTGGACAATCAGAGGGGCCAAGGGCAGGTGAGGGGAATGAGAAGTGACACAGATGATGTGGCCCCGACTGGTGTGGTACAGTGGGTGGGGGGTCATCCTGCAAACTGAAAGGGCGCCAGTTTGATTCCCAGTCAGAGCACTTGTCTGGGTTGCAGGGCCAGGTCCCCAGATGGGGGTCATTTAAGAGGCAAGCTATTGATGTTTCTCTTGTACATCAATGTATTTCTCCCTTTCTTTCTCCCCACTCTTTCCTCTCTTTAAGAATAAATAAATAAATAAAGGTTTTCTGTTTTGTTTTGTTTTTGTTTTTGTTTTAAAGAAAAGAAATAGTTGATGTGGTTTTATAGGTAACCAGAACCAGGAAAATCTTTCTGGACAACATCAGGAAAGTTGGTGTAGGAATGCACCCGAGCCAGCCCCAAGAATCCATGGGGGGAGGGGTGGAAGGAAACTGAGGGTACTGTCAGCAAGGAGGATGAAGCCCCAATAATATCCCCACTGAACACTGCTGACATCAAGTAAATAGACTATTGGGGTACCAAGCAGGAGCAAATATCTAAAAGCAGGGGCACATTCCAGAGTAGTAATGAATGTTAGCCCTGACCCATGCATTGCTGTAGTTCAGACCTTCATGGTACCACACTTGGCTTTGACAATGGCTTTCTAAACTAACTCTCTGTCACTTCTCCCAGATCAGTATACCTCCCTCCTCTGGGGGATATACCCACATCACTCTATATTCTAAGGCATTTATCTCACTCTACATCAGAATGTGGTGTTTTGGGAACACTTTTCATCTCCACAACTACATCACCAGCAGTGCTACCCCACACATCAAACCTGCCACAAGGCAGGCAGGCAGGGGGAGTTCAGGCCAGCAAGCTGGCATGAAGAAATATGCCAGTGGGAAGCAGGGCCCATGTCACTAGGCTGGGCTCAGGGCTAGGTTTCATCCCCTCAGAGGCAGCCTCTCCCAAAAGGCAGAACCCCCATCAAGGAAAGCTAGAGAGGTGACTGAAATGGAACTTAGGGTAAGCTTATATGAACACATGGACATAGCAGATGAAAGAATCAGTGAACTTGAAGACAGATCAATAGAAATTATCTAAGTACACATAAAAAGAGAGAAGAAGGGTATAAGGGACAAAACAGAACAACCAAAACTTGTGAGACAATATGAAATGGTCTAACATGCATATAGTTAGAGTCCCAGAAAGAGAATGGAGAAAGACCAGGGAAGAAGAAATATGGCCAAGAATTTGTATAATTTTGTAAAGTAATGAAAGACAACAAACCATAGGTCCAAGAAGCTCAGAAGAACTATAATCAGGATTTTTTAAAAAAGATTTTATTCATTATTTTTAGGGAGAGGGTAAGGGAGGTAGGAAGAAAGTGAGAGAAACATCAATGTATGGTTGCCATTCACTTGCCTCCAGCTGGAGACTTGGCTGGAGAGCTGGCTTGCAACCTGAGTATATGCCCTGGCTGGGAATCAAATCAGTGACACTAAGGTTCACAGGCCAGCACTCAATCCACTGAGCCACACCAGCCAGGGCTTGTAATAAGGATTTTAAAAATAGAAAACACCTAGACATATTTATCACGGTCAAACTGCTGAAAGCCAAAGATGAAGAGAAACTCGGGAAACAAAAAATAATGCTGGCCTTCTCATCCCCAAAGTATTTCTGAATACTCATGGAGTAAGTATGTTATCAGGGGACAGGGTTAGGGAGTACATAAGGGGGTCAAATACATTTCTCTACCCCAACATTTTGTAGTTCTCTAGGTACTTATATTCTTCCCTCTACATTATATCAAGGGATTTCTGTCACCTGAATTTCATTCAGTATAGGATACAGATGCCATCAGATAACCACCACTGAACAAACAGAACCGCACCTGGACAATCTAGTTTGCACTTCAGATCTAGAATCCATATTAATCAATCTGGCCCAAGTTGAGATTATTTTCTTTTCTCTCTGATCTAACACCTTACTCTGTATCTCTGTTACCGGAGAAATCCTGGATCCTGTTGCTGATGGAGTAAAGAATTCCAGATCAGCAAGCCTTTTAGCATACATGAAGTTTATTAGTGAATATGAGAGCAAAAGCAAGGGTGGCTAGAGCAAGGGTGGCCAAAGGCTGGGCAACCAACACCCATATGAACAGAATCTATGTGGCTAAAGACCCCATAGCCAGAGGCTCAGAGGCCAACTCTCACCTCCCACCCACCATGTGGCAAAAGGGCCAAGAGAGAAGAGCCAAGAGAAGAGATTGAGTCCTTTGTTCTGAGGACTTACATAGTTGGTGGGATGGGGGTGAAGAAGTTATATTTTGATTGGCAAGTAAAGGTGATGCCAGCTTTCTTGGGGAGACATGAGTGGGGAATGGGTGGGGACCTATTAGCCCCTAATCCTTATCTTGCTGTCAATTATTAGTTTATTTTGCTTCTGTGACAGGGGGCAGGCATTAACCAAAGTTGTTTTAGGGGCTGTTCTTTGGGTGCTGTAGTCCCTCTACCTTTCCAAGCCTTGGGATGAATACATAGTCTCAAGGGTTTCCTTTTCCCAGCTAGTGGGGATGAAACACACACACAGACTTTCAAGGGCTCCCCCTGTCCTGCACTATCGCACTTTACTTGTGTTATTCAGAATGCCTGGTAGCCTTATTGGACCAGGGTCAGAATTACTGGGTCCTTCTGTATTCAGTTCTCTGTTAGACTTCAGTGGTGAGGGTCCTGCCTTTATTTCCCTTTTGGCTACTCACTTGACTGTAATATCCCCACATATATTTTGCAGATTCCTGAAAATAAATGTGTATATTTTTAATGGCAGTGATTTTGGTGTGGAAGTCTACTGTTTCAGAATCAAACTTTGTGTTTGTCTGTAGGGGGCATGCCGAAATCTGATTCTAGAATAAACTGGGAGCCACAAGAGGTGGTGAACGTGCTAATCAAGAGCAAATATTCTCTCGCACGGCAACATCAGCCTTACCCAATAGGAAGAAGAAGCCACTTTTTTCTCAAAGGGAGGTTCAGTAGGATCTGAGGTTCAGCCATCAGAATCGTGTGTCCCAGTTCACAGGGTCTTATTCTCTCCCAGTCATTGCTCTTTCCCATCAGAGACCCAATGAGTCTGTGGCCATAATACAGAACTAACTTAGGCCATAATTTAGCAACCTGTGGGATCAGACCCCATTTCTGATTTCAACTGGGTTACACCTGAAGCTATAGGCTACTGGATGACCCCCCACACACACACACAGTTCACTGATGTACCACTCTGGATTTTTCCCCCAGAGGAATTTAAACACCAACTTTGTCTTTTTTTTTTTTTTTTGTCAATCTTTCCACTTCAGGCAGAAGAAACCATCCAATTTGACTGTCTTTGTATTCACTATACCAGCATAATCAACTATCACGCAACTCTGCCTAGAGTGAAGTCCCTTTAACAGGCACTTCACTCTAGGCAACCACGATGGGTAATTAAGAACCTTTTGCTACTACTGCATGTTGGCTGCCACTGTTACACTTTGTAATGGTAACCTGTTCCCCCAGCTTCATCACTGATTTTAAGCAGTTTGATATGATGTGCATTAGTGTCATTTTTTTCATGTTTCTTTTGCTTGGCACTTTTTTCATTGGGCTTCTTTGATCTGTGGATTTAAGACATTTTTCAACCATTATCTCTCCTAATATTCTTTCTGCTCTCTCCTCCCTTCAGGGACTCCAATTACATCTATATTTAGCTACTTGAAGATGTCCCACAGCTCACTGATGTGCCATTCTGGGCTTTCTGTGTGTGTGTGTGTGTGTGTGTGTGTGTGTGTGTGTTTTCTCTCTGTGTTTCATTTTGGATAGTTTCTATTGCTGTATCTTCAAGTTCACTCATATGTCATTCTGTGTGGCTAATCTTCTGTTAACCCCATCCAGTGTATGTATTTTCCTCTCAGAGATTTAATTTTCCCTTTAGGTTCTTTAAATTCTATTTGCATCTTAAAAATATACATTCCATTTCTCTTGAGTTACTTAAGCATCTCTACCTGTGTGAACATACAGATTATAGTTACTTTTAATGTCTTTTTCTACTACTTCTATCATGTTGCATCATTCCTGGGTCTGATTCTATTGATTGATTTTTGTCCTCATTAAGATTTCTATTTTGTTCTTCTTTGCATACCTTTTTCTTCTTTCTTTTTTAGGTGCCAGACATTGTGAATTTCTACTTTTTTGAGTGTGAGGTATATTTATATTCTAAATTTACTTGAGACTTGTTCTGGGATGTAGTTAGGTTCATTAAAACATTTTGGTCCCTTTGAGGCTTGGTTCAATACTCTGTTAGGTTGGGCCAGAACAGCTATTTTCTAGGGTTAATTTTGCTCCACTGCTGAGTACAGCTGTCCTGTGGTGTCTGCTGGGACTGGTTCCAGGACCCCCAAGGATACCAAAATATGAGCACACTCAAGTCCCTTATATAAAATGGCTAAATATTTGTGTAAAACCTATGCAATCCTCTCATATACTTGAAATCATCTCTAAGTTATTTATAATACCTGTTGCAATGTAAATGCTATATAAACAATTGCCATTCTATATTGTTGAGGCAATAATGACAAGAAAACAGTCTGTACATGTTCAATACAAATGTAACTATTGTGGGCCTAACTACATAGTACATGTCAGCAACAACATAATCTTTTTTTCTCAAATAATTTCAGGCTGCTGTTGGTGGAATCCTTGGTACAGAACCCGTAGATACAAGCACTGACTGTGTTCTGCATGCTGCCCCATGAATTATGAGGTGGTATCTGTTTGTTTACTGTGGTTGATGGGAATACAAACCTTTCTTAGCCATGTGTGAGTCTAATAATGTTTCCTTCTGTTCCTTTCAGAAGTTCTTTTGAAAGGAACAGAGGGAACTCTCTGGAACTATCTGCACTCAGATAGCTTTCCCACATACATGGGCTGTTTAGTACTCAACTGAAGGCTCAAGGAAGGCACTCTTCAGTTTCCAGAGGCCTCTCTCTCTGCACAGTTCTCTCTCTGCCCTATGATCCGGGACACCTTGACCTCCTTGGACCTGCAGCTGGACCTCTGGTCAGAAGTGACTGTCAGGCTCCACCTGGACTCTGTTTTCCAGTGTTCTTTTCAGACAGGAAGCTGGGGCAATCTTGAGATTCTCCTTTGTTATTTCCCTGCTTAGGCTGATCAATATTCTGGACTTTCTAATGCTCCAAGTCTGAAAACCAACATTTCATATAATTTGTTCAGGTTTTTAGTTGTCTCAGGTGGTAGGGTAAATCTGGTCTCTGTTATGTTGTCTTGGCTGGAACTAGAAGACTTATCTGTCTTCAAATGGGACCAGGTAGATAACAAGCCCCAAAAATGAGAGTCTAGTACCTGCAGCCTCTTCCAGTCCCAAAACACTATGTCAGACAGCGTTTAGTTGCACAAAACTGAAATCACATTATACTCTAGCCATTTTAAGCAGAAAAAGTACTTGGTAAAGAAAATCTGGGTGTTTACAAAATTGGTAGGTGGGCTGAGGAGTAGCTATAGCCTCAGCCTTCAGGAATGACTGCCCAGGAATAAAACCACTCACCAAACTTATCAGAGGAGCTGCTGCTTCTGCCCGAGTGAAGAAGCTGGGGAACATGAAGCTGCCCTTGGAGCTGTTTCCTGCCAAAGCACATCACGGCCCCTCCATCCTCCCAAGAGCCTCTCAGCGCCCATGAAGTCAGTGACTAGACAAAACAGCAAGTCTGGCTATTTCTGTTGCTGCGCTATTTCTGTTGCTGCATCTCTCTCCCTACACCCATGAAGCTGCCACCCAACACTGGAATTTTGCAGCAGAGGAGCCTAACAGTCTCCACAACTGTGTCAGCCTGGGAATACAAGGCAGGCTCTGCCTCACCTTGTTGAGGCATCTCACTGGTAAAATCAAATTTGCATCCAGAACCCTAAATGCAAGGGAGTCTGGGAAATGCAGTTTTTAACTTCCAGCCTCTACAGTTCAGGATGGGGCACTTGCAGGAAGTTGAAGACGATGCCAGGGAACAATCAACACTAGGGAAAGAAGAGGCTGACTCAGGAATGGGACAAATGCAGGACTAAAATGCACAGAACCATGATTTCTCAGGACAAAGCTGGATGCCTTATGTCCTATTACTAGTCCCCTCATATGGAATTTATAAGTCTGAAACATCCTAATCGTAGTAATGAGGAAGTCTCTGGGCTGGAGAGAGTAGGACTCGATGAATGTGAGGAGGTATCCCCACACTGGAGGATGGCTGTGGGCCGTGGGCCTCCACCATGGGGTGTTCCCCACGTGGAGAGAGCACAAATAGGAGCCTCCGTGTGCAGCCATATCCATCAGCAAGAGGATGGCAGTGTCGGTAACAATTTCCTAGCCTGTTGTCTGAGCAGGGGCACTGGGAGTCAGCAGCCTGGTTTGAGTCCCCCTCTTGGTTAGAAAGGGACGGCAGAGGAGAAGCAGCAAGGGTCCGCACGGGTGCTTGACTGACGGCTTGCCCACTACTCCAGGGCACGGCCCTTGTCCTGGGTGCATCAGTGGTCTGGTAACCTTGGATAGGCTCTGGGAAAACCACAAACCCCTGGAATTATTTGCCCATTTACATCTGCAAAATGCTTTCCGGAGTCCATATCGTTTTAATTCTCTTTGGGATTCTATGATTTTTAAAAGTTAAGAATTTCTAAGGTGATCACCATTTAAAATTCTTTCTCTATTCCTTTTTATTTTATTTTATTGTGATTGATTTTTGCTTTTGCAAAGTGTATTGTCTCAGTGGTTTTTAAAACTATTGTTTTATTAATGTCACAATGGCATGTTAACATGCCCATTTTCTTTTCTTTTTAAACAATTTTATTTATTTTTAGGGGAAGGGGAAGGAAGGGAGAGAAGGGGAGAAACATTGATGTGAGAGAGAAACATCAATTGCTTGTCTCACATGCATTCCAAGTGGGGACCAAACCCACAACCCAGGCCTGACCAGGAATCAAACCAGCAACAGTTTGCTTTGTGGGATGACACCCAACAACTGAGCCACACTGGTTAGGGCCATGCTCCTTTTCAAGCCATGAAAATTGAAGCTCAGGAAATCCGAATTTGTTCTAATTCCAAATTAAGGAGGCACTTGAGCCATCATTTAGCCTGGAAGCTTCTGGGTTCCTCAGCCTCCACTTACCTGGTTGAATCACACCACCTGCCAGCAGTCTCGACTTTGATCACCCCCTGCCTATCAAGACCAACTTCAGAAGCAGAACACAGGCTTCCTGTTCCAGTCTTGCTTTCTGTAAATCAGGGGAAACAAAAGAGTCCTCTCTATGTTTCAAGGACATAGAGAGAAAGGAAAGACTAGAATGATTAGCCTGAGTTAAGACCGCACTCTTGGTAGAGATGAGCCTGGGAGCCACTTGATGTTTACCTGGCATCATCATGAAGAAGAAAGGGCTGAATGCTCAAGGGGAAGATGCAGAGCAGAGCTCAGAGGCTGAAGACACTAATGTTCTGTGAGCACATACACTCCTCCTGAATCCCAAATAGTCATCACAAGGCTGAGACACTAGTATCGCCCGTGTATTCATATGGAAACTGAGGCTCAGAGAAGTAAGTAGCTTGTCCAAAGTACAACATCTGTGCATCATGATAAAAACAAACAAGCAAACACAAAAATGTGTTAAATGAAGAAATAACATAGAAAACTTTAGAAATTTAATTCAGGAACTGTAGACTTGTTCATATGTACCTATTTTATTCTTATTAACATTCCTGCCACTCTTCGGTAAAATATTACCTCCTAAGTTCTGGAATTTGAAATTGATATTTCATTGCTATACTCATAGTAATAATATAGATAATATGAAAAACTTGGGTTCTTACCTTATACCATAGATGTATATAAAAATTAACTCCAAATGTGTCAAAGATGTAAACATAAGAGCTAAAACTACAATATTCTTAGAAGAAAACAGGAGAAATGCTTCATGACATTGGATTTGGCATTGACTTCTTGGTATAACGCCAATAGCACAAGCAATTTAAAAAAATAGATAAATTAGACAATATAAAGAATTTCAAATGGTATCCAAGGATTCAATTAAAAGAATAAAATGATAATACACAGAATAAGAAAACCTTTGCTAATCATACATCTGATAAGGGGTTAACATTCAGAATATATAAAGAAGGTTTACAACTCAACCACAAAAAAATATCCAACTTAAAATTGGAAAAAGAACTTGAATAGACATTTCCCCAAAGACAAACAAATGGCCAACAAGCAAATGAAGATGCTCAACATCACTAATTATTAAGTAAATCCCAGCGAAAACTAGAGTGAGATGCTACCATACACCCATCGGGATGGCTGCTGGAGGAGGAGGGGGCTGGGGAACGTGCTGTCAAGGATGTGGAGAAATTGGAACCCTTGTGCCTTATAAATGTGAACTGGTACAGCTGCAATGGAAAACAGTATGATGGTTCCTCAGAAACTTAAAAATAGAACTATCATATGATCTAACAATTCCACTTATGTATATATCTGAAAGAATGGAAAGCAGGATGTTGAAGGGATATTAGTACACCTACGTGAACAGTATTAGTCACAATAGCCAAAGGTAGAAATGACCTAAGTATCTGACACATGCTACTACATGGATGAACCTGGAGGACATTATGCTGAATGAAATAAGCCAGTCACAAAGAGACAAGTAATGTGTGATTCCACTTACATGAAGCACCTAGAGCAGTCAACTTCATAGAGACAGAAATAAAATGGGGGTCTTCAAAAGCTAGGTGGTAGGAGAATAGGAAGTCATTGTCTAATGAGTGAGGCATTTCAGTTTTGCAAAAATGAAAAAAAATGTGGAAATTAGTTGCATAACATGTGAATGTACTAACATTACTGAATTGTACACTTAACTGGTTAAGATGGTACATTTTATGTTAGATGTACTTCATCACGATTTTGCAAAATGTAACCTATACATGCCACTTAAAAATAATTCAGAATAGGTGTTACTTGGGACATTCTTTCAAGTATTTTAGCACTAAGTAGGCTGACTACTAAATTTTCATTTCTCATAGGTTGACTTAATGTATAGTATGACTCTCAGAACTCTACTCTCTCTTTTCTTCATTTCTTAAGAGATGAAAGAGGCTGTGATATGTAGTGGAAAGATGGTGGGTGAGAGTCAAAAGGCCCAATTATAATCCCAGCTTCACCCCAACCTCCGATGTGAGAGGTAGGTTGACTGCTTGAACTTGACTGGAGTCTTAGTTATCTCGCTGAGACTGCTCTTAAGTAGCTCTAATATTTGCCTTCGTAACCCTGAGTTCTGCCTAGGGAACATCCCAGGTGTGCTAGAGGCAATACCACGCCTAACCATACTATCATTCCCACACCCAGACCCTTGCTTCCAAAACAGTTTTACCCTCTGAATGATAAGTTATTTGTGGCAGACCAAGAAGCCAAAAAGAGCACGGCATGCACTTGTCACTGGGTTCCACTGAAAGGGTGTGAGGATGTGGGAAGAAGCAAGTGGGGTGTCATGGAGAGTGGGGTAGCCAGACTTCTGCCTTGGCTTTGTTCTACTCTGTGATCTAGTATGAGCCACTTATACCTTGTTTGTCTCAGCTGCCTCCTAAGTATTCATTCATTCACTCATTTAGTGAGTGCATACCAAATCAATGCAAAAGGGAGACAGCCCTTTCTGAACGGCTGGTTGTGTCAACCTCTCTATCTATGTCATCCCATTTAATAATACAGGTAGATTTTTGAGGAAAGAACTTCAACCCCAAGTCACCTGTGAGGAAGCTGGGACTCAAGAGGCTAAAGGAACTTGCCTAAGAGAAACCATGCTTGTCAGCAAGTGGAATCAGAATTCAAACCCATGGTTATCTAATTCCAAATTTGGCTCTTGCCACCACACTGCACTGCTTCCTGTCGCCCACCAGGCAGTCTCCCAAACATGAGTGGCCTCTAGGTGCTCGCTGTTCAGTGGATGACACATTGTGAGATGCTGGGAAGAACCACAAAGATGCCCTTACAGTGTGCTGAGGTCCTGAGGAGGAAAGCAGGGAGCTGGAAATGGAGTTCATGATACCTTTCCCCATGTGATCATCAGGGAATGGACCAGATTAGTTCATGGGGATTTTTTTCCCAACTCTGAGACATGTGACAAAGTTTCAAGGATTCTCATGGTCTGAAGAATTGCTACCCAAAGTGTGACCCATGCACTGATAGCTTCATCTCCCCTGGGAGCTTCTTAGAAATGCACAGTCTCAGGCCTCATCAGATCTACCCAATCAGCATCTGCATCTTAGCAGCATCTCCAGGTTCCAGAGGGCTAGCCACTGCAACTTCTCTGTTGGATATTCTCTGCCCTTCACCCTTCAGCCCCAGGATGTCCTTGGAGCACAATCACGGCTGGGTCCCCAAGCCAGGAGCCACCTCTTCTCCATTGTCATCTACTTTCAGGGCCTCTGTCTCTCCCTGTCTGCTGAGGGCCAGCTCTCCTCATTCCTCCCTGGGAGCCTGAGGTCTTCAAGTAACATCTGGTAGTGTTCGTGGCTTGCTCAGGACCTCAATATTGCTTGGCTCAACCAAAAATAAATTGGAAAAGAAAATTGAACATTGCATCAATTTGGAGCAAGTTTATAAATTCTGCAGCTAAGCAATACCAATAGAAAATGATAGATCACTGCAGCGTAGGGCGTCCCTGCAGTGATGTATAGTCACATTAGCTGAAATACCGTATTACATGATTCTGCTTTATTACTAGTGTTGGTGGCAGACAGAAAAACAGATTACACTTGAGTTCAAATCGATAGGAACTTTATTTACTGGCCTTTTAAAAACATATTTCTGCACTTTATAAAAACATACGGTAGGTGCTATTGATAGTTCTTGTCTGCTTGTTAAAAAGCAATTTGCTCAAAACGAGGCTTTTAAGCTATAATTTACGGCATTACCTTTTACCTCCTTTTTTCAGGGTTCTGTTCACCTGGTTGTGCTTTGACGACTTCCTTAGACTTCTCTTACCTTTAATTTTCTCTCCTGCTTATCACCTTCTGAAACTCTGAGCTCCCTAGTGCCTTAGAGAAAGAAGGAAGGAGAAAGGAGAAGCCCCCTCTCCTGGCTGGGTGGAGTATCTCCCAAACCTAGCTTCTATCCTCAGTCCCACTCTGGTGTTCTGGTTTCGAGGGGCTCCTGTGTGTTCAGATGGTCCGGCCTCTCCCTCCGACTGCTTTTCATTCCATGGACCCTCCGCCAGGCACTTTGCCCTAAGCCCTGATTTTCAACCATCCTATGAAGCTGGCAGACTGCCCCCACTTTACAGCTGTGCAAACGGAGGCTCCCAGAAGTCAAACCCAGACCGTTTGACTTCAAGTCAAGTTGTTGTTTTCCTGCGTGTGGCAGGAAGTGGGTGCTGTGGGCACAAGGAAAGCTAGTGCAGGGGCTGGCTCCCCAGGAGGCTGTGAGGCAGCCGGGGAGACCAAACAAGGAACCTCAGACAGCACTTGCCAATGGTGCAATCACAGTGACTGACCTAGTTATTGCGAGTTTGAGAAAGAGCATGGCAGGTGGGCAAAAGCTGGGTAAGCTTCCTGGAGGAGTGAGGACTTGAACTTTGCCTTGAGGAACAGCTGGAGTTGACCTGCATCAGCCAGGAGCAGGGAAGACGACAGTACTCCCTGCAGGGGGCCAAGGTGCAAGGACACACCCAGTAAAGCGGAGCTCAGCATGGTCCCTACTGGGAGGAGAGTGGGCCGGGCTGTGTTCTGGAGGGAAGTGAGCAGTTAGCCCCATGGTCATGAAGGATGTGGCGGTGGAGAGCTCTGACACCTGGTAGAGCTGAGAGTAAATGAGAATTGCATGGAAGTAATGTGTTAGGAAGATTTATTCCTGCTTGGAAATAGGAGGACCCCGAGAAAGTGTCTGTAGCCATGCCAGTGGCCCTGTGCGGGGCAGCACACCCTGCTGAGCAGCACCCCCGGTGGGCCGGCCAGAGGTGGGCCGGCGGGGTGGCCACCCCAGTGGCAAGCCCCAGCCCCAAAGCAGGGCCGAGGCTGTCGGTTCTTTCTTGGTTCGCCCCATTAGAAGTGTCCACTGAAGACAGACTATGTGGGAGAGACAAATAAATACAAAGAAGTAGAAAACAATTAAGCTCAGAGCACTAACTCCTTTTTTTAATTGTCACTATCACTAGTATTGCATTTTTTTAATATAAAGGTCATAGCAAAAAGTGAGCCTCATACTCGGGTCCCCACCTCTGAAGCAACCACCGTCACCAGGATGCATGTGTGTGCATCCTCCAGAGAGAGTCTAGAGTTTTCTGTTTTGTTTTTTTTTTTAAGATTTTATTTCATCATTTCTAGAAAGAGGGGAAGGGAGAGAGGCAGAGAGGGAGAGAGACATCAATGTATGGCTGCTTTTCACCCGCCTCCAGCCACAGACCTGACTGGAGACCTGGTTTGCAACCTTGTTATGTGCCCTGGCTGGGGAATCGAACCTGCGACCTTTGGGTTCGCAGGCTGGCGCCTTATCCACTGTGCTACCAGCCAGGGCCTAGAGTTTTCTTTTAAAGAAAAGGAAACTGAAAGTGCATTAGTCAGAGAACACCATAAAGCTTCATTTGGTAAAATATTGTCACAATATATTAGGTGTTCTCTCGTAACTTGGAAGGATTAAAACATAAAGAAATACAAGTCACAAGGAGTGAGTAAAGAAGGACAAGCCCAGTCGGGCTAACAAGCTCCTTCCCAACCGGGCTCCCCCTGACTTAGCAGCACCCCTGGAAGAGGTCCCTGGGCCCCCCTTCCAGCCTCTCACACGACCCCTGCTGCAATTGAGAGCCTTGCTAGTGCACCGTCCACCTCTAACCTCCACACCTGCCCGAGGGGCCCCGTCTACTCCCTTGTGCCCAGGGCTGTGGCCGTGGCCCCGACCATCCCTCCCCCAGGCTCTCTCCTCTCAGGAGCCGCTCATGCCGCCAGGTGAGGCACGGGGATGCGGACCACCACACAGAGTGGCCAGGGCCCCCGCCCACTGCTCGGGGGCAGGCAGGCTGATGGGGGGCTGGAGCCTCACCAGGGCTGCTTGAGCAGCAGGGCCTTGTATAGCTCTGAACAGAAGGGGGTCCTACTCTCCCAAACCCTGTGTCTAGGTGTTGACCTGAGATTCCAGGCTTCCAATGTGCTGAATGCTTTGTAGACATGATTCCACCTGACCCTTATAACCCCATGAAGTAGGTGTTGCTTCAAGTTCAGGAAACTCAAGAAACCTTCGAGGTCCAATAGTCAGCAGGACCAAATGCTGAGAAACTGAGTGCCAGCATCCAACAGCCATGGGCTGCGTTACATGGTCTCCTGATCACCAGCCTGGATTTAGGTGTGCCTTTCACATGTTCCAGAACTGTGGAGACTTACTGGCAGAGAAGGGGGACTATCACCAGATCACTGGTCAGGAACCCTTGGTGATTCCTCACACCCTGGCAGCCAGGTTCCCTGTCAAAGTCCATGGTGGGTGGTCGCTTTCAGTCATGTCTATCTTGTCTACGTGTAAGTACAAAAGCAGCCTGTGCCAGCACCTAACCGAGGGCTCATTGGCAGCATCAGTACGTATCCTGTAAGGGTTTTGTTACTGAAGAAGCGATTGACGAATGACTGAGTAAATGGGAAAATAAATGCAACTTCCCTCCTTTACTGTAATTCCATGTGAATTGTGCCCAAAGATCACAGGGGAGAATTGAGGCTATCCTCACAGGGGATGGATAAATCAGCTTTTTGCACAATATGTGACTAGGAAGTCACAAGGCAGATTCTTGAAGGGACCTATGAGCTGACAGAAAAGGCAATTCCCAGCCACAGGTGCTCCCACACTTCTGCCTCCCTGTGTGTGCTTGGAAAAGGCTGGCTTCCCCAGGGACCCTGGTGCATACCACTGAAAAGTACTTATCTGGATGCGCAAGTCCTGGCTTCATCAGAAAGTCACCGGTGTGACCAGAACCACTTTCATAGCAGCAACATGGCAAAGGCCAGAAACTGCTTACAATGCCCATGGGCGTCCTTTTGTGAGGCCCTTCGAAGCTGGCATCATCAGAGCATTTTTTTCAAAACTGTAAGACTGGAGAGTTCATTCAGCTCTTCGCTTTAGCAGAGAGGCAGAATCAGCTTCCTGGAAGAGTAGAAAGGGACTCCAATTGTATCGCAGGCTTGGGGCCGGGTCAGACAAACAGGAACCAGCAGCTGGCGTAACTGACTCACTGTTCATCTTGTGCAAAAGACCAGAGCCAGCTTGGTTTTGTGTTTGACCTCAGAGGAAGAGGGAGGATGCTGCAGTCAGCCAGACCTGAGCGAACTCTGGGCCAGCCTGCTGTGGCCCGAGCAAGTCACCTAAACTCAGGAAGCCTCAGTTTCCTTGTCTGTTAAGGGAGAAATGAGAGTTGTAGCCTCACAGGATTGTTGGAAAGATTAAAGGAGATGATTTACATAAAGTATTCAATATTTATAAGCTTTCAGTAAGTACAGGCTACCTCATTAATTAGCATCAAGCAAGGATGATGCATACATCCTGGGGCCACATAGTACCTGTTTTCACAATTATCTCAGTTTCCACTTGACTTGCTGAAGTGCCGATATTCCATTCTGTCTTCCAAGTGGTGTATGCTCCATTCAGGAGAGCGCAGTGAACTCTGTGTTAGATGTGACCTGATCATTTCTAACAGTCAACATCATTGTGACCCAGGACAGCACAGGATCACACTGCAGGGTTGGGCTTCCTGAAAGAGGTAAGCCTGGCTACACCTTGAAGGATAGAAAAGGAAAGGCTTTTTAGACACATGCACACGCACACACAAATACGTAGGGGAATAGGATGAGCCAAGACAGGCAGGTACAAGTTCACATTGGAGGATGCAGCAAAATTAAGAGGAGGACATTAATAGAAGATGGAAGAAGATGGAGATGTTGTGGAATTGAACTGGCCATGCGAACCAAGGATGAGAGAGAACCAAGCTCAGAGAAGAAAGGATGTCAGAAAGCACCCAGGGCTTGGGTGTGGGTGTCCAAGCCCAGGGACTGGCTGCTGACCTCTCCCTTCCTCCTCCCCTGGCATTCTCAGAGCTCCTGAACTGAAGGGATCTCACCAGCTGATTCTCCCCTGATGAACCTCTTCCCCGGAGCCTTCAATATAATTTCCACTTGTTTCCACCTAATAGCCAGGGCACTCCCCTGTCCCACTGGGATCGGAGAGCACACATCCTGACATTATAATAGGCTCATTGTAGAAGGAAATGCTGTCATTCCTTGTGGTGACAGCGGGCTCCAGGCCCTGCCAGGTAGCTTTCGCAACTTGCTAGCCTTCCTTGCCTTATTAATTAGGAGAGCCTATCTCACAGATTGGGCTATGAATCTCAGAGAGCAGCTCTTCAACCTTCATAAGTGCTTCTAACTAGGTGATAGAACCAGGTGCATTTCTTACTCACCATGAGGAGGCCCTGGCATTTGGGATCTGTGTGCCAGCCCTCTGCAGTACTGGAACAGGAGGCCCACCCGTGGTGGGAAACAGAGGGACGTTTCCCGCATGTCACTTCAATTACCTCCACACCCGCTGGCTCCTCAGCTCTTGAGCCAAAAGCTATGGCTCCTCACCCCCTACACCAGCTCCTTTCTTAGATCCAAGGGTGTATGCCCAAGAGTCAGGGAGCCTTCGCACTTCAACACAAGTATTTGTGAATGCCAGAGCTGAGAACTGGCAGAGTGTCCCCCTTCTTGTAGTCCCTGTAAATAGTAGACAGTAACCAGAGTTCATGCCGCCCGAGATGAAATAATTGCTTAACAATCGTATAAGACGAAATGATTCAACCAATGACAATGAGGCCTGTGATACACAGAGCAGATGCATGCAATGTACCATATTATAATGTGCTAATACAAGATTGACAGCACAATAATAGGAGTGAGCAGCAATTCAGCCTGTAATTCCAAACCAAATGTGAGGCTGTCCACAGAACTCAAATCCTAGCAGGCTGCAAAATTAGAGGTAATACCACGCAGGGTTCAAGACGACTCATTAGCAGGTTGGCAGAGTGTTTCAGGAACAAATTTGTCTGTCGGAGGAACTAATTTTGTGCCATCTTCAGCTCAACTTTATTTTTGTGAGTGTGCAGATCCAGCCTTCCCTGGAGAGGGAGGCAGGGGTGGGAGTTTGAGACCAGGTCTGCCCCTTGGGACACAGTGGGGTCTCGGTGTCAGCACTGGAGCGGCTAGTGTTAGCCAAGGAATCTGAGTGTGTCCAGGTGTGCCGTGGAGCAGACAGCGGTGACGCTGCCAAACACTATTCGGACTGATGTCAATGTGAAAGAGTGAAGAGACGCCCCACAGGCTCATAGGGGCTCTTCCCACCTCAGAAAGGATTTGGAACACGGATACAGTGAAGGGTATGATAAGGATCCTCCCGGGTCCTGAATTTCTGAACCTCTAAAGAAGCAACTGGAGAAGGTCACTATTACTCACAGGCTAGAGAGGCAATGGGAAGATGTGGAGGTACCAGAGTCCAGGGTTGGTGTCCCTGGGGATGCTGGAACCCAGAGGAGTTTGGGAGACACACCCAAGGCCAGAGGCACTGTTCAGAGCTGTCCCTCCCTCTTGCCTCTCCATAACCCTGCCCAGACCGAATCTGAATGCTATGGACGGTCTGGAGAAGTCAGCCGGCAGGGCTCAGCCCGTGCCCCTGCCCCTGTGCACAGCAGAGGGGGAAAGGGTGAGGGGTGAGCAAGCTGGCCCAGGCCCAGACCCCACTCCTCCCTTTCTCTGGGGACTCAGCAGGGTCTCAGGGCCCACAACACCTGTCAGTAGGGCAGGGAAACCACTTGCCCCTAGCAGACTCTGGGGCTGGGGCTCCCTGCAACCAGAGTCCCATTAAGCCTATTCCCTCAGTCACTGCTCCATCACAGACACCCCACACCCCACCTAGGCAGGGCCCACTGAAGATAGCAGAATGGGGACAAAGGCCTCCTCCAGCACCCTGCTTCTCTGAGACATGCCCCAAGCCCTGAGTGTGAAAGGCAGGGTCGGGGACAAGGGCACAGCATCCTGGGATGTCCCTAAGGGCTGGAGACGTTGACTGTGGGGCAGCACCTGCTCAATGAAGGGTGGAGCCTCCAGTCTCCAAGCACCTGGGTTCATACCAGAAACAAAACAGATTCGACCTAGATCACTGTAGCGAAAGTCCAAGTGTAAAGCAAAATATAGCAGCCTTAGGAGAGGTTGGAACGATTTTTTCCTTTTGAACTTCGGGATGGCCACCTGAAGCCCCAATCACCAAGTTCCTTCTTTCCAGAATAACAACACCTCACACTTATAGAGCCACTGGAGCCTCTCAGAATAGTTAATGAGTCATTTGACTCACAAAAGCCCTGTGAAGTAGATGAGCAGGGACAGCATGTAACTGGGCAAAGTGACACAGTGCTCACCAAGTTTCCCGAAGGCCCACATGCCCGCACTCCTAGCTGTGTCCCCCCTCCCCATTATCCACTGTCCTCTGGGCCTGGCCCCAGGGTCCCCAGGGAGCCCTGCATCCCTGTCACCACTGGGGGTAGCGTGTCTGACTTGCAGCCAGACTACAGTGTGTGCAGCAATCTGAACACTATTCCAGCAGTAGGAACCGACAAGAGCAGTGTTCAGCACCCCTCTGATGCAAATACAGCATTCTCCTCTGCGCAGCATAGAATGGTGCTATGGTTTACGATGAAACCAACATACCAGAAAATACATGTTTCTCTTCTGTGGAGAAGGATGAGGACATTTTGGTAATTAAAACTTCCATCGGTCAATGCTTAGACTTCAGAGATAATTGCATTGCTGCTGCGCATGTGTGGCGAATCATGCAGTTTTGTTTTCACCTGTGTGTGTGCCCCAAGGCCTGGAATCACAGCTCCCCCATGGGAAGCACCCCTGCACCCTGCTCACTGTCCTTCCTGACCAGCCGGTGTGGGGCAGTATGGGGACACTGGGTAGTAGACCTGGGCCTGCCCCAGTTAGTTGTGTAAGATTGAGTATGTGGCTTAACCTCTCTGGACCTCAGTTTTCTCTTCTGTAAACTGGAGTTAGAACTCAACCATCTCAAGGTTCTTCCCACTGCTTTTGATGCTTCATGGAGTTGACAGTCCCCTTGAGAGCTGGTCATCTCTCTCCATTGGGATTTAATCTCGTCTCTGCTTCTAACTGGTCCTTGTGTTCACCACACACTAATCAAGTGTCTTGCGTGCACAGGCCCAGTGCTAGGCTGGCAGGGGAAGACCCAGATGCCTAAGGTCTGGCCCTGCCACAGGGGAGCTCCTGGCCTGGTGGGCTAGACAGCCCAGGTGTAGTCACATCATAAGAGAATATGCCGAGTGCCTTTGCAGAGGCCGCACTTGCTCTGCGTGTGCCACCAGCTGTAGGGAGATCACCGTGGCACAAAAGTCTCTCTCCTAGGGAATGGGCATGCTCCTTCTTACCTAGGAGGTCAAGTACATGGAGGAGATGCCATGGGTGGATCCCTGAGCCACAAGGAGTTGGGAACAAGAATCGTACTTTGTAGCTCTTTCTCACACCACTGTTCTCTAAGAAATCACACCAGTCATTGCTGAATCCTTCTGAATGCCTCTTGCAGCCTCGGGGCCTGCACATGGTGGCTGGACTGTGATGACCACAGTCACAGAGTAGTCACACTTTAAAAAGGAGGGTGTTTTCCCTCAGCTTCCAGTGTGGGCCCCGTGTTCTGTTTGCCGCCATGTCCATGCACCGTGACCACCTCTGCTGAACCTGGGTGGTGCACCCTTTAGTTCTTGCTCCACCCAGGGCAGGCTGGCATGAAGGGCCCTGAGAGCAGCTTAGAAGGTGCGGGCAGGAGACCCTCTTCCCACTGGTTCTGACTCCAGGAGTACCATGTGCCCCCTGTCTATCTTGCGACCAGAATGATCAGAATTAGGTAGCCAATGGCTCAGAGTCACCACTGATGGTGATCTTACTAATTTGGTGCATCAGAGAAATGGACGCTCGACAGAGGGTGGAAGAGCAGCCTGGAGACAGGAGCCTTCTCCGCACCACCCACCCCTGCCTCTGGTCGGAGCCCCCCTCTCTCAATACATCTGCTGTTCCCCAGTCTCCCCAACAATTTCTATATAGATCTGACCTGCAGCATAGGTTTTAAGTAGAGGCCCCAACCCCCTCTTACTACTTACTCTGTTCTCTAACTTTCCATTGCAGGGACTTAGCCCCTTCCTCCCTCACCACCCTCACCCCCTCAACCATCCCAGGGAATTGCTTATACTGTCAGCCTCTAGTTGCTGCAATGGATTCACCTATAGTAGTGCCAGCCTACAGTAGCGCCAAAGACCCCAAGAGTTTCCTTCCACAGGAGAGCGTGAAAGGGGGTGGGGGAGGGGTGCTAGGAACAAAGGTCAAGCTGAAGTCCTATGATGGTATTACCCAGGTACTACTAGGCCACTGACAGAGCCCTTGCATGCAAGTCATGGGTGGATGGATAGATGGGCAGAGGGATGGATGGAGGGACAAGAGCCCTTTGCAGTTGGGTGAGGGATCTGTCCCCTCACTCTCCCTGTGTCTTTCTGTCTCCTCCCAGCTCGTGTCACAATTGCGATGTCCATGAGGCAGTGTCTATGTAAGCAGCTCTTTCGAGGAGCTACACCAAGAAGCTGCTGTTCACTGAAGGAAAGCCCCCAGGGCCGCATGCCTGGCTGTGCCCACAGATTTCCCAACAGGACTGGGCAATGGGGTGGGTGAGTCCTAGGATGCCCCGGGCTTGGGACTTCCTGCTGACACCCACCGGCTGTGTGTCTGTAGGTGGTGGCCCCTGCTTCTGGCTTCCCCAGCACAGTGAGGGGAGCCTGCACTCCTCTCCTCGCCAGCTTTCCTCTTGGTCTGCTTTAAGACAGTTTGGCTGGGGGGCAAACAGTAAGGACAAAGAAAGCAGACCCCTCGAGGGCATGAAAGCCCCAAGGACTACCAATCAACCTGGGGGCTCAAATGGGCTTTGATTTCCCCCTAGGTTTTAGACAGGAAACAGGCTCTTTAATCATATACTTGCCATACACTAATAGCCCTTTTATTCCAAAGTCCCCTGATCCCACTATACATCCAAGGACAAAGAAGGAGTGAAAATGTTTTGGAGACACACAAAAAAAGTCGAAATGGTTCAGAACATTTATCCCTGAGGCTAAGGGGCTCCGTTTAAAGAATCCACCCAACACAGAGGCATCCCAGAGACTTGTCACTGCCTGGCTATCTTCTGACTGTTAGAAGAGCCCTGTTTGGGGAGAAAAAATGTCCAAAACACAGTGTCCGTTTGGTATGTATATGCAAAATTCCTGAAACCCAAGTCATAATTCAATTAGGTAATGTTTATGGAAGGCTTCTTCGTTCCAGACACATGCTCTGTGACTTACAGTTAGATCTTCATGAGGACTGTATGAAGTAGACACTATCCTTATCCCCATGTTAGAGATAAGAGAGGATAAGGAACTGGCCCAGGGTCACACAGCAGCTAAAGGGGTAAATACGTCGAAACTCAGAGTCTTCCTTTCTACTTTTAATGTCACAGAAATTTGTTTCTATTTTCTTGCTGACAGAATGAGGTTTTGGCTTTGCTTCCTGGATGCTAATATCCCACCAAGTTGCCCTGTTTGAATGGAGGAGAAAACAAGTCCCAGCTCATTCATTAACTTTTCACCTATATATTTAAGTACAGCTTCTGGACACGATCCAAGAACTGTCTGTCATCAGTGGAGAACGCTGGTGGGCTGAGCGGGAAGGGCAGGGGGCGGTAAGAGCTGAAGTAAGGACCAGATGCCCCCTGTCACCCCTGCATGGACACCTCATCACTGGATAATAACTTTCTTCTGAGTTTTGGCTCTTCAAGTGCTCCCAAGTAATCTCATGCAAATCCTTTTCTGGAATGGGGCCCAAAGACAAACCCTGAGAAGCTGAAGAATGAACTGAATACCATCTGTTCCAAGCAATTCATTCGTTCAGCCCTTCGGCAAACATGGACTGCACTTCACAGTGGACACTGTGTGCTGGTGATCAGAAAGTGGTAAGACACCTCTCTGCTCTAGAGGAACTTGGCGGAAGGAGTCAACACACATAACTAGTATAGTGGAAAAGGACTCATAAGGAGTTGCTTCACAAAGAAGTGGTTACAGAGGACAGGACATTTGAGCTGAAACTTGAAAGCCTACACCAAGCCTAGAAAGGTCTGAAAGAGGGTTTTGGGCAGAAGGCAGAGCAAAGGCAGTCACAAGAAACAGTAGAAGGCCAGGGTGTGCTCTGCAGCACTCACTGAACCAGGCTTCGCAGGGCTCAGGGCGCAGCGAAAGGAGAAAAGCAGAATAGGTGGGAAAGGAGAAAAGCAGAATAGGTGGGCGAGGTTGGTCTGCCTGCCTCGGGGGCCAGAGCTGGACCACCTGGCCCCGCCTCCTCCTCCCTCAGCATCGCTCTCTGGGACACTGAAGTGCAAGACAAGACTGGAACAGGGGCCCCAGGTATTGTGGGACACATGAGGAGTGCCAAACTTTATAAGCCATTTCCTCTGCTAAAAGAAACCACCCATATTTAAGATTTTTACTAAAATAATATCCTATGGTTTCCTGACTAGGAAGGAAAGGGGTATGGTTACCACTGAGGACAACCAATTGTGCATAATCAGCCAGGCCCCTTTCTGGGGGTTTGAGAAATGTCTTGCCGAGCCTCTTGGGGGAGCAGGCTGCGCACAGCTGCCCTTGGAGATAAATTAATTCTTTCACTAACAAGGTTGCCTCCCAGGGCAGTGAAGGAAAGAGACTGGGAGGCCGTGGTCTATGGCCTGAAAGGGGAAGCAGGGAAGCAGCCAGAGACCCACATCGAAACAAAATGGGGAGGAAGACCACCAATACCTCCATTTCTTAAAGCCGTGATGAACAGCTGAAGAGGACTTGCCCTAGAAAAAATTAAATAATAAGTTCCTCATTATCATTTCAATGGCTCCTCACATAAATACCAAAGAATCAGAAAAGCTGGTGCCTAGTGTTGCTCCCGGAACCTAAGAAGTGGTATCTTTCAGTTATCGGATTTTATTCCTCTGCAGCGTTCCATTTTATACATATTTATTCATGCAGAACAGAAGTGCAGCGTTATTGAGGCTGCCATGGGAGTGGAAGAAAAAGCTGTTATACATAAGAATGCGCCGCATTTACATTGTCACACTTTGCAACAATTGAACTAGATGCAACCTTTTTTTTTTTTTAAATAATAAAAAACTCTGGTTTGCATCTAATCTGTTGATTTTTTTTTTCTTCCTCACTGTTGAATTTTCATATATGCCATAGAATTGTGAAGAGGGACAGGTCAAGATCCTTGAAGACATAGAGGGTTGGGGGCTAGCAAGAGCCAGGTTTCATGTGGAGGGGTTGGAGATCCAGAGCAAGTTTATAACTAGTATTATATATATATATATAAAACGGATGCAGTTAACTGAACTGCAAAACATTCATCTTCTGACTTAATACCTCATTCTCCCTGCTTGGAGACAGGGGTATTATGGTGCTAGATATTGCTTTTCAGGCTTTTGAGCGTCAGTGATGAATCCCCATTTTCTAATAAAATACATTTTCAGAGTAATTGAAATAATAATTTTTTGCCTCTTCATTTCCCAGGTACTTAAAAGGGGGCTTTTAACTTCTTTCCCTGTCCCCTATCCTGACTTTATTGCCTCTTCATTGAAATAAATTCCTTCCACTCCAGAGAGGCAGAGTCTGGGCTCTGGCTAGTTAGGGGCACCGAGACAGCAGGATCTGGAATTCTCAGCTGGGTTTGGCTTTCACCTCCATTGGCTTAGCAAGCTGAGCTGTTCGCTGGGGAGGGACCAATGTGTTAACCAGGTAGCTGTGGGGAGTCCAGAGAGGAGCAGACAAGGGCCTGAGCCCTACAAATCTCAGAGCTGGCACATTAGGCTAATCCCCAAGTCTCCCACAATAGCCCCAAGGTCAAGACCAGGGACTACCCTCCCCATTCAATGTGTACCCCTCAGGGTGCTGGTGACCTCATCCCTGGGAATTAAAATGAATATCAGAGTGTTAAGGATAGCATTAATCTTCTCAAGAATAAAGTTTGGGAGGGCAAATGTGGGCAGTGATGATGTTGCATTGAGTGTAGTGTATCTAGTCTGAAGCTCTGTTTGTTAACAAAGGTTACTTTAATACTATATTGGTGAACTTGAACAGAAAACATGTAATTGCTATCTCCCAAGGTATCTTTTCTTCTCATTCTTTCCCCATGGTTGACAATGAAGAGAAAGAAGAAAAGTATAAGTAAGACCATAATGGACTTCGGAAGAAAAATCAATGTACGGCCAGCCTCTCTGGTACCTGCACCAGCTTGGGAAGAATTTCTTGGCCCTTTCGCTTCATGCTCACCCAGGAAAGGGTGACTGGTGAAACCCTGCTCAGTTTAAACTGTAATTTAACTTTGCCTGTAGGAATGCTCTCCTTCCTGTTTCTAGTCTTTCCTAATCTAGCAACAAGAGTTTGGAAGTTAGGAATCAGGACTTGAAAGCTTAGGCCAGGAAATCAAAATCAAAATCAAAATTTCCTGCTGCTGAGTGAATGGCCAGCGTGACCGAAAGCCTTTCGAGGCCTTAACTTCCCCTGTAGTAATGTAGAGAGTACTTTTCTGCCTCTTCATTTTCCAAGGTACTTCAAAAAGGATTTGACTTCTGTTCTTTTCCCCCTGGCCTATCAGAAGACTCACAGGTGGCCCTGGCTTCACCTGCTCCTTGTACATATGGGGACCGTGGCCAACGGACTCAGCACGTTTGTGTAAACTACAATGAAGAGTCTGTCTGTTGCCCTGATTCACCCTAGGTGGGAGGCATGGTTTGGCAGGGATAGGAAGAGCTGGATTTGAGACCCCAGTCATGCCTTTGCCTGGGGACCTTTGAGTAGTGCATGCCAGGCTTAACCCTACTGGCAGTAGATTGTATCTTTTGAGTTAGAAAGCCCCAGGTTCGAATCCTGACTCCACCATTTCCTAGCCACGTTACCTTGGGCAAGTAGCTGGATTTTATACATAATAGTATCGCTCTCATAAGAATGCTGTAAGGACTGATTGACTGTTACTGTTCCAGAGAGGCCTTGAGAGGCAGGAGAGGTGGAAGTGAAAATGTTTTCAGCAGTAGGGATGGGGTGACAAAATGTGGGCCCAAACCTGGATGTGAACTGTCCTTAAGGCAGAAGTGCTGGACTAGGAGCTCTGATCTGCTACATACCAGAGAGGGCAAGAAAGGAGAGAAATCCAATGGTTTGTTTGACCTTGGCTTCTAGACAGAGACTGGGCTCGGGTTCCCGCCTCTGAGGTCATCTGTCCCAGCTGTTCTGCTTCTCTCTTTCTCCATTCCTCACCTGCAGGCTCCAGCAACAAGTCAGTTGATTAAAGGGTCATATTTAGCCTTGGAATTTTGGGCCTGGGGGTGGAGACAGCAATGGCAAGTCTTTCTTTCATGCCCCTAACCCTATTCTTTGGTTGGGCAGCAAAGAGATAGGAATCTGCAGAGCATCTACCAGGATATTCTCCTCCCCCCACCCCATTCTGGGGCACTCTTGATGCTGAGAATTTTGAGATGAGGCTTGTTTCAGAACAAAACTCCTCTAGAGAGGCGAAAAGTAGCCAGTCAGAGCTTATGAATCTACTGCTTGGATGAGCCTATAGCCCATTCAATTTTTTTAAAGGTCGTTTCAGGTTCACAGCAAAATTGAGTGGAAAATACACAAAGTTCTCATATATCCCCTGTCCCCGCACATGCCTAGCCTCCCTCACTATCAACATCCTGGAATACATGTTACATTTATTACAATAGATGACTTTTCATTAAAGGGTCATTACCCTCAGAGTCCATAGTTTACACTATGGATTCAATATATTCATAATTCTATGAGTTTGGACAAATGTGTAACGACGTGTCCACCATTATAGCATCATGCAGAAGAGTTTCACAGCCCCGAAAATTTTCTGTGTTCTGCTCACTCATCCCTCCACTCACTCACCCCTAGCAACCACTTATCTTTTCATTGTCCCTATGGTTTTGCCTTTTCCAGAATGTAATATAATTGGAACTATACAGTATGTAGCCTTTTCAGATTGGCTTCTTCCATTTATGGCAGGGGGGACCCCATAAATACTGGAATTATCTTCTGGAGAGGAGATTCCATGTAGTATAGGCTTCCCCCCACTAGGTGAGTGTTCTAGGAACCCATCTCTATCAATATACCCAGCTAGTGTTGTTGTGAGAGGCTATGTTCTGCTTCAGTGAATTTTTTTTGAAGACGCTCTCAATATGTTTGTCCATTTCATGATGGGTGACTCACAAGCACACGTGTTCACACTGCACTGGGTGTTCAGCAGTTTTTGACCAAAGACAGCATGACCCCTGTACTCCACCCTCCCTATTCACTTGACTTCACACCTGAGCAACATTTTCTTTTGTTTCCCCAGATGAAAAATAGTCCTCAAAGGGAAACATTTTGCAGATGTGGAAGAGGTGAAACAAAAAAGGCAGAAATACTAAAAAGACATTAGAATTGACAAGTTCAAAAACTGTTTTGTGCAGTGAAAAAAAAATCTCAATAGGCATATTGCATCAAGTGGATAGTACTTTGAAGGCGACGAAAGTTTAGACCTGTAAGAATAAATATAGATTTTTTTATAGATAATTCCATAGTAGTATATATTTGAGATGCCTCCATGTCTTTTCATGGTTTGAAAGCCCACTTCTCCTTAGGACTGAGTGAGATTCAGTCTTAATGTACCAGTTTATCTTCCATTCACCTAGTGAAAGACAGACATCTTGGTTGCTTCCAAATTTTGGCAATTATGAATAAAGCTTCTATAGATATTCATGTGCAAGGTTTTGTGGGGACATATATTTTCAACTCCTCTGGTAAAATACCAACAAATATTACTGATGAATTGTATGGTTAAGGGTACGTTTACTTTTATAAAAAACTGTGAAACCACCTTCCAGAGTGACAACACCATTTTGCATTGCCACCACATGATTGGGAGTTGCCACCACATGAATGGGAGGGAGTCCCTGTGGCTCCACATCCTCATCGGCACTTGCTGTTTGTTGTCAGTGTCCTAGATTTTGGCCATTCTAATAAGTGTTCCAGCGGTCTAATATCCCAGTGTTGCAATTCCACAATGATATTGCAAATAATATGATGTAAAGCATCTTTTTGTATGCTTATTTGTCATTTGTATAATTTCTTTGGTGAGGTGTGTTTGTTCAGGTCTTTCATCCATTTTTAATTGGGTTGTTTGTTGTCTTACGGTTGAGTTTTTAGAGTTTTTTTTGTTTTGTTTTGTTTTCGTTTTTTAATATATTTTGGAACCAGTCCTTTATCAAAAATCTTTTACAAAGATTTTTCTCCCAGTCTGACTTGTCTGCTCATTCCCTTGACCCCATTCAATCTTGTTCCCTCCCCTTATGTGTCCCACAGGCCCAGTCTCCTTATCTCCCTGCAACAGAGATGAAGAAACCAGACTAGCTGCAAAGTGGGCATGGCTTCCTAGGGAAATGTGTGGGCCTGTGACCACCACTCACTTCAAATCCATGTTTATTCATTCCTTAAACACTTCCATTGTGCCCAGCACTAAGTCTCGGGGATGCATTGGTGAACAAAACAGACAAAGCTCTGAGTCTTGCAGAGAACACTTCCTGGAAGGGAAAACACACTAAAAAAAGAAACGTAAAGACATATACTGAAAACAGTACAGCTTCCTAGAAGTCCACTGTGGGGGGGAAAAAAAGTGAGCAGAACAAGGGAGATTGAAGGGGTTGGCATGGGAGAGATTTGCCATCTAAACAGGGCTGCAGGGTTGGCTTCACTGAGAAAGGGGTGTTTAAGCAAAGAGGATGCCAGGAGGGCAGAGCGGTCAGGCACCAGGTGTGTCTGAGGAACTGTAGGGAGGCTGATGTGGCTGGAGTGGAGGACAGGGGTGACTGGGAGAGGAATTCCTGATGGATTCAATGTGAGGGTGAGAGGAAGGAGAATCATACAGGACACCAAGATTTTTCACCTGGGCCACTGGAAGGATGCCATTAACTGTGATGGGGAAGGGCAGGTTTCCAGTGGCGGTGGGAGAGGGCGTAGCAACTGGGAGTTCTGTTTTGGATATGTTGAGTTTGCAACTATGAGATGCATTGGTGGAGATGCTAGGTAGGCTGCTGGATAGAGGGGTTTGTAGTTCAGAGATTTTTATCTAAGACTCTGGGTTAGTGCTGTGGGGAACAGAAGGAAGAATAAAACCCAGTTCCTCCACCCTAACCTCTCTCCAGGGAATCACTGGGAAGTTGTGGGGAGTGTGGGACAGCAACACATAAAATAGGCACAGCCACCAGAAAAGTAGGTGAACAAATCCAAGCTACTGCTCATTACACTAAAGAGACAGGTGAAAGACAAGCCCCAGACACCTTGACTGCTCACTACCAAGCAGTTGGCAAGAAGAGGACAACAGGAGAACAGTGCTTTCCCTTCTCTTGCTATAGCCAAATAAACACTTCATATTTTTGAAGATGATCACAAGAGCTTCTCATGGTCTGTCTACCTTCCCATTCACCCATGAAGCAGGTAAAGGAAGAGAAAGAAGGCTGAGAGGAGCCCTCCCACTACAGAGACAGTCACCTCAACTCTCCCTGAAACCTTGGCTCTGCTCCCCAGCCACCCAGCAAGCAGCCAGAACAGCCCCAGATCAGACCAGGCTGAGCTGAGTCCTGCTGTCTGTGGTTTCGCTAGCACGGAGCTAGCTGTTTAAGGAGCGGAGAGCTACGACGATGGGCTCACCACTTATTAGGCCAATATTCAGCCAAATCCTTCATACTGATAACCCAGGTCCCAGATTAACATGCCCAGTTGCGGTCCTCACCCTGAAATACAGTTGGCTGCCCGAGCAAGAGCCACGTTTTCACATTCAATATCCCTGAGTCTCTCTTGCTCAAGAGGCAGATGGTGAATTTCATGCAGTGAGGTGAGCAAAGCCTCCTCTGTTTGCAGCCTGGAGCTCGAATCTGTGGAAAGGCTTCATCTCTGTGTGCCTCCTGTGCATGGAACCCTGCAGCTCTTGGTGTCGGGGTCTGAGGGCTTGGGGTGTGTCTGTGAGGGACCAGGAGCTGGGAGAGCAGTGGACTAGCTTCTGTCCGGGTTCTCCAGCAGGGAAAGAGGAACCAGGCCACTCTGGGAAGGCAAGGTGGAAGATGGAGGACAGGACCTGCCATCCATGACCTGAAAATCTAGTGCTTTAATAAACCGAGGCTGATATTAGAAGTTGTGCACCAAGGGGTCTCAGAGAGATGGGGAGCAAGGCATCAGTGATGGACTATCTTTGCAGGCTCAGATTTGAGTGAGAGCAAAACCGAGTTATGAAATGGGGCCAGATTAATGAAAATGTGTATGGTAACATCCCGTCCTCAGTGATTTCCACCCAGGACTTTGGCACCTTCTGACCCAAATCTATTGGCAGCCTCTTATGTCCGAAGACAAAAAGGATTTATAACACAATAATAACTGTCAAGATTTTAGCCCACTCTTGGACTGCTCTCTTATATCTCCAAGGGACTTAACCCCTAAGGGAAGGTTTCAGGATATTATTAGGGGTTTGGAATTCTCTGCTGGAGGGGCTCCCCAAGAAAGCTGTTGGGGTCTCATGCCCACACACCTTACCCTCTTCACTCCTGACACACAGGCAGGCTTTCTGGCTATTTCTTCAGGCAGCTTCTGTCCTCCTGTAATGGTTTTCCACCCCTGGGGTACTCAGTTCTCTCCCAGGGGTAGGGGAGTCCTTTCCAGTCTTCTTTCTCTTCCTTTGGGGCAAACTCAATCATTTTTGGAAGCTTTGCATTCAAACTGTACTTTAGTGACATGTATTGCTTTTTTTCCTTATTACAAAATTCATGTTCAGTGTAGAAAATATGGAGCTTATAAATGAATGAAGAAAACAAAAATCACCCATCATTTTGGCATATAATTCTTCTGGTCTTTTTTTTTTTTTTTCATTTGGTGTGTTCTATGTGTGCTAATTGGGAGCATACGCTACATACTACCCACCTACCCCTAAGATGATAGAGTTAAGCAAACAGGGCAGATAGTTCAGCAGAGTGGTTATGTGTGGGTGGGCTCTGGAGTCAGACTGTCTGAGTTCAAATCCTGGGGACACCACTATAGTCCTGAGACCTGAGGACTTTACTGAATCCATTTCCATGTCTAGAACAGTGTGGTTTACACGGATTTTAATCTATAATTTTGCTTCTCCCTTTCTCACTCAACCATGAGTTCCTTGAGGTCAGAGAGTGGCTCTTTCTGTCCTCAGCATCTGCTCCTACATAATAGATATCCTGGGATATTAAATGTGGGATGACCCCAAAGAATAAGGCCTAGGGCTGGGAATCAGAGGAAAGTTCCCGAAATAGGACACATTTGCGTTTGCGGCTTCCTTTCTTACTCCCCACTAGCTAACGCGGGCCATTCAGTTAAGTTTTCTGAGCTCCCATTTCACTCCTTGTGAGACGAAGATGCCAGCCAGGGTGAATGGGAGACGAGCAAGGCGACTCTGGTAGACCTGGCTCTGCAAACTGTAGAACTCTGTAAGTTAAGTGGTTCTTTCCTAAATTCTAGTGGCTTCGCTCAGCTCTGAAAGCGGGCGGGCGTGAGGACCATGCCCTCAGTCCACGAGCGGAGCAAGCAGGAGCAGCGGCTCTCTGGACAGCCTGGGGCGCCTGTCCCTAGGTGGAGGGGTGGGTGTTGGGGAGCCCAAGTTGAGAGAGCCACGGGTGCCCCCGCCCTCTAGTCTGGAGGCCCCTCGACCCGCTCCCGTTTGCGCCTTCTGATCACTCGCCCTTCCCCTTCCCGGGGGCGTCTCTCTGCCCACCAGATCCGGCGTAGGATCCTGTCCCCTCTTCACTGGATCCGGGCAGGGCGGGATGATAGAGGGGTGGCTCGAACGGAGTCTCCCTTTGCCCCCTGCTCTCCCGCAAAGCTGCTGCCCGTCTGCACCGGACGGGGCGGGGGCGGGGGCACGCGCGGGGGCTGCGCCCGGCGGAGGGGATGACTTCCCGGTGCGCCCTGGCAGCGAATCGGCCATTCTTAGCTTTTCCCCGAGGCTCCTTTGGTTGGTGCAGCCGCGGGTGGAAGCCTACTCCCCCTCGCGGTAGGAACCGTCGCGCTGCCCCAAGTCTGGCAGCAGCAGGTGAAAAGCAAGGACGAAGAGGCTAGGGTCCTTCCGACGCCGTGACCGCCCAGGGTGGAGAGTGGCGGCCCGGAGACTGGTTAGAGGGAGACCCGGGGTGCTTCCCACCGCCCACACGATGATAGGGCTGCCCTGAGCATTTTTGTCATTTTGAAAAAAAAAAAAATCCTTACCCCCCCCCCACGCCCCCTAAGCTGTTTCAAAAGTGGCACTGAGTCAGACCTGAGTCACCGGAGAATGTGCCCCCGTCCGCTCCCCCTGAGGTTCTTTCTCCTCCGGCCCTCGCAGACAGCTCTAGACTCCAAAACCCCGCGGGACCGCTGCCTGGCGACTCACCCCAGCGACGCAGTCTCAGACCCAGCGGGACCCCGCGTCTCCACTGTCTCAGCGTTGCCTGGCCACCCGCCTGGGGTGCGAACAACCCCTCCCCTCCCCCTGCCAGTCCCCAAACGCGTGCCCTGAACAGTTCATATGGGGACAGCCACCCCTTCCTCAGACCCTGAAAGGACCACAGTCTGTCTGTCCCTGCTTCCGGGCCCGACAGGACACCTGCCCCTGACCTTCCCAAACAGATGGGGGCCTGGTGGCGCAGGACGCCTATCGGGTGCCACAGCGTCTCCCTGGTGGCTTACTAAAGTGCGTATCACCCTAAAGGACTTGGTCAGCTTCTTCCACCTCTGGCTACCTCTTTCCTCACCCATTCCGCCCTTTCCTGAGCTCTCCGCCGGGAAGGTGCTACACAACTCTATTTTTAGTCCTAACAAGCTGCCTGCCTGAGCAGCTTCCATCTGCAGCACTCAGAGCCCTTTACAAATGCTAATGAATGGGAGCTGCTGACTCTAGATTAAGTTAGATTCTTCTTGCTCCCTGCTCCCCAGCCCCCAGGCTTTTCAGTGAGGAAACTGAGGCCTGGAGTTAGGATACACAGAGGTGATTAAACCCGGGTCAGGATTCTCAGTTAATTGTGGCTTATTGGTGGTTCTGCCTTCTCCATTGCTTTCTGGTGTCTCTTCCCAGTCAGTGCCAGGTCCTGGATTAAGTTGAGGTCAGAGTGTCTCTTTCCTCTGGGGAGCTGAGGTCCAGTGGCAGAGGGTAACATCAAAACGCATCCCTGCAATACAAATGCGTGCTCCCACAGAGCGGTTTCTGCACAGAAGACTCACCCAGCCTGGCAGGGAGGGAGGCAGGGCGTAAGTGCTGTTGGTGTCCTATTTTACAACCAGGTATAGCTTCCTGGAGGGGAATGACACTGAGCTGTGTCTATAATTGAGAATTGGAGGTAATCAAGTGAAGGGCCAGGATATTCTGTGGAAGAAAAAAAAATCACAAAAGGTTGAGAAAGAAGCTGCTTGGAGTTGCTAGAGGTAAATAATGTCTCCTGTGCCAAGGTGGGAGGCAAAGTGGGGTGCAAGCCAGGGGAGCACCACGTCAGATTGGAGTTTTAAATACACTGTTCTGGTGGCCAGGAGAAAGGTGAGTTTGATAGGGTAAGAGTGGAAGCTGGGAGACCAATTAGAGATGATAATGGCCTGGATCGGGTGCCTCAGAGAAGACAGGGCCCCTGTTGCCTAGGGCGTTGGCTGGTGCAGAACAGGCTCGAAGGATCTTTCTGAATGACTCGCTGTAGCTGAGGGTCTGAGGCAAGATGCATGAAGTAGGTACCCTGGGTTTGAAGCTTTGAAGACAAAGTAAAATCTTGAGAGGTGGGAAAAAAAGGAATGGATTAACAAAATATAGTATATACACACAACAGAATATTACTCAGCATTAAAAGGGAAGGAAATTCTGACCCATGCTACAATGTGGATGAGACTGAAAAATGGTTAAGATGGCACATTTTATGTTATGAGTATTCTAGCACACTTCGATAATTTTTTTTTTTTTTTAATGATAGAGAAGGAACCTACAAGGACAAGGGTGTTAGGGAAGGTAAAGAGACAGAGAGTGTAGTATGTGTGTAAGGAAAGGATGACTGACTGCTAGGGCCAGAACTTAAAAGCACAGGAGGGAGGGACACAGTAGGAGATGAGGCCAGATGGAAACCAAATGGGCCTTGAATGCCAGGCCAAGGAGTACGGAATTTTAAATTTGGCTTTGACTTCATATATATGGCTGAGGTGGGCTTCCTAATATTCTCTTCAGCCTTGGCTACTCCACAATTGTCATAGGTATTCTGTGGCCCAGCACACCAAGCTGTCACACACCAGTTCTACTCCAATCCAGACTCTCCAGCTAAGCAGACCCCAAGGCCCACCTCACCTGGGCCACCAGGGCTGCTGCAGCTGAGTGCCCTTGGGGGGCTTCCTCTGCTGCCTTTGGTTTGAACTCAACTCCCCTGGGGTGTTCAAGCTCCAGCTGCACTAATGAAAACCAATGAGATCGGGCCTGACCAGCGTGCTTCTTTCCAACTGAATCCTTGTAAGCAGCCTCAGTCCACAGGTTCACACCTGGCCAAGTACTGGCTCTGCCTCAGGAGCGGCTTGGATTTCTCACCCTGACTCCCTGTTGGTGAGGCCTCAGGGGAGCTCAGAGGCCACGTGATCCGGGCCCTGGACATTGCTGCCTTCTGTTGCTTCACAGGCTGGGCAGTTCTCAGCAAAAGACAAAAGGATTACTTGTTGCAAGTAGACATGAGTGGGCCTGTGACATTTTGGAATTTAGGTTTTAAGTGTTTGGGTGCCATAAGGACTACGCAACGTATACTTCTAGATGGCGCTGTGAACCAGGTGGCCATGAGATAACCTTTTCATGGAGTGCTCTTGTTTATTTAATGTGAAATTTTAAAGCTTTTAAGAGTCTTCTCTACGCCTCAGTTTTTTCATTTCCAAAGTGAGTATAATAACCCTTTCTTGCTTTCTAAGGATACCAAGATGAGTAAAGTAGAGGTGGTGACATACTTTGAAATCTAAATTACAGGAAGTATATGTAATACTATGTATGCCCTTTCCAAGGATTCTGGAACTAAACACTTGCCAGTGAGGGCATATTCTGTATGCCCCTGTTGCTATATTTGCCAAAATGAAAACAGAATTCTTGTTGTGAGATTGGCAATAAACCTTAAACTGAGTGCTCATGCATAGAAGCCAGGCTAATTTCCTTCTTGGGCTGCAGTGCCCGAAACAGTTAATCTCGTTTAATGCCCTAGCTGTTTTGCTGCACACCATCCAGAAAGGAACTTGGTGAAAAGACATGGGGGGATCTGAACTATTCCCATCACCATTTTCACACTCCTTTAGTTATAAGAGCAGGAAGAACAAAATGCTTCCAGCCTGGTCACCTCAAAGACTTCTACCCCACACTCTAGAAAATGGCAGAGGAGATGGCTGGCAGAACAACAAAGAGTTTGTCCATCTGTGGTCCATCAATCATGGACTGTGCACCTTGCATCATGCACCAGGGAACATCTAAAACATCAGGCCATGGACAACCCCTAATCCAGGTGGTGCTCACAGGCAGCTCCCTGCTTGCACCCTTCCCTTTGCTTCCTGTTCATCTGCGTGGTCCGCCTGACTCAGTGCCCTGCCTTAAACATGTACATGAATATGAAAGGTACTGAGAGAGAAGCTCATTAGGAATACTTGAGGATTTGATACCAGTTACTGGCTTTTCAGTGTGGTAATTCACTTCCACCCCCTCTTCGGTTCTGGCTTCAGATGAAAGAATCATCAAATCAGTCCTGGGTTCAAGGACCCTAGCGAGCAGGCCAGCATCCCCTAGCCTACTGTCTTGGCTTCTAATTCTGGTTCTGCTATTTACTTGCCATGAATCTTCCTCACTGCATGGAGGCCAGGATACGCCAAACGTTTACCTTCCACTCCAGGTGTTCTTCAAGAACCTGGCCCTGGCCCTGGCCCTGAGTATTTCTGGGATGAGTGATGGAGGAGCCAGGGGTAGAAAGAGGGGGTACTTTGGTGTGCAACAGGAGCCCCATGTGGTATGGAGGCTTTCTCTATAAACTGGGGATTCTTTGCAGCTACATCAGGGCCTTAAACCAGTGTGTGTGTGTGTGTGTGTGTACATTTAGTGTAATTTAAAAGTAGCCCAAGTTTGGACTACACAGATTTTTAAGGAAGGAAGGAAGGGGAAAAAGGAGGAAGGAAATACCCTTACTCTCATATTAAAAGATGAGTGGTAGATATCTTGGTGTAAATTCCTCCAAACTTTTATATCTATAAATTGTATCTTTCTATACTGGCTTATAATTTAATTTTTAAATGCACATAATTGTGCATTTCCTCATGACCACCCCAAATACTCACCTATTTTTTGTTATAGTTGCCTGTATTCCACAGGATTGTGACTAGACCAGATTTCCTTTCACCTCGCCCTCGCCCCCCACCCCTTTGCTGGACATTGGGTTGATTGTTTCTGGGGAATTTTTCCCCCTTCACTATTATAAATAATTTGGTTTCAGGAAAACTTAGACCTAAATCTTTTGACTGCATTTTTAATTTCTTAGGATAAAATTCTAGAAGAATTACTAGGTCAAAGGATATGCTTTCTTTCCAAGTTTTTGATATTTATTACCGTATCAGCCTCAAAAAAGTTAAACCCCCTTGCTGGTGGCACAGTGGATAAGGCACTGGCCTGTGAACCCAAAGGTTGCTGGTTTGATTCCCAGCCAGGGCAATATAACCAGGTTGTAAGCCAGGTCTGTAGCTGGAGGCAGGTGAAAGGCAACCATACATTGATATTTCTCTCCCTCTCTGTTTCTCTCCCTTCCCCTCTATCCAAAAAATAATAAATAAAATAAAAAAGTTAAACCAATTTCTACTCCCTTACCTTTAACCCTTCATCAACACTGGGTATTATAAATTGTTAAAATAAAATATATTTGGGGGAAATTATTTTTTGTTTTTGGAAGAGATGATGTAGAGGGGTTGTATATTTTTGCATGGTCTAATCTATCACTCCTTTTCCTTTAAGATTTCTATTGATATCATGTTTAGGAAGGTCTTCCCCATTCATCAGAGCATTCTTTCTCATATAATTTAACTCTGAATTCTAGGAGCATAATACCTCAAGTCATTTTATCTCCAGAACCCTGGACCTCAGAGAGGCACTGCCTCCTAAGGGCCCATAGTATAAAAGGGAGGAAGGTGGAAAATGTAGATTTGAGCCCTCATTCCATTTCATAGATTCTCTGAGGCCTGGGAAGGGAATTGAAACTGGCTTAGGCTACCGGTAACCATCTGACAAGTCTAGGCTCTGCTTGAAGATCCCTAGATATCCCCAAATCCCCCCCAAAAAATCCCAGGATTTTCCTTGTTCAAATCTTTAGAAAATCCCCTGAGATCAGAATAATGTCAACATCTTCCTAAGCATCCATCTCCCAGGAGCTCTTGTGCCACCAAGCCATATGGCCTGTGCCCTGACATGTGCACCCTGCAGGGGCAGAGGTCACCCTAGGTAATTATAGGTGAGAGAGACACAGAGAAAACAGCTGGGCTGACTGACCTCCGCTGTCAGCAAGGGGAACACTGACTGCAGGCTACGTGCTGTTCCCACCAGCCCTTGACACCTCTGCTGGGGTTTGAAAATGCATCTCTGTCACACCCTCTCACTTGCATGTGCATATATGTAAGCACACATGTACACGCACACTCGCACAAGCTTGCACACACACTTTCTGCTATGCTAGACTAGGAACCGCTGCATACACACTTTCTAACTTCACCCTTCTGCTACTGAATTCTAAATGGGAAAAACTCTCTTATTTGAAGAGAGGGAAAGAGAGAGGAGCAAAGAAAACCTTCAGCAGAAATAGTAAGAAAAAGAGGTGCACTGAGCATGTGCAGAGTGATTTTTCTTCTGCATGCTTTATTAAAGAATTATATGACATAATTACACGTTATAATGTCTTTACACATATTTATGGTAATTATGTCAATGTGCATTTGATGTTCTGTAATTACAGTAAATACACAACAATCCTGACAAATCACTTGATCAAGGATCCAAATTCCCTGAGTGCAGACTGGAGAAAAGACATTAACTCTTCCTGCTGCATGCTGCTCCAGTTCGATTATTCTTCCACCTTCTCCTGTCAGTTTTTGAAGGTTCTTTACGTTCCTGGGTGTCATCAAGGCACAGTTCCATTCATTTTCACCTGGGATGTTCCTGAGACTTGTCCCTACAGCAACACCCCTTACTTTTGTCATAGTTTCCTCTATGATGCTATTATGTGCGCTGATTGCAGGTGTGTGTGTGTTGGGGGGCGGGATGCCAGGCGCTGATAGAGCTCCTGGGACAGGTAGGCTGTGAATGTGCACTTGGTCAGGAGCTGCCTCCCTTGGGACCTGCAACCTCGTGCAGGGAAACAGCAGGGAGGACCGCGGAAGCAGCTCCCTCACCTGCAGGCTGCTGTTATCTCCCAACAGGAAATTCCTAAGGGCAGGACCAGGTCAGGTTCTCTAGCATCTGGAATCACACTGCTTTGTCACAGTGAGCCTGATACCACCTACCTCTGTTTGTCACGGCACGTATTAATTGTACTAGAGGAGTTGCTTTCTTCTCTTTTATGAGTATATTTCATCAGCCTGTTGTCTCTGGATTCTGGTGTTGGGGGCTTTGTTGTTCTTGCTAAGTGAGACCTGCGGCCAATTTATCAAAAACAGTCAGCAATTGGCATAATTGTTGTCCCAACGAAGAGGTGTGTCCTATCACCTATTCATCTGCGGGTGCCCATCCCTGCTGAGTTCTGGAGGAAGCATGTCTCTATTTTTCCCTGACAACATAAGAACCATCCATGGATTCAGGCCTGCAGTCAGTGAACTCGGACTGACTCTGGGCCTCTGGGAGGCACTGGAAGAGGCAAGGCCAACATCTGGACTCCACATCCCCAAAGGGACATAGCAGTGGCTCGCCACACTGGCGTCTTCCATGGGAAGAACTTACTGTGAGGCAGGTTGTAGAACTGAAAGAACGCAGGGCTGGAGGTAGGCAACACTGTCTCTGCCTACTTACTTTGGGGCCTTGAACTAATAGATGTTAAAGATTTGAAAAGATAAAAGCTTTCAATAAATGTAAGGAATTTGTAGTAGACTCCAGTGCCCAGCACTGACCTGCTTTACCACAGAAGTAGGAATAACACTCCCTGTTGACGCCCACCGATTTCATCCCACCTCCATGACCCAGAGAAACTAATTAGCCCTGAAGAGGTGGTTTGAAGGGAAATTTCACTGAACCCCACAGGTGGAAAAAAGAAATCTATGACACTGGCTCAGGCTGGTGTGGGCAAGGACTGAAATGAGAGCTGACTAAATGATTCATCAAAGGAGCAAATTTATTGGCTAATAGAATTCTTAGTCATGAAGTCTTCATGTTCCACACACACCGAAATCAAAGCAATTACAGATTTGAATGAAGCTGGAATCCTAACTGCGGAAAATGCTTGTTTTAGCCCAAGATGGGGGGTAGAAGTGCATGACCTGGCACTCCCCGTTACTCCCCTGGTAATGAAGGCGCCTGGCAGCCCGCAGGCTTCCTAGGATGTAATTGCTGCGGGCTGACACAGGGATCTCGCTGCACTAATGATGTCCTGGGCCTTGTTCGCAGGCCCCATCCACTTTGCACGCAAGCGCCTGGACTGCAAAGGACACAGCCTGTGCATTGAGCGCGTTAACATGCGCACCTTAGTGTTTTGCATTTTTCAGAAATGTTGCCATCCATCAACTCTTAGTCTTCTTTCTTTCTTTGTAAATGGTTAATTGCTAAAGACCTGGTAAATTTAGATGAATGCCTCATTCATGTATTTAAACATGGGAGCAAGTGAAATGGAAACAGATGCAGCATTTTCTTTCTTTCTTGTTTTTTTTTTTTTTTTTCTTTCTTTTTAGTGAGGACTTTGCATGGCCAGGAACCATAATTCATATTTTCTTCACACTCACAAAAGACTCTGCTGGAACCAAGTGTGTGTTGGGAAACAGATTTTCTAGGCTCTTCCTGGATGGGCGTTGTTGTGCTGTGTTTTTAACTGCTGTTCATTTAGTAATGACTAGAAAAGGTGGGCTTGGGCAGAAAGTAGCCCACAGTTTGCTCCTTTTCACGGGGGTGCCAAGGAGAAATCAGGAGGTTTGCACTCCTTTGAAGGGGGGAAGGAGGGGCGCCTCAAGCCACAAGATTCGTTCATGTAATCAGAGTAGGCTATTTCACAAAAGCAATGTCTTGCCTCAGAGCAACAGGTAGAGGGGAAAAAAAGAAAGGAACAAATCTTTTACTTTCTAAGGGTGACCGCTTTGGAGGTGGAGGGCAGGAGACTGAAATTAAATATGTGGAAGAGAAACCAGTCAGAGGCAAAAATCTCCAGCAGATGTCCATTTAGGCTGGGTGATGGGTTTGCCAATAAAGCCTGTTGCAGCCCCCCACCCCCACCCCCGCCTCATCTCCACCAGTGCCTTTTGAGAGTTCAGTAACTCCCCCGGTAGGACAGAGCTCTGTTCTCTCCAGATCTGCGTAATCCTTGGCTGCTGAGCTACCAACTGTGTCCCCTGGGGAGTGAAAATTAATTTCTTTCCCTGCCCCACTTGGCTGATCCCAGCTGGCCCTCAGCTCAGCTGGGAACTGGGGTCAGATGCGTGAGACCACCAGGTAAATGATCAGGGCCTTGGGCCGAGGAGGCTTCTAACAATACGGAAATGGCATTTTCCCCTGAACTCAATTGAGCTGCACCCAGCCGCTTCTCTCCACCAAGATTCAATTATCAGAGACAATGCATGTTCCTCCTTCCCCCCGAATCCTCACCTGTGCTTTCTGGGGAGCTGTGCTGTGTCCTCTTTTTCTGGCAGCAGTGGGTGATGTAATTTCAGTAAGCAAGAGGAGAGGATTTTTCTGCTCAATGTCAGCTTCAGAACTAACTCTCCGGTGTGCAGTGGGTGGGAGCACAGGAGTATTCTTACTGTGTGGCCTTGGGCAAATCACTTAACCTTTGTGAGCCCCAGTTTCTCCTCTGTACAATGTACCGGATGATCTTGGGTCCCAGCATCTAGCTCTAAACTACCAAGGAGTCTATCATAGTGCATTTCACTGAGGATCCCAAAGCACATTCTTAACAGGAGAGGGTTCCATCTCAGACCTTAATTAAAGAAACTAGAAAACACAGTCATGAGTCAAGGACAGGTGGTGACCCAGTACTGGTGCAGCTGGAGCTCAAGCCCGATGCCTGGGTTCCCAGCTCAGAGTCTGCTGCACCCTGTCCTTAGGGAGCCCAGCGGTCTCTGGGGAGTCCCGCAGGCCAGACAGGGGTGGCAGGGAGGAAGCGTGGCATTGGCTCCAAGAGGCTGCCTTTGCAGGCCTCCAACTCTCACTCTTCATCTTGTGTGAAGCTATCAATGGAAACCGGATCCAAGTGTTGCTGATTCAATGATGTTTGCCCAAATGCTGTTTCCTAAGAGCTGTTGGATGCCCAAGATGCCTTCCTTCTGAGTCTGTTTTCTTTTTCCAACACACTCGTTTCTTTTCCTGGAAGTGGGACATGGCAGGAAGCCGGTGGAATCTGAACCCAAGTCTGTTCCAACTCCTTTCTAAACTTGGATCCTGTTGCAGTAAGAGGATTTGGGAACCCAGCAGAGGCCCCTTCCTCCTGCTCCTCCCGAAGGTCCCAGGAAGCTGTCTCTGTTAGTGGGCACTGAATGTGCACAGCAATTTCATGCTTATGAGCTCAGTATTGCTCCATACAGCTCTGTTACACATCATCTTCAAACCATGTGGAGGGGAAGGTATTAGCACTTCCGTTATACACATGAGCGCCTGAGACTAGATGCAGCAAATGGCAGACTCCAGACCTAGGCCTATAGCCCTTGGTCTTTCTGACATATCACACACACACACTTACTATGAAGACATGCCCTTTTTCAGACCAAGGAGAGCCCCTCATAGTGGGCACACCTTTGAGCCACTTTGTTAAAAAGGGACTTCCTTTGCCCTGGCTGGTGAGGCTCAGCAGATTGGCACCAGCCCAAATGCTGCTGGTTTGATTCCCCAGCCAGGGCACATAACCAGGTTGCAAGCCACGTCTCCAGCCAGGCCCTTAGCTGAAGGCAGGTGAAAGGCAACCATACATTGATGCTTCTCTCCCTTTCTTCCTCCCTACCCTTCTCTCTGAAAATAATGAATAAAATCTTGGAAAAAAAAAAAAAAAGTCAATTCCAGCCCTTGGGCCAGATCATAGCACTGATTTACCCTCATATATCTTCCTAGCTACTGAACACTTCATCCCTGGTTTCTCAGTTCTCCCAGCAGACTGGCTGTCTCTAGTCAGGAGGCCCTGGCTCTGCTCCTTTCTCAGTTTCTCCATCAGCCCCTTCCTACTGCCTGGCAGTCTCTTTGGTCCTGTTATTCTTGGAAGAGCTGGCCACTGTATGCTAGCCCCATCACTCCCACCCAGCTGTAATCGCACTGGCTTTCTGCAGCTCTGACCTTAAACTGGGAGAAGTTTTGGAGTTGGAAGAGCAGTAACTCCAGCTTTGTTGCTCACTGGTTCTTGTTCTGACACTCAATACTTGTCCTATCTGAGCCACAGATCTCATTGTCTTCAAGGTGGGGACAATAGTAATACTGTCTTCTCCCACAGGGTTTCTGGGGAATTCCAATGAGTCAATGTGTGTGGATGTACTTGGCGACTCTAAAGCACTGGCTCAGCCCTAGACCCTCTGTGCCCATCACCCCCACCTTTACCTGCTCTCCATTGCGTTCCACCCAGCATTTATCAAACGGCCATACCTGCCATCTCCTCTCAGAGGATGCTCAGGTCCCCCCTCCTAGCCCTACCAGCAAACTGGTTGCATTCCACGGCAGCAGGAGACAGACTAAGGCCACAGACACATGGCTCCGTGTGAAAGGAATCAGAAGTATTGGATTTTGACATCTTTTAATTTTTTTAAATTTAAAATTTAAAACGTTGATTATGAAGAGTGAAGCCTTGTAGTAACACTCCAGGCCATGTGGCAGCATGGCAGATGACACAGGATGTCAGAGAGCATGACAGCAGCACTGGGGACATGAATGGCATACTGCAGCACATCGGCATTGCCTACAGAGCCCATATAACGTGGCAGTGGGCATGGCAATGTCATCGGGTCAGAAGATGCCAAGGAGGACTGTTATGTCACCATTAGCATAAACAGCATGCACATGCCACTGAGGCTGCCAGTATGAAGGGGCACATCTTCCACCCCACCCTGCTGCCCTCCAGCTAATCTCAGGTAGTTAGCCTTTCTTGCCCTGCCCACACAGTGGCATTTCCACCTTTACATCCACACTATAAAGTGCCCTAAGAGCAAGGACCATGTCTTCAATGCTGCTGGTCTCCACGAGACCAGAAATATGTCTCACAGGTAGAAGATACTTACTACTTATCAACCAACCAATAACCACAATCCATTTTTACCCACTGCCTCAGCTTCTCCAAGTATGAAATGGAAGAATAATTCTAACCTTCTCCCAAAGGATGGGCAAGAATGTAGAAGCCACCGATCAGAACTGCCTTGTGCTCCTCTTCATTTCTGATGATGACCTTCCCTACCCATCCTGCCTCAAGTCTGTGTGGTCCCAAGCACCGAACAGGAATCAGGATACTTGGTGCTTTCCAGATTTTTGCCAGTGAACTCTATGGGGGCCAAGATATCCTGACTCTCCAAGGGACATCTATCAATGCTTCTAAAAGAGATCAAAGATGAGACAGTGAGCTTTCGGCTTTGATAGTTATTCAAAGGGAAGCTATTCCACTCCTTCAGCAGTCACCCCACCTTTGGCCAAATCCCCTTTTCTTTGGTGACATTCATCTTCTCTTCCCTGAAAACACAGCCAAGGAAAGGAAATTCCTCCTTCCTTTCTAGCTGCCATTGCAACTATCAAAAATCCATAGTCTCCACCTTTAGGACCCATCTTCTCTTTGCCACTTGCCTTTTTTCTCTGGCTACCAGGAACTTAAGAATTATCTGTTTCTTGTGGCTCCAGTGGAATTTGACTACGTGCTTGGGAACAGCCAGGCAGAGCTGACAGGAGCATCAGACAGTGAGCACAGCTCCTGACACCATGCATGCACATGCACACACACGCACAGTTCCCCTTCTCTGAGCCCCTGAAGGATTCCCTCTCCATCCCCCTTTGGCTGGTCCCACCTGTTCATCCTCCCCTGGTCCAGCCCACTCAACCATCAAGTAGCCCATTCTCCACTGCAGGTGGGGCAGACAGCCCTCCCCTGCCTTCCCACCCTTCACAAGCCCAGGCTGGGGAGGGGGTGGAGGGCCGGAGAGCTACACTCTGTTAGATAATGAGTTGAGAACTTGCTGCCTCTTGTCTCTCTCTGGCTGGTGACTGACACAAATGGAATTCATCTTTAATCATCTGTTAACTCGTTGTCTATTATAGCTCTTTAATAGCACCATAGATATTCTTAATGAAGCATGATTTAAGGTATTTACAGCACACGGACCGACAGACATCACTCACAGTGTGCAGGTAATGAGGCATGAAACGGCTTTTGAATTCCCCCCGAAAGAGAAGGCTACAGAGAGAGAGAGAGAGAGAGAGAGAGAGAGAGAGAGATTGAGAGAGAGAGGGAGAGCTCTAGCACTAGGGCAAGAAAAAAAAAAATTAAAAGCCTGTGTTGTAAGGGTTTGTTTTAAAATGTTTAGGCATTTAAAGTCATTTTCACTTTTTTGAGGTGTTTGCTTCACGGTGTTCAGCAGTCAGTCGCCCCCACTGAGAGCAGCAAGCTCAGGTCCCGGGTGTTCTCTGCCTCAGACCCTGACACCCTCCTGGTGTGCCGTGGGGTCCGAGGGTCCCTCCAGGCCAACGCACACCTTTGCCTGGTTTCCTCCACCCACATGGTACTCCCTGATGGTGCTCAAGGGGCATCGCCCATGCTAAAAGGACAGTGGTGGAGCAGTTGGCAGCCATCCCCACAGGGAAGAGGACGGGACTGGCGACTCTGCTGTTGCACTTACTGATAAGCAAAGCCTGAGAAGCAGAGAGGATGAGGGGCCCTGGCCTATGGCTTTATCCAGCCTCTCCTGGCTGCAGGGCAGAGGCCCAGGTTGTCCAGCTGGTTAGTGGCCAGAGCAGGACTAGACCTGCCTGTTTTTTCCCCTCAGGATGTCTGCTCCTCTCACCACACAGCAGCAGCACCCTGCTGTTCCTGCCAGACAGAGCCCACCAAACCCTCTAGGACAATGATGATTTGATGAACTACAAAAATGATCCCTGAAAGTATAGTCTTGACAATGAGGATTTAAAGGGACCAGAGGGATGAAGGTAAGGTGTAATGGGGAATTTTCCAAGGACATGTTTTATTTTATTGTTTGTTTGTTTAAAGATTTTATTTATTTACTTTTAGAGACAGGGGAAATAAGGGGGAAAGAGCATGCAAGAGAAACATTGATAGGCTGCCTCTTGCACACCTCCGACTGGGGACCTGGCCTGCACCCAGGCATGTGCCCTGACTGGGAATCGAACTGGTGATCTTTCAGATCATAGGCCTGCACTCAATCCACTGAGCCACATCAGCCAGGGCAAGGCCACATTTTAAATGTAAGGATCGCCAAAGCAGAACAAACCCCCCTTACATACTTCATGGAGTACAATGGGATATCCAATAGACTAAAAATTGCTTCCCTTTGGTGGGCCTTTGAACAGACTTCCTTTCTCTCTGTCTCACAGCAAGGGGCCCACCCTGCCTTCCCTGCAGTCAAGAAATGTTGTTGCAAAGGGGAATACAGGACTTGGGGCACAGGGACCAGAGATGAATGCCACTCATAGGGATAGAAGTCATGTTACATATATTTGAGGCCCAGTTCACCAGGATACGACCTGTGTGTGGCCTCTGCTACTCTGCTGTTTGTGCTGGGCCTGAGCCTGCAGCAGGGGCTGAGAGAACACTGTATGCGTGAATGTCTTTTCCATCAAACCCCTTCCTGCATCTGCCTGGTGTTGGCCATTCTCGAGTTCCTGGTAGAGACTAACAGGGACCAGGAGCCCATGGGCCCACGTGTTCCCCTCTCAGGAAGGAGCACGGCAGGGCTGTTTTGGGACTGATGCCGTGCCACTTGCCTGGCCCTGGGGGTGTAGACCTAGGCACTGTGCTGCCTCAGCTGCTGGAACACGGCCCCAGAGGGAAAGGGCCGCAAGCGCAGCAGTGAGGGGAGTCCACACCCTGCTGCTTCAGCAGCCCAAAGAGAAGGTGGGCCTGGCTGAGGGAAAACATAACTTCTCAGGATGGGGTGGTGAGGAGCCCATGTTGGTGTGACTGAGGTGACCAAACTGTCCCCTTGCTAAACCAATCGGCTTCTGTGTAAGTTGCCTCTTCTGGGACATTAAAAGCACTGATGACCAAGGGAGGGAGCTGGGTACCATGGTACCTGTTGATGCATATGTGTGACCGTGTGTGTGTGTAACCTGTGTGTGCATGTGTGTGTGACATATACATGCACGTGTGTATGTGCATGCATGCGTTCAGGGAGTGACATTCTGAGGACACAAGGAGGAGAAGGGTATCCCCGGCATCCAAACAAGGGTGAAGGTCCATATAAGCCAAGGCCATAGGTCTCAAGTCCAAGGGCATTTCTGCCCTTTTTCATGCACTACCCCCCTGTCCCAGCCTCTGTGACCCAACTTATCCTCCAAGCAGGCCTGACTCATAAAAGCAAAAGGAAAGCAGTGGAAAGCCTATACATCCCAACTCTTATCAACAGTATCATTCATCCACGTGTGGATTTATGCATTCATTCCCCACCTGGCCAGGCATTGTGCCAGGTCCCAAGGATAACTGAGCAGCTTGCCTAGAGGAGCCCATGATCTGGTCAAAAGACACACTTCTACAGCAATATCTGAGGAGGGGTTGAAGTGGGGTACAGGGAGGGAGAGTCGCCTTATGGCACACGGGTGTGGGCAAAGATGGAGGAATAACTGTGACATTTAGGATGGGTCCTCAGCCATAAGGATGGCAAAGCATTTTCCCCAACAGACCACAGAGCCAAGTACACAATGGACCATCCTTCTAATACATGTGGCCTCACAGGATGGCAGAATGGGAGAGGGCCTGCAGTCTCCCTACAACATCCCCATCATGTGGTGGTAGGCTTACTTCCCTCCCCTCCCCTGCTCCTAAGCAGCCCATTCCCTGTCTGCTCAATGCTAACTCAGAAGGGTCTCCTTCAGGCCATGTCCCTTCCATCAAGGAGCCTGTTTCTACCATTCAAGAAAAAGAAGGTCTATGTGGAGGATTCTTGAGGACCAGATGGAGTGGCAGGCCAGCAGGCCCCAGGTGGCCCTGGGAACAGTCCTCCCTCTGGACTCTGGTCATTCTGACTCCTGTGAGAGAGGAGGAAGCTTTCTTTTTCCTCTCTTAGTTTTTAGGGCTAGTAAAATCATGAAAATGACATAAAACAAAATGACAGGAGAAAAATAATCAAATTTTTGATTAAACTACATATAGTTCCATATGTACATGCGGGAGTTCCATAAGAATGTGGGCTCCAGGACAAAGGTGGCAGCTGACTTTACATGCCACCTTGAGCTGGAGAGAAAAGAGGCTAGTGGTTTGGACTTCAAAGGGCAAGAAGACAATTCACATGGAGATGGAGAAGCAAGTGTTTTGGTAAACAAGTGTTTGCTGGCCTATCTTTAACAAGGGGACACAGAGAGGACTGACCAAAGGGGCCTTGCTAAATTTCTCCCTATCACACTTAATTCAAGGTAAGTTATAATTCCCTACGATGATAGTCCCTATCCTGGAGCAGGTCTTCTAAGTTCTTTAAGGGAGTTAGGAGATCTGGTGGAAGAAACATGGTATATAGAGCAGATCCTTAGCCTTTTTCTTTTTAAGATTTTATTTATTATTTCCAGAGAGAAGGGGAAGGGAGAGAGGCAGAGAGGGAGAGAGACATCAATGTATGGTTGCCTTTCACCTTTCTCCAGCTACAGACCTGGCTGGAGACCTGGCTTGCAACCTGGTTATGCTGCTCTGGCTGGGAATTGAACCAGCGACCTTTGGGTTCGCAGGCCGGCACCTTATCCACTGAGCCACCAGCCAGGGCAGATCCTCAGCCTTAAGGATGGCAAAACATTTCAATAGACCACAGAACGGGAGTCTTTTGTTTCTTAAAATAACCAATTTAACATAATCTGTATCCCCCAAAATCATATTTTGGAGTCCACACACAGCTTTGAGTTGCTGTGACCCTGACTTTGACCACTCCCAGCTTTTTGGGGGCCAGAGCACACACTGGCTGGTTTATGGACAACCTGCCCTAGGTCAAGTGTCTACCATAGTCCAGTCAACTAAGGACCAAGGTAAGGCAGCTACACTGAGTTAGGGGCCCATCTCTAAAACCCCTCACCGAGGAAGGACTTCTCTCTCTCTCTCAACACCCGGGGATCCCATCAACCGCATCAACACTAACTTTCTAAATGGAAAAGAAAAAGTAGAATAAACTAAGTGACAACAGAGTGGCGGGGGGGGAGCATATGAAACTTTTGGGGGATACTTAAAATATTCTAACCAGGCAAAGCCTTGTGTCTTGGCATTTCCTTGTGGCATGGCCTCCTCATAATTCACAGCAACTTCCTTTCCTCTCAGCTGAAAAATGCCTGTCTCCAAATGCAATATGTCTGTGGACAGTTTCTAGGGCCTCATCTTGGTTTTTATTCTCTAATGATTTCTGGGGCAATATAATTTCTTTCTTTCTTTCTTTTGTTTTTCCTTTCTCAACCACATTTTCACCAAGAATTTTCACCTTTGTACTATCTGAGGAGGATTTGAGAAAACTTGCTCTGAAGGGGGAGAAGCCACGTGCTGGAGAGTGAAGTGATCAGTGACCATTGGAAATGTCACTTTAATGTGGAGACAGGAGAGATGAGAGGAGTGCAGCAGCACAGCCAGACTCAGAGCTCCTGCGTGTGTCTCTGGATTGTCTTCCATCATATCATCCTTTCCTTGGTTCAGAATTCAAGCTCTCCAAACTTCCCAGAGAACTCAGGGATGGACCTTGCCATAGGCTAAAGTCCTTACTTAAGAAAGTTTCCGAAAAACACATACATTTGGTGGGGGCGGTGAAGCCAGGAAGAGAAGACTGCAATTCACCCCCAAGACAAGCACTTGAAGCCAGGCCCACTAAGACCTACTTTTTCCTCTTTTCTGGATGATTCCGTTAGTGGAGTCACCACTCAGTAGACCACTGAGCAACATCTGCTCTGCCCAGCTTCCCCTGGACCTGATTTCTCCTGTTTAATTCCCCCCTGTTAAGAAATGTTTATAGCAAAGCATTTGTATAACACTTAGATAGAGCAACTAGTTGCCTAGGAAACTGTCCATTCTACACATGTTCTACTTCCTCGTATCATTTGCCTCAATTGGCCTTCTTCAGCCTTCTTTTAAAACCGCACCCCTAACCACCACCACCATTTGATGCTTGTGAAGTAGCTTCTGACAAGGACCAGCAACATAATTTGTGGGGCCCCTTGAAAAATGGAGATGGAAACATCATCAGGGATTTCAAGGCAGAAACAGATCACTGGCCCAAGTGCCGCCCTTCTCAGTGCATTGTTCCTGGTGGCTGTAGAAATGGCCCTGCACTTCCCTGTGACCCTGTGGGGCTGTTGGGATCCTGTCCTGGTGACAGAGACATGCTTCTCTTCTACTTTATTGCTACATCCTTCTTCAGATTGTTAAGGCTCTCTATGTTGACCCTCTGGGAGGCAGGATTCATATATAATTGTAGAAACTGTTATAGGAGAAACCCTGGTTCTTCTCCCCAATGCAGTAAAGAATTATAGGTCAGAGAGCCTGTTTGCATGCAGGCAAAATTTGTTAATGAATGGGAGATCAAAAGCAAGGATAGACAAAGGCTGCAATGGCAAGGTTGAGCTAGTGTGGTCAGAGGCCTGGGGCCAGAGGCTCAGGGGGCCCAAGGATCAAGGACATCAAAAGAATAAGTCCTTTGTTCTGAGGACTTAAATAGTTGGTGGGATGGGAGTGAAGTTACATATTGATTGACAGGTGATGGTGGTGCCTGCTTTCCAGGACTGGGGCATGAATACCCAAAGGTGTTAATGGACTTCTTCCTCTAGGCGCTATGGTCCCTTTCTGCCTTTCAGGCCTTGGGATGTAAATAGTTCCAAAGGCTTTCCTTCCCACATAGTGGAAAGAACAAAGATTCCAAGGACTTTTCTCTCCCTGCACCAACAGAGTGTTTCTTGTGATATTGGAACCCCTGGCAATATTATCAGACCAGACCCAGGACTGCTAGGTTTGCAGGTGAGACATGTCTTCCTCTGCTTCTAGCCTCCTGTAACATAATGAAGCATTGCTTTTTGTAAACCATATTCACCCTACTCAGACTGTGTACATAATAGTACTTACCTCCTTTGGCCCAAGAAGAGCATCAGAATTGGCACTCTGGGTCAACACAAACTGGAGTCTGTCCAGCTGTGACGGTTGTATCTGGCCACCACTCCGAGAGACTTTAAATGGCCTCAATTCTCTCTTAAAAGTCACAGTATACCCAAGAAGCCAGTGGGCACCCATATCCCATAGGTTTCTCCAAACCTTTTAAACAGCAATGTGTATTTTCAACCCATCTCACCTCTTGGGTAATGAAGTAGGTTGAGCTTACCACCCATTGTGTGTTAGCAGCCCCTTTTATCTGTTCTAACTGCTTCCTTTTCAAGTGCCCGGAGTTCCCTGAAGTTCAACCTCCCAGGATTTGATGACCCGGACTGTGTTTGGACATTTAGGCTTTTAGTGATTTGAAAGATCTGACTCATCCTCATCTCCTTCTCCTGTCCTCTTCTGGCCTCCCAATCTGTCCCTCCCATTGCTCCTACCTGGCCATCTTAGTGGCCTTCCACAACCCTGGAAACTGAGGACATTGCCTCCGTGCAAACACAGGTTCCTCACGAATGTATCACACTCATTTACAGGTGTCTCTTTCCAGTTAAGCCTGACCCTTTGTTGTCTTTCCATGTCACAGGGGCGCCTTGGGCTGGTATAGTGACTGGGATATCCTTACCTGAGTTATCCCCCCCGGAGTACCCAGGATTCTTTCTGCCAAGTGCTGGCCTAACCAAGCCTGCCTTGAGGCCCATCTGCCCATATTGAGGGGAGGGACATTTCCACCTGATAAAGATTCACCCCAATCATCTGGGGCTTCACTGCAATCTATATAAAGATGTAGAATGAAATGCCTACAAAGGAGCCCCCCAGACCTTATAATCTAGAAGTAAACAGAAAGGTAAATCCTTTTGTGGCTTTGCTTATTCTTGTCTCCAAGCTATTCCCTATCAATAACAAAATACTTTCCATCAAAATTTTTGCTTTTTTAAAAAAGATTTTTGTTATTATTTTTAGAGAGAGGGGAAGGGAGAGGGGCAGAGAGGGAAAGAAGTGTCAATGTATGGTTGCCTTTCACCTGCCCCCAGCTACGGGACTAGCTGGAGACCTGGCTTGCAACCTGGTTTTGTGCCCTGGCTGGGAATTGAACCAGCGGCCATTGGGTTCGAGGGCTGGTGCCTTATCCACTGTGCCACCAGTCAAGGCCTCAAAGTTCTTACTTTTGAAAGAAATTTTGTCAAAAGCTTTTGAAAGACTGAATATAATTTCATTTCCACTAACTTATTTACCTCCTCAAAGAACTATCACTAATAAAGGATGCACGATTGTACTTTGTGGAAGTCCTATTTCCTCCCCACCAAAGGGCAGCAGAGCAGGGTGCTTGAGAGCTCCGGTTTCAGGACCATACAGAACTGGGTTTACTGTTTCCCTTCACCACTTTACTAGCAATGTGCCCTTGGACAGGATACTCTAACTGCCTAAGCTTCATTTTGCACATCTTTGAAGTGGGAATAATAGTGGTGACCTCTGTGTTGGCTGTGGAATTAGCTGAGGTAAGAGATATGATATGGTTGGCACATGATACAACAGAGCTCAATTGATGGTAGCTATTATTTGCTTGATCATCTTTAATTGAAAGTTACATCAATTTGTACATCTAGGGTTCACTTTTTTCAGAAAAGGCATTTACTTGGTGGTAAACTCCTTGGCTGTTAGTACTGTTAGTTACATATTTTATTCATGCATTCAGCATACATGTTTATGGTACAGCTCAAGTAGGCAGAGGACCCTAAGAGCCAGCTGCTGGTCCCAGGCTGGGTGAGGGATGTAGGTATATCAGAAACTAATGTAATGTAAGTCTTTAACATAGACGTTCTCTCAAAGAGCTTTCCAATCAAGTCTTTGGCCAAAGAAGATGTGGATATTCCCAACATAATTCTAGAAATTTGTCAATATATAGGAATAGCTCAAACCCCTACCCCTACAATTTATTAATATTTTATCATATTAAAAAAGAAACAAGTTCTGGGGGTATGGACAATAGTGTATTCATTCACATCTATGTATTTTGAAAATTCTTGGAAAAAGGCCCACCAATTTCTGTGATTCACTAAATCTAGTTTTAATGTAGATCTAGAGTGTGCTCATCAGTTTTGTTTAATCCTCATCCAAGGATATGTTTATTTATTTGAGAGAAAGAGAGAAACATTGATGTGGGAGAGAAATACCCATCAGTTGCCTCCTGTGAGTATAACCTAGGTAGGTACCCTGACTGGAACCAAACCCGCAACTTTTTGGAGTACCAGACAATGCTCCATCCAACAGAGCCACCTGGCCAGGGCTAGAATGTCCTGATCAGTTATGAGAGTGATTTGAGGTGGGAGACAGGTACAATATACTCAATACCTGGAAAGTGTCTCACACTGTGACCATCATCTGTGTTCTGCACGTGAGCTTTCCCAGAAATTTTTTAAAATCATTTTATGGGTTTGGAGAATAGCATTGAATCCACACACATACATACAATTTCCCCAATGTCTTGTTTCAAGTAAAGATACTTCCTTGACATTGGAAGAAGACTTAGAAGTCACATGAATGTATTCTCTCAGTTCATTTTTTTCTTTCCCCATCAAATTTACTCCTAGAAAAGCTCAGCAGCACCTTCCTCTTTGACCATTTGGGGTGAGGGTTGGGCAAGGGAGTAAGACTACCATTTGCAGATTCACAGGATGAGATGTGACATTCAGAGTGGGACCCATCCCATGGACAAGCTGGGTGGTGGGAAGGTCCCAGGACATCTGGCCATTGTGCTCACAGTTACACCTTGTTGAGCACCCCCATGAAAGGATGGAAACTCCACACACTACGCTTACAGATCAGAGTGCTTCAGACCCACAAGGATGGGTTTTGTGTTTTTAAGTTATTGTATGTCACACACCAAGCCTTAATTGTTCTTTATAATTCTCTTAACCCTTCATCAGAAGCACCTGTAATATTTTGTAGTAATCCATTCACTCTCCTAATGTCCCTTAGGACAGGAGCTCATTGAGAGGATCCCCTCCCATCTTTCTCATGAAGAATCAGAATCCCAGTCCTTCCGCTTAACCCTCTACCTCCCCCCAGCCCTTTCGATTCCCCAGCACTTCCTCCAGGCAATGATATCGCCTTTCTTCTTCAAGCAGGCCATGATGCCATGCCACCTAAACTGCTTCTGCCTCTTCCTAAGGGCCCCACCCCTCTCAGCATCTCCTCATTGGTTAGTATGGCCATGGGTCCACCCACCTCAACTGAGGCCAAATCCCCTAGTGACCAGCCCCACCTCCAAAAGGCCGAGCCACCAGCCTAGCCACTCACCCCCATCTGGCTAGGCTTGGTCACCCCAAACAAGTGTGAAAACACCACCTTAGCAGGCCTGAATCTGAAAGAAAATGGAACCCTGCTGTTAGCTCCATTCCCACACTCTTCTCATGTTTGCAGTTATTTTTTAACACTTTTTTTTCTCATAAAAGCACTATCCTCTTCCCCAGAGCTTGCCTGTAGCAAAGGCATGGTCTGTACAACTGCAATTATTGCAGAGAACAGATGGAGTGAGGAGCACAAAGTCTGTTAATAGTAATAGAGATGCTACATGTTAACCTGGACAGCACATGATGACAGTCCCATGACTACCCATTCTGTTCCCACCAGCTGGGCAACCAAAGAAGGAATGAGATATTCACAAACACAGCCATCAGCCACGTAGCCACCTAAAGTTAGAACTCAAATTCCTTCACACCAGGGCCCTTGGCCACTGCAGTGGCTCAGGCCAAGAGCAGAGGAGGCCAAGCCACAGCTCCATGCCAGGCCTGGCAGATTTGCCCCAGCTCTGGTTCGAATGCCAAGGCGTCCTGGCCTGGCTGAGGCCCAGACCTAGCTTCCAGGCAAATGCTGGCCCCAGTAAGGAGCTAACCCAACCAGCGTTTTACCTTCATGCAGGAAGCATTAGGTCTGGCTGGGCTGAGCTTGACTTTCTGAGAGGTAGGTAGTAAGTGACGGGCCTGGCTCAGGAGTCAGAGGCTTTAGCTCCCCTAGGCTGAGAGCAAGTCTCCATGGTATGTGTAGTATGTGACAGCAATACAAAGGTCTCTGTCCAGTTCTGAGACCAAAAATTTCACGCCCCCTTCCAGAACACAGAAAGAAAATCATGTCTTATCCTGACATGGGTACATTTATTTCAACAAATATTTCTTAAGCATCTACTGTGTGCAAGAATATATGTCAGGCCTTTCAGGAACAACAAAGAAATAATTGTTCCTACCTTCAAGGAAATGATGATCTAATAAGAGGAACCAAGAGAAGCCTGTGTATAACCAGATGCATGGAAGACTGTGATAAGTGCTCCAGTGAAAGTACTGAGGAAATGCTCCTGCGGTTCCAATAGCAAGGTCAAAGGGCTCAGAAGAAAGCCCTGTGGAGGAGGTGGGTGGCCTGTGAGATGTGTTTTGAAGAACAGAGTGGATGTTCTGGGGGGCACAAAGGTGGGGAAGCAGAATCACACTTGAGGTCAGAACCATCCCCGTCTGCATGGACATGTGTTGGGTGATGGTGGGCTCAGCTGGCAGGCTGATTGAAAACAAGCTATAGAAGGGCTCCAATGCCAGGTTACTGAGTTCATATTGAAGTCAAAACTCTGTGGACAGCTGTTCCTTAGAAAGACTGTCAGGCAGTTGTGTGCCTGCGAGAGCCAATTCTGTGCTCTCTTCAGGTTTCAGTTCTGTGATGGACCGTGGTGTGAATATTTACTCATGGAAATGAGCCAGCACTGCAAATCAGGGAGCATATTTGTTTCTTTATTTCTTTGTTTTCCAAAAAGTTTGTTTACCAAGACAACCCTCGATTACCCTAATAGAAGCCAGCACAAATGAGTGGGAAGGGAGGTAGACAGGTCAGAAGGCCAGATGGGAGGCTGTTGCAATAGCAGAGGCAAGAGCTAGTTCAGACCTCCCCCAAGGAGCCAGAGAGGGTGAGGAAAGGTGAGAATGGACTTCAGAGAATGGATTCAGAAAGAATCAAATGTAATTGGAGAGCGGGGAGTCAGAAGGTGATTCGTGCTTTTGAATTTGAAATGGTAGTGCCATTCATAGAAAGAGGTAAGTCAGAGGAAGGGCTGGTGAGTGGGGTGGATTTTATTTATTAATTTTAGAGAGAGAGGAAGAGAGAGAGACATCAATGTATGGTTGCTTTTTACCTGCCTCCAGCCACAGACCTAGCTGGAGACCTGGTCTGCAACCTAGTTATATGCCCTGGCTGGGAATTGAACCAGAGACCTTTGGGTTCATAGGCTGGTGCCTTATCCACTGTGCCACCAGCCAGGGCTCACCTGATAACAAATTAAAGAAAGGATCACTATGTTTCTTATAAGCTCCCTTTTTCCTTTCCATTTCCTCAGTTTCCTTTTCTCCTCTCTCCCGTACAGAATGGCTAATTAAAAAATTCCTCATGACATACGGTGATTTCTGCTGCCTGCTTGGCTGTGTATGAGGCTTTGAAATTTAAATAAGTCACTCAGCTTTATTAAAGGAGAAAAGTTGCAGTGGACAGAGGGACAGAGTGGAGATTTGGGGGAGTGGGCAGAATACAGTGAACTCCGCAGGACTAGAACTCACAGCTCGAGGTTTGAGCCCCCTTGGCATGCAGCCAGAACCCACCAAGCTCACCATCTTGAGTGGGCAGATGCTGTGAACAACCATCATCCCCAGAGGTCTAGGTAGCGCAGTGGCAGAAGGCATCTCATTCAGAGATGCAGGAACATTTTGCCAGTAAGTACATCTTGGTGGCATGTGTACGTATTTTAAATTGCACAAGTGGCTGGAGACATGGGTGTGGAGGAATTGGCAACACGCAAACACAAACCATGTTGTGATTAATAGAATTCAAGTCCAGTTCTGTCCCTCGGCTTCTTAACCTGTGCCTGCCCTTCTGTTCAGGGAGAAGAGGGTGGAATCTGAGACAAGGGATGTGGTTTTACATTAAATCCAGGAGAAGCCTTTCACTTATTCACAGTGAGTGGTGTTTATTGATCACTTAACATGTGCCGGGTGCTATTCTGAGTCCTTTATTAACTCATTTAATGTGCTTAACAATCTGAAAGAAAAGCATGATGATTATTTTCATCTCTACTTCATACAGTGAACCTGAGGCTCAGAGAGTTTAGGCAACTTGCCCAAGGCTGCCCAGTAACTACTAGGTAGGATTCATATCACTAGGTATATTGCCTCAGACAGATTCTCTGATGCTTCTCAGCCTCAATTTTTCCATCTGTAGACTCAGCATAAAAAAACTCTATTTAGAGGATTCTTCCTGTAGCGAACTGTTGTTCCCAGTAATGTGACTGCCACACCAAATTATGGCCTTAACTGACTTGGACCGATATCACAAGCCACCTCTGACCACAACATCTGGTTCCTTGCGGAGTCATCCTTTGTTCTTCCTACAAGGGCCAGCTCTAGACAGATGCCCCCTACAGTCTGCACATGAGTATTTTGTCTCTCACCTGTGTCCCCATAGCCCTTTGTGTAAGTCTTCCCACAGCATGTCACCCTGTGCTTCTACTGTTTGCAGGCCTGTCTCCTTTGTTGGTTTGTTAGCCACACTGGGACATCTTTGTAGAGGCAGAGTGGAGGATGCTGCCCCAGGCAGCCTGAACAAAACGTGGTAACTGCCTTCCAGTGTGTAAGAGGCTCTGCCAAACACAGGGAAGACAGGAGTTGCTCTATGCATTCTAAAAGAAAGAACAGAGCCCTGGCTGGTAGCACAGTGGATAAGGTGCCAGCCTGCGAACCCTAAGGTCGCTGGTTCGATTCCCCAGCTCAATTCCCCAGCCAGGGTACATAATCAGGTTGCAAGCCAGGTTTCCAGCCTGGTCTGTGGCTGGAGGCAGGTGAAAGGCAACCATACATTGATTCTTCTCTCCCTCTCTGCCTCTTTCCCTTCCCCTCTCTCTGGAAATAATAAATTAAAAAAAAAAAAATTAGACCATAGAAAACTCAACTATTAAATAAATAAATAAATAACTAAAAGAACAGGAACAGATGTGGGTTTTCAGGGGCAGTTTTTAGCTCCATGAGACACAGCTTAGCTGTACCCGAGTGAGTCATGTCCATAGGGAATGGGGGATAGCCCTTGCTGGGAGCACCAGGGTGATGGACAGTTGCTGACTAGGTTTGTGGTAAAGGAAATGTGGCCCCAGGTTCCTTCAGCGCTCCAGGTTCTGTGATCCATCCCATGCCCAGGCACACTTAGTCTCCCTGGAGGAGGAGAGAGGGGGCGTTGGGAAATGAGGACTGCTTGTGTGCCCACTACCTCTGCGCCCTCCAGTGTCTCCAGGCTGGACTGCAGATGCAGGAGCTCCATCTCTCAGGCCCCTGGCTTCAGGCTTCTGAAGGACATTTTCGGGCCATCCAAGCAACTGCTATTCCAGGGAAGCCTGGGAACAAACCCCAAGGCTATTTGTTCATGATAACAATACTTGACCCGTGAATATTGCTGCATAGTCTTAAAAATAATCTCATGCTCTTGACTTTTCTTTTTAGAATCGCCCTGTTGTGTGAGCCAGGGATTATGGCCATTTGCAGGGCAGTCAAGTGCACCTTGGTGAGAGTGAATAATTTAGCCCTAAATGCTCAGCCTATTTGCAACAATTAGCAACAATTCAGGCTAGGACCCAGGACCTCTGTCCCTGATGTGGGTTCTCTTTTCACAACATTGGGACGCCTTTCTGAAGAGCAGCCTCTGGCACTCACTTGCTAAAACCAGCACAGGAAACTGGTGATGCACCAGATAGGACTGTGTTTGGGCTGGAGAGACTGCCACCGCCAGTACAGGGCCTCGCCACCCTGGGCGGATTGAGCTACTCAAGGGCCCAGCTTCTGTCCATCTTTCTGTTTCACCATTCTTAGCACACAGGCCTTCAACCTGATGTTGGTGCCTTCCAACATCACATGATATTCCAGACAGGAAGAAGGGAATGGGGCCCTGGCTGGTGTGGCTCGGTGGATTGAGTGTCAGCCTATGAACCAAAGGGTTGCCAGTTTGATTCCCAGTCAGGGCACATGCCTGGGTTGCAGGCCAGGTCCCCAGTTGAGGGCATCTAAGAGGCAACCACACATGGATATTTCTCTCCCTCTCTTTCTCCCTTCCTTGTCCTCTGTCTAAAAATAAAAAATAAAAATAAATTTAAAATTAAAAAAAGAAGAAGGGAAGGGGGAAAGACAACAACAGCGTTCCCCTAGAGAGTCTTTGTCTTTTACTCAGGAGCTCCTCCCCAGGGACTTTCTCTTACATCTCGTTGGCCAGAGCATGGCCTCCACTCAGTGCAGGAAAGGCTAGGAAATTCAGTCTTCTAGCTTTCCAACCTCCATGGAAGAGGACGGCAAGGAAGAAAAGCAGCTGATCCCCATGGCTGTGCAACACCTCTGCTCAAATACGCCAAAGCATGACATGCGGCCCCAGCTCCCGGGTCCAGGTGCCGCACCTGCCCTGGCTGGTGTAGCTGTGCACACACCCCAGGAAGTGTCTTTGTCAGCAGCTATGAAGAGAAAGGACGTCCTTCTGGATGCCAGTCTGAAATGTGAGTCGGTCCTCGGGAAGGAAAGGCTTTAGGCTCAAGCAGCAACACCAGGCTGCATCCTGGTGGGACCATCAGCCCTGATGAAGAGCAGCTGTTACAGTCAACCTCCCCCAGGAAGGAGGCTCTTAACTAGATTTCCCATACAGAACTTTGTGGGGGAGGTTCAAACACAAGCAACCCACTATAGGCTAAATTTGTATGCCAACCAACATTGTAATGAATAGTGGGAGCGGAGGGTGACTTGTGTCTGACTTCAGCTTCTCTCTTCAGTGCCCCAAGCCCATTAATTGTCAGAGCCCAGACACAAGGGACTCCACTGGGAGCCATGGAAGCCTGTCCCCTTTAGGCAGAGGGCACACAGCTTTCCCTGAGAGTACACTAAGCACCAAGAGAAACCTGAGTCTTAGTCAGCAGTGAATTTTTGTGGGGGACTTTCAGGAACCAGACTTTAATACTATAGTTCTTGCCCCTAACTCTACATTAGTGTCACCTGGAAAACCTTCAGATTGACACCACTGCCTGGGCCCCACTCCTGATCCCTTAAGTCAGGGGTGATAAACTCATTTTCACCAAGGTCCACATCAGCCTCCGTTGCCTTCAAAGGGCCGAATGTAATTTTGGGACTGTGTAAATGCAACTACTCCTTAACAGTTAAGCGAGCCAGGTAGAAACAAGGTGCCAGGCAGGATAAAACAAGGTGGAGGGCAGGGTTGCCACCCATACCTTAAGTCAAGGGTCCAGCTTTGGTGACCTAGAAAACTTCCCCTGGTGATTCTAATACCAAGGCAGGGGTAAGAACTGCGGCCTTGAAGAAATGGCTCTCCACTCAATCTGACCTTATCAGGTCAGCTCAGCCTCCCATTCAAGGACAAGTGAATGCTATAGGCAACAAGTCACATCCACAATCATATCAGAAAATGAGAGGATACAAAGGCAGACACTCCCCAGTTTCCTGTGGTCCCCAAATGGGCCGGAGGAATGTCTGAGTCATAAGGAGTCAAAGGTTCTATTCTAAAACATCCCTGGGATGGTTTTGACTAGATCTGATAAGACACACAGATGAGAGGGATGGTCATGGAGAAAGCAGTTTGTACTCACAGGTTCCTAGAAGCAGGAGCCACAGAGGCCACCCTGAGCCATATGAAGCACCAAAGTCGGTCAGTCAAGAGGCAGAGGGAGCAGAAGGGAAAGCAGGGGCGGGAGCCTTTGTTGTGGTTTTTGTAGGAAGGAACTGGTTCAGCTGGATTAGCAGGGGAGGCTGGTTGGCTACTTTGAATAATTCTGGTGGGCTCTGGGGCATACAGGCTATCCCTAGTTGTCTGGTTTGTGGCCCCGAGATGATTATATCAGGGAGATGGTGGCTCATCCCATGATGGAGGTGCATAGGGTGCAGGCTCTGGGTTGGTAGGTTCACTTTGAAGAGCCCTCTATCAGGGGAGCACTTGCCCTCTATGGGAATGGGTAGCCTCTCCAGGGCCAGCAAGGCCCCAGATGTAAAAACATCAGAAAACAAAACACTTGCCCTGGCTGGTGTGGCTCAGTGGACTGAGCACCGGCCTGAGAACCAAAGGGTCACTGGTTTGATTCCCAGTCAGGGCACAGGCCTGGGTTGAAAGCCAGGTCCCCAGTGTGGGGCGTGCAAGAGGCAACCACACATCAATGTTTTTCTCCCTCTTTCTCTATCCCTTCCCGCTCTCTAAAAATAAATATGTATAATCTGAAAAAAGAAAAAAAAAAAACCTGATTAATCTGCTCAGTACTTCTAGGAGTTGAGACTATCTACAGACACCCTGTCATATCCTATCCAAGGGATACCTCCACTCCTCTCTGGGAAGGGCAGTTATACACAGATCCCCAACCTGGCCAGGTGGAGGGAGAGGGTCTCAGAATCTCCAGAGTTCGCCTCCACATCAGGAAAGCCCCTCACCCAGAGTTATAAAGAGAGCAGCATGTTGGGCTGCATCTGGGAATGACCATTCTTGGGCCATGCTGAGCCATCCTCATACTAGTGGGTGGTATGGGACATGTGGTTCTCTCCTGGCTGGCAAACACAATGAGACCACATGTTAAATAATATCTTGTAACCTACCGCTATTTCTACATACCTTAAAGACTCAGGCTAAACATAAAAAATATGTATATCAGTTTTATAGGCAAAAGTGAGGTTCTGTTCGATTATGTGCATATCTTTGGAATGAAACATTTGCTCTTACTTTTATTGGTTACTTGTATTTCTTATTTTATGAATTGTCTATTCATGTCATTTGTCTATTTTTCCATTGGGTTATTACTCTTTTTCTTATTGACTTAAAAACTATTTTATGTATTAAGGGTAGTAACCCTTTTTCATAGATCTTGTAAATATTTTCTCCAAGCTTATTATCTTTGAATTTCAGAAAAGTTTCAAAATGATATCTAGTTAAATATATCAATCTTTTCCTTCATGCCATTTACTGTTAACAGTTTGTGTGTACTTTTCCAGACATTTCCTATGCATATGCAAATATATCTATAAATATATGTATAAATATAAAAAGTTTTCCTGCACATTTTAGATGAGATCATATAAACTATTCTGCAACTTACTCATTTCAGTTACTAGTATATTGTGGATATTTTCCCATATTAAAATATAAAGTTCTAGCTCTAATGGAGTATTCCATTATATGAACTATTATAATTGTATTAAACCAGTTTTTAAATTTTATTTTTATTTTCACATTTATATCTGGAAGTTTTGGGCATATGAGAGAAATAGAGACTGAAGTTTATTCCAGGTGTTGAGCCAACTGTCTCAATAACACACTCACAAAATAATCTATCCTTTTTCTTTCCCCACTGATTTGAAATAACATAATCATGTATTAAATATCATACGTTTGATAACTTGATCACATATTTAATGCACTTATATTTAGAACATGGGTTTCTCTCTAGATTTTCTATTTTGCTTCATTGCCTTATTTATTTCTTAATCAGCACCACACTGTTGTAATTATTTTAGGTTTTTATGTTAATATGTATAGTCAATATTATCCCCCTATTTTATCTTTTTCAATATTGCCTTGGTTAATTTTTTTCCCCTTTATTCTGAACTTTAGAATCATTCTATGAAGTTCCTAAAACAGCTATTTGGGGTTTTGATTAGAATTGTGTTAACTAATTAATTAAAGGATTAGTGACATCATTTGCTAATGACTATTTCAGAATTGTGTTAAAGTAACTAATTAATTAAAGAATTAGTGACATAACTTGCTAATGATTATTTTAGTATGTCTCTCCATCTCTACAAGTTTTGTTTTTATGTACGTTAGTAATGTTTTTGTTTTCTGTATGTCTTGCATTTTTCATCAAGTTTATTCCTAGATAGGTTATAGTTTTTATTACAATTTTAAATGGAATTTTTAAAGTATGTTTTCAAATGGACTATTATCATTGTCTGTAGGAAAGTACTTATTTTTTGTTCATTTTGTAACAACTCACTTTACTGAATATTAGTTTAATTGTTTCCAGCTGATTCTTTTGGATTTCTCACTATAGGCAATTAAAGCATTGGCAAAATAAATAAATAAATAACAGAGGATAGGCAGTTTCATTTTTTCTTTTTACAGTATTTATTTTGTTTCTTTTATTTTCTTATTGCCTTAGCTAGGACCAATTTTTGGGTGGATCAGTTTTTCTCTCTGGGATTCCACTGGGATCACACACACACAAACTCAAACAAAGACAATGTATGATTTAATTCTAAGTACTTTCCCTCTAATATTTTCATCTCTTTATCCTTTTCTTCTGAGTTCTTGGAGGTTTTCTTGTGTCTATTTTCATAGTCTCTGATTTAATTTCCTATGGCATCTAATATGTGATTCACGGCTTCTTTTGGATTTTAACATTCAACAATCATTATTTTTCCCTAAAATACTTGTCTTTGGACAGTTGCCAACCTTTCTTCCAATTGTCAAAGCTTCATCATGTGCCTTCCCAAAACACCCATTTAATCACACCAGTGGTCTTTTCAAGCAATTTCAGTCGATTCTGTTGCAAAACAAATTCCAAACAGCTCAGGACACATTAGGCTTTCTGTTATCTAGTTCCAGTAACCTTTCAGCTTTTTCACCCACCATCCTTTCCAGATGCCCTGTGTTCCAGCCTATGGAGTCTTTTTCCTGACTGATGCTTTACCTGCTCAACCTTCCAGATCAAGTTCAAAAGACAACTCTGTGAAGCCTTCCTGAACCCCCCTGGATGGAGAGGGTTAGGGTCCCTCCCCTGTGCTCCCTCCGTATTTGACAGATGTCCATTTACTCAGGCATATTGTATGGCAACTGTGGTTACGTGTGTATCTGCTTCTCCCTCCAGACCAAGAGGAGGCCCAGGGCTCTTCTCCGTGTGTCTTGCTAATTTCTCACTCCTTTATGCCCTTCTCTCCTATCATGCTCACCAGTCCCTATTCAAGTTAAACCTAATTACCATTTATTCCACACCTCACTGAACCTTTAGAAAGCACACAGCTGTGGGATGTAATACTACCCAATGATCGTACTATGTATACATATGGTATATTCAGTTCTCTACTTTTCAAAATGACTGTTTCATAACTTCTTCTCTGTCTGCAAACTTCCTAAAATCCCTCTTCTCCTGATAATCTTGTGTGTGATTCACAAGAAAATACAAGCACCCAGAGACAATTTCCTCACTCCCCACCACCACATCTTCTGATTCCTTGTCCCTCTGTTCCCACCGCAGGCCAGGCCCTCCACTTTTGCTCTGTACCCTGCCCCTTCCCTCTCCCCAGCTTCTTGGCTTCTGCAATGTTCTTTAGCTTACTTACTTCCCTGTTTACTGGATCATTCCCATTGGACTGCAAGCACTCCTCTCTGTCATCTGTCTCTTAAAATGTAAAAATAAAAGTAAAAATAAAAAAGATCTCTTAACCCTTCCTCTTCCTCTAATGAGAACCCCTCCATGTCTCAGCTGCCCTTCACACTGAAACTTTTTTTAAATGATCTGAAGTAACTATCTCCAATTCCTCATTCTCATCTCATCTCCACATATTCCAATCAAACCTCTGGCTCTCTAATCCACTGAAACTTTGGTCTTGCCAAGATAATAGTGATCTTTAAGTTGTCAAATCACATCATCACAACTGTGTCCTCATCTTACTCTACTTTTTAGTGGCATTTAGCACAGTTGACTATTTATTCCTTTTCATAGCACCTCTTGTCTTATATTTCATAATACCTACCCTTCAGGTGTACCCCCTATCTCCCTGGTCTTCTTTGCTCAATTCTCCTTCTCTCTTCAATGTTAGAGTTCAGTCATGAGACTCTTTTCTTCTCCATGTTTAATCTTTCCATGGATAATTTTATTCTATAGATTTAGGTCCATTTGTATGTTACTGACTCCCAAATTTATATATCTAGTCCTGATCTCTCCCCCAAACTCCAGACTGGGCTTATATACTTGATGGTCTTCTAAAAAGCATTTCTAACTTATGTCTAAAACAGAGCTCTTGATGTGCCCCTTCAAACATTCCCCTCTCCAAATCATCTCTATGTCATTAAATGGTACCATTCACCCAGTTGCTCGAGCCAAACACCCAGACCTCATCCTTAATTTCTCTTTCCCCACCCCTTCCTCATTGCCATACTGTCTAGTTCATCAGCAAATTCCTTTGATTCTACTTAAAAACACTTCCCTTATCCATCTACTTCTGTCTCCATTGCTACCATCCTAGTCCAAGATGCCATCATCCTTCACTACATGTACTACTGCAGTAGCCTCTGAACTGGCCTCCTGACTTCCTCTCTTGCCTCCTGCTGAGCATTCATTCTCCACCCAGCCACCAAAATGATCTTATAAAGTGTAAATCAGAGACTTCAGGTCATGGGGGAGGCATAGGTATACACGCTTCACCTCCTGGCACAATCACAAGAAGAATTACAACTAACCTCAAAACAAGTAACAACTATAATTGTGAGAAAATTGGACAACCCAGGGTTTAAAGAAGCCACATTCATTCAGGTGGATAAGAGAGGCAGAGACACAGAGTCAGGGCAGAGAGGCAAGGAGATACAGTGTGGTGCAGAGAGGCAGCAGCAGAAGCAGAACAGGGTCTCACACTCACGTGTCGTGGATAAATATCGGGAAGGTTACCTTGGAAGTGAGTGATCCTAGCTCCAGGACAGGCCACACAGTGCTGTTGGGGGTGGGGCAGTGGGAGAAACTGGCAGTTTCTCAGGAGGATCCATTCAAAGAGCCCACACTGACTTAGATTGAATACAAACCCACCCACTCTGGGAGTCACCATGAGGGCAACAGCTGGAAGAGAAGGAGGGGGGAGGGGGAAAGAAAAGATAGTATAAGAAGACTCTGGGACATCTCCAAGTGCCAAAATCCATATCATAGGGATCCCAGGAGGGAAAGAAGAAGAGCAAGGAATTGAAAACTTATTTGAAAAAATAATGAAAGAAAACTTCTTTAAGTTGGCAAAGGAAATAGACATACAAGTCCAGGAATCACAGAGAGTCCCAAACAATTTGGACCCAAAGAGGACCACACCAAGATACATCATAAATAAAACGCCAAATGTTAAAGATGAAGAGAATCTTAAAAGCAGCAAGGGAAAAGCAGAGCATTATCTACAAAGGAGTTCCCATAAGACTATCAGAGGATTTATCAAAAGAAACTTTGCAGGCAAGCAGAAAATGGCAAAAAGTATTCAAAGTGATGAAAACAAGGACCCACAGCCAAGATTACTCCATCCAGCAAAGCTATCACTTAGAATGGAAGAGCAGATAAAGTGCTTCCCATACAAGGTAAAGCTAAATAAGTTCCTCATCACCAAACCATTATTATATGAAATGTTAAAAGGACTCATTTAAGAAAAAGAAGAATATCAAAACTATGAACACTAAAATGACAACAAACACAACTGTCAACAACTGAATCTTAAAAAAAAAAAATCTAAGCAAACAGCCAGGACAGAAACAGAATCATAAGTATGAGGATCATTTGGAGGGTTATCAGCAGGAAGAGAGAAGGCAGAAAGTGGGGGAAATGGTTCAGTGATTAAGAATTATAATTAGTCTTTTTTTTA
>PVIW01002843.1:72323-180651 GCA_004026585.1 Noctilio leporinus
CTGGGTAGAGTATTCTTGGTTGCAGGCCTTTGTTTACCATGACTTGAAATACTTTTTGCCATTCCCTTCTGGCTTGAATTGTTTCTGTTGAATAATCATTGGATAGCCTTATTGGAGCCCCTTTGTATGTTATTTGTCTTTTCTCTCTTGATGCTTTTAGGATTCTCTCTTTGTCTTTGAAATTAGCCATTTTAATAATCATGTGCCTTGGTGTTGGTCTGTTTGGGTTGATCTTCATTGGGACCCTCTGTGCTTCCTGAACTGGATTCATGTTTTCACTCATCATGTTAGGGAAATTTTCTATCATGACTTTTTTGAACAGGTTTCCCATTCCTTGTTTCTCTTCTCCTTCTGGTATCCCTATGATACAGATGTTGTTACGTTTCATGTTGTCCTGCAGCTCTCTTAACCCCTCTTCAGTCTTGTTCAGCCTTTTTTAATTCTCTTGTACTGTCTTGGAGTATTTGTCTACATTATCCTCCAACTTGCTGATCTGGTCCTCTGCTTCCTCTAGCCTACTGTTGATTCCTTCTACTGTATTCTTCAATTCAGAAATTGTATTCTTCATTTCCTCCTGGCACTTGTTGATAGTTTCCATGTCCTTTTTCATGATGTTATAGTTCTCAGTAAGTTCCTTGTAACTTCCCTGGAGTTCTTTGTAGTTTCCCTGGAGTTCTTTGTAATTTCCCTGGAGTTCTTTGTAGTTCTCCTGGAGTTGTTTATAGTTTTCTTTGATGTGGGTGAGCTCACTGAGCTTCTCTATCATCATTCTTTTGAATTCCTTATCTGATATTCCAGGTGCCTCTGTTTCATTTTGTGTTCTTTCTGGGTATTCTTCCTTTCCTTTTGGTGATGGGCTGATTCTTTTTTTCCCCATTTTGGGTGTCTGTTCTTGCTTGCTTTTTATTTATTTATTTATTTTTGTTCTTTCCTTGGGTTAACCTGCTTTGCTTCCTTGCCTTAGTTGAGCACCCTTCTGTGATAGGAGATTTGTGGAGTTCAATGTTGCCGTCTCCCAGATTTTCTCCACTTGCTATTGTTGGTGTGTCCTTTATTTGGGCTGTCGGGTTATATTCTGGGCCTGTGGGCATTTAGCAGAAACAAAAACAAACAAACAAAAAGAATTATAATTAGGAAGAACAAAATAGACAAAGGGATGTTAAGAATAGTATAAGAAATGGAGAAGCCAAAGAACTTACATGCATGACCCATGGACATGAACTAAGAGGGTGATTGCTGGAGGCGGGGAGGTACCAGACAGAGAGGGTATAGGTGGAAAATCTAGAGCAATTGTAATAACATAATAAAATATACTTAAAAATAAAATTTACAAATTTTGAAGAACACTAAAAATAGAATAAAAAGTAAATCAGACCATATCATCATCCTGATTTGGTCTCCTGACTAAACTTTCCAGTGGTTCTGCATTGCACTAGGCTACAACCCCACTCCTCACCCAGCCCATGAAGACCCCTTTGTCTTGCCCCACTCACTACACCAACCCTGACATGTCCACTCCCCTCTTACTTTGCCCTAGCCACACGGCCTTTCTGTTCCTGCTTTCCATCAGAAGGCCTTTGTAGCAGCTATTTCCTCTCCTTGAAGTGTTTACTCCTTCTCACCCTACCCTATTTTATTAATTATAAAACTGATCACATTTCCTTGCATTAGTTGGGTTTTGTTTGTTTTTAATCTGTATCTCTTACCTAGAATAAAAGCTTCCTGAAAGTATGAATCACAGTGTTTTGTTCCATGTTCAAATCATAGCACCTAGAACAGTTTCAGGCACATAGTAGGTGTTCAGTAAATGCTTGTTGAAAGGATGAATAAATCCTCTATTTTTTGCAAATGATATCTTTCTTGACCCAGAGTAAGCTCTCCTGTATTTGCTGAATGAATGGGTAGGTTGCTCCAACTACACTGTAAGCTTCTTGAGAGCAGAGCCCTGTTTTAGGTTTATTTCCCCCATAGCACCAGGTGTGATGCTAGGGATTTCCAGTTGCGTGATGAATATGCTTGTTTGATTTATTTCTCTTCATAAAGGGAAATCCAAATGATTAAGGTCTCTGCTTAACCAATTTTATTTCTCTGAGCATAAGCACATGACACGAAGAATGTCACGAAAACCCAGATGACCTCGGTAGAAAGATACAGGAGCAGGTCAGCCATTCTAGGTGGGAGTAGAGGTAAAAGAGGGTCTGTATCTGGTAGTTTTCCTATCAGGATTCTAGCCCTAATGCCACATTTCTTTTTGGTGACTGTATTACAGAGCTCAACCTACCTGCTGGTGATGGTGGACCCGGACGCCCCTTCCAGGGATATACCTACTGCTCAGTTCTGGAGACATTGGCTGGTGGCAGGCATCAAAGTAAGCCAGCCATGAGGCACTTTCTGATTCATTGTGGGTTATGGCTGGGAGATGATCATGCTCTGCGGTTCTCGACTCATTCACGAGGGTGGAGGACTCTGCCCAGTAGGGACTTCTGTGTCAGGTCACACCCAGCATCCAGTTCTCACAGCCCCTCCAAAGTTTTCTAAATAATTCCAAAAAGATCCCAGGATCAGGGGTGCACAGGTAAATGGGCTCTGAGAAGAACAAGGGGTGGAGCCCCACCTTATAGAGGTTGCTCATTTATGTATGAGCAACCTCACTCCCACCGTGGCCAGTTTCACAACTGACTCAGAAAATTCCTGAAGATGTAACAATTGGCTCTGGCACACCACTGCCAGGAGCCTCGTCTCTGGACAGGGGGTGATTCTGTGCAGTCCAGGTGGCTGAGCTGCGGCGGAGGGGGGACCCTGCAGCAGCTCCTCCTCCTGAGGGGCAGAGGAGGCATCGCCTTCCCTTTCCTTGCTCAGAAACAAATGGCCTCCCCTCATCCTTGTCCCTTTGTGGCCACATTTGAGAAGGAGCCTGGCTCCCACTCTGTGAAGGTCTGAGGAGCTCAGATCTGGTGGCTTGTCAATGGGCATTGTGTGGGGCTGGGTGGAGGGAAGGTTCTATTGACAGACAAGTTTTGGAAACTCTGGGTTAACCTGACTCAATTCCATCCCTCCCTGAAGGGCTTTGTAGAGCTTTTAGTACCCTAATAGGCACTACATAACCTGCATTTAATTTTCAGGCTCATTTGACTATTGAATCTTTTGTTCATGAGCACCTGGCAGTGCACTTTGGGCAAACCTGCACTAGCTTCAGAGTATGCACGCATCTCTGCCTAGAGAACAGGCTTGTGCCTTTTCATAGAGTGTGCAAAGGCATCAACCCCATAAGATGGGGGAACCCAGAACTAGGAAGACAAAGCCTGGATTCAAACATAGCTGGGTCCCAATTCAATGAATGCTGTCAGTTCGCTAGCCAGCTCTCTGGAGCTTTGTCTTTGTAAGAGGAGGTTGTCATGATGATCCAGTGAAGGGCACACTGAGAGCATTTGGAAAATGTAGAGGATACTATAGGTATAAGGAGCATGTGTTCTTTCCTCTAGAGCTATGGGATGAAGGAGGGGTGTCCACCTGAACTAGCTATTGATGTTCCTGAGCAAGGCAAGGGCTCTCCCTTCCACTGGAGGGGGTGAAGTGTCGGGAGTTAACCTGGTTCCAACCCTGCCCAGTGACCACAGCCCTTTCACAGGCCCTTCTCACTCCTGAGGGAAAGAGGGCCCTGCTCTGCCCACCGCCCTGTGAAGGAGGCCTTGGCTTGGGAGGAGCCTAGGAAACCCCTTGAGCATTAAAAGGGGAAGAGCTGAGGGAACCTCCTGCCATCTGGCAGGGAAGGGAGCTGAGCGCACAAAAGGGAAAGCTACTGTGTACTGTCCCAGTCCAGATCACTGCCATTTTCTGTGCTTGGGGCTCCCTGGCGGTCAGAAGGGGCCGAAACTCTCAAAAAAAAAAAAGTTACACTTACAGGCCACCATTCCCACAAGCTGTCTCTAAGGAGGTTCTAGGGGACAATTTTGAGGCCAGAAGTCAAAAGCTGTTGGGGATGAAATAATGTCCACATTGAGGCCGCCTGTCTTCCAAGCCTGAAGCCCCACCCCCACCCATTCCTCTCACCCCGATACTCACTCCAGGCAGTTTCCTCACACATGCCTTGTGCCTCAGCAGCTCAGCTCAGAAGCAAAGCAGGTGGCAGGTGGCAGGTGGCAGCTGTCCCGCAAGGCTGCTAAGCTGCAGGGCTTACCAGGGCCACCTGCCTGGGTGCAGCCCTTGGCTTGGGTTTCAGTTGAATTTTCACCCACTTTCCCTGATCCAGGGGGTCAGCAGGAAGCAGCAGCTTTCAGCTATATCCACTTGGCCTGCCCACGAGCCCCCAAATTCCGCCAGCTATAGTCCCATGTAAACTGGCCTGTGGGGTCTCAGGCTGTGGACTTTGGCCAAGGGAAAACAGAGCTCTGATCCCACCCAGAGGCACATCCTTTGTGTTGGCTTTAGCTGCGGTGTGGTCTCAAATATTAGAGGCCATTAGAGTCAGCTCATTAAAGTGCAGATTCCTGGGCATTGCTTCAGCCCATCTGGAGAGGGCTCAGCACCCAAGTTTACTGAGCGCCCAGGAGGAGTTCAGCTGCCTGAACCAAGACTGGAGAGTTCTGTGTCAGAGCTCTGGGTCATTGTTAATGCCACCCATTTGTGGAGCAATTTTCAAATGAAAATTTCCTTTTGAGCCTCATAATGACTTTGTGAATTGGGTATTATCCCCAGTTTATAGATGGGTAGAGCAAGGCCTAGAGAGATTGAATGTTGCAGCCTCTCAACTGGTGGGTTTTAGAGACCCCAACTCCAAACCATACATTCTTCCTGCCATGCCTCATGGTCTAGGTTCCTAGCACATCTCTTCCACCAGCTCCCCTGTGACCTCTGTGAAGTGAGGAACATGACCTCTATGCTTCCCCCACCACACCAGGGCCCGTCTTCTGGTGACTTTTTGTGAGTAGATACATCCAGGCACCCTCCCCAGGGAGTGCTATCTTGGCAAGTAAAATACACCTGACAAGCATTTTGAATCCCATAAAAGGAAACCCTACATATTGTTATTACCCTCAACTGTAAGGTATGTGGCCTCAACAATAAGGCATGTCACAAAGTCACTCGAGACATGGAGTGACGATGGCCCTGCTATCCACAATGGCCACAGGCAAACTTGGTGGAACCTTAGATGGCCTAACTGGGTGGTGGACTGAGCCATGCCTAGGGGAGCCCCTCAGCAGGGACAATTTTGGGGCTGTCTTTCCAGGTTGAAACAAGACAGCAGCCAGTTCTTAACAATACAGAGGACAGCTATATCCATCCCCACAGGGAGACCAGCAGGGTCTGTGACAGATGCCTTCTTAAGTAAAACTAAAAGCTAAAGAGGAGTCCATAAGCAGGGACCAGGCACCTGTGGTACTCATTTCTCCTTTAATGATACAAACATGGGCTGACCCTTGTTTGCTATGGCAGAGTGGTTAAGAGCAAGGGACCTGGAGCCAGACTGCTGGGGTTCCAGTCTGAATTCATCAGTATTAACTATTAACTCAATGATTTCAGGGGACAAGGTGCTCAACCTGAGTCTCAATAGGATGACTTGTAAAGTGGGATACCAAGACTCTCTACCTCACACTGTTGTTAGGAAGCTTAAATGAATTCTTTTAAGTCAAGTGCTTAGAACAGCACCCAGAATGCAGAGTAAGCTCTCCGTAATGGCTGGCTGTGATCCTATCCTTATTGCTTGGAGGCAAAGTAGGGGACACTTTGCCCTTGGAGAAGCATAGGAAGGACCCTGGGCATGGGGCGGGGTTGTGAGAGCACTGGGGCCCCCGCAGGGCAGAACTTCCTGCACCTGGAGGTTCCCACCAGCTCAGGCACAGAACTAGACTTCAGTCCCCAAACCTGGACAGATGGGGGTGTGGGGTGGGGGGTTCAGGGTGGGGTGGCCGACAGAGTCTCATATATAAAGTGTGCATCCTTCTTGTCCCTCTCCTTGAAAATCCCTCCTTGAGCAAAAGAGATTTTCAGCAAAGCACTGACAGACATACCACCTTTCTCCCTCCCCCATGCCACATCCTCATGCTTTTCAGTTCTCTAAGATGCTTTTCAGTTCTGATCCCATCTAACAAATAATCTTTATGCTACAGCCTAATTAAGATATCAATTAATTTGCATCATTCGAGAAGAGACTCATTGCTTCATCTTCTATTTGTCTCTGAATAGTGCTCAGAGCTTTTCATGCAGATATTTTCATTAGTTTTTTTTATTGTTAGAGAGAATGTTGAACACAGGAAGATGGTATATTATGATGGAATACCATGATTGGTGACAAAGAACACTAAGAACAACAAGTAAGGAGACAAAATTACCTTTTTTTCCTCCAAAAAAGAAAAATCTTCTTAGAAACCGTCAATGATTCTAAAATTTGTTCTAAATATCTTTTTTGTTTTAATAAAGAAAAGGAAATGGCAAGTTCATGGTTCCCTTTTATTCAGTGCCCTCAACCTTTGGCAGCTGTAAGTGCAACCAATTCTGGGTTGAATTAAAAGGGCCTCTAAGGATTCATTATTCTGTCTACAATTTTCTATAGGGTTGGCTTTTTCCATAATTGGAGGCCTTTTTTTTAAGGCCCTCTAAGTGTGCATAAGATAAATGGTAAACCCAGTAAGCAGGGCTAGGATCATAGCTCCCTGCTTTCCAGTTATGTGGATGGTACACGTCAGGACTCTTGTGTTTGAATTATAACTCCCCTTACTGAGTAGTCTCAGACAAGTTACTTGACCTCTCTGAGACTGCTTCTTGTCTGTGAAACTGACACAAATCGCTACTCTTCAGGACTGAAATCAGGAAAAAAAAAAAAAGAAAGAAAGAAATTACATGCGCAGAGATGCTTCCCTAGAGAGAGGCATTGTAGAAAGTGACAGATTAATCCTTATTCCTAATCAATTGAGCAGCAGAGTCTGTAGAAATTTAAATATATATATGGTATATATGAATGTGTGTGTGTATATATATGTATATAAAATTCGATTTTCTATATGCTCATAAGCAAGCTAATGATAACAAACAAAAGAAAAATAAACCATTTATCAGGACCACACGTTCAGGCAAAAAGGTCACACCAAGGAAATAGGATTAATTTTTAGTTTCACTGCTGATACCTGTGCACTTCTCTGTGCATGCTCTGCTCTGTACCGTGAGGGCCATTTTCAGTAATAAGCACCTAGCTTATTACCCCATTACCTAGCTTATTACACCATAGCTTATGCCCCCAAAGAGTATATAGGTTTAGATCTAAGGGCCCTGACAAGCATCTGGTGATGGGGACAGTGCAGAGGGCCTTGGTTATAAACCAGACTTGGGTGTGGCCACAGCAAGGGAGGGGAAAGAGCCTGCACTTTTGGGTCAGGCGAACCCAGGGAGGTCCCAGACTCTGCCATTTGCAGGTTGTAATCTCAGTTTCTCCTCCAAATTCGAGCAGGACCTCCATCTACGGGATTCTCTTTTCCACAGCCCCAACTTTGGAATCTGATCCCAGCAGCCATTTAGGATTTAATGGCTTCCCTTAGAGTATTGGACTCCTATTTTCCAAGTAAGCTAATGCCCCAAAACACACACACACACACACACACACACACACACACAGAGCTCATTCTTTTGCCTTTTGAATCCAGACAGATTGAGGCCCAACCTGGAGGACCAGACCTGACCCTGATTTATGTTGGTGAAGGTAGTAGTTGGGAGGTAGAAAGAGGTCTGTCCCACAGCTCAGCCTCCAGGAATTGCCCTGTGACCCTGGACCAGGCCACGGCCACTGGAGGCATCCCAGACAACAGCCAGGGCACGTGACAGGCCCGCAATGGGTTTCCCACACCTAGGGCTGTGCTTCATCCCCAGGCTTCCAGCTTTTATTTCTAACACCTCCCCTCACCATCTTCTTATCAGGCAGTCTCTGCTTTGCTGTCACTGTCCCAGCCCAGAGATGCCTTTACTCTCATTCCAAATAATTTAAGTAAAATGTTGCTACAAAGTAGAACATTGTCTTTTGATGAATGTTTTTAAAGCCCTTTAGGTTTTCGTGGTAATTTGCAGTGTAAAATTATTTGGAGATAAGAGCCAAATTAGCTCTCGTACACTGAGGTCACTGTGTCCTGTTATCCATGTGAGCAGTGTTTAAATATAATCAGCCCTTAGACTAATGCAGCATAATTGTTCATTTGAAATAGGTTTTTTTTTTTTACTCCATTCAATGAGTCATTAAAATATTCAAGGGATAATGCAGTGAATTGGAAATGAATTTATCATATTATCCCAGGCATAGTGCTTCAGGTAACTAAGGAGAAAGGAGGAAAGAGAGAGAATAAAAATATAATGTGTATAGGCAGGAAGGGGCCAGTATACAGAGGAATATGGTAAACAAAGCTTTTTAGTTCATTTATGGAAAGTATGTATAGAAAGGCTAACTGGCAGGAGTGAAAAAAAAGAAAAATGCTGTTCTTCGAAGAGCCCAGTCTCCCTCTCTTCCTCTCCCTCTCCCTCTCTCCCTCCAGCCCCCACCCCTCACACTCTGAGATTCTGTGCTCTCCGCTGTTAACTTATTTTTATCAAATATGTTTATATCAGAAAGTCGTTATGGAAACCAATTCTGCCATCCAGGAGAATTCCTGGATCAGGCAGAAAATTCTTTCTCTCTCTTTCTCTCTCCCTCTCTTTTCCTCTCCCTTCTCTCTCTTTCTTTCTCTCTGTCACAAACATACACATGTACACACACACACACACCCATAAACACCCCCAAAACGAACAACATTCTTGCTCACATAATTATAAACTCGGCTCTGACGGGGATAGAGGGTGACACCCTGGCTTCCCTCTATGGGCAAAGCTGTCAAATGAATAAGACTGAGACCAGCCATCCCAATGCACGTGCCCTAATATAAGGAACCTGGGCTGGTCACTGTCCACAGCCTCAGCCTCCACCTCGAGCACTACTGTAAGAAAGATAATGAGCAACACGAGAAACGCAGTCAGAACAGCAGGGCGCTGAGAGATCCTATCGGGGGAGCTGGAACAGAAGGAGGTAGGGAGGACATGAGAACTGCCCTTAAAGATTATTTAAAGATTTCCTGAACATTCTGAAAGAATCCAATTGGAAAGCAGGAATGATCCTGCTGTGCTCCACTGGGCGTTTACATGTGTTCCAATGGGTGGCACTTACTTGCAAGTAAATTTTGGCTGCATATAAGAAAAAAACTTTCTAAGAATTTGAACTGCCTAAGAGCTGAGCATACATTCTGCAGGGGAGGGAGCTTTCCCACTGTGTAGAAAGCCAGTAGATAACCTATAAGATGGGCCCCGCGGCATCTACAGACGATGTTTCCACCTGCCACGTTTCTTCTCCTGGCAAGAGACACTCTTCTTGCAGCTTTTATACATATAACAGATCAGCAACAATAATAATTAAAGAAGAAAGAATTAAAAGGAGGAGAGAAAAGAGAAGGGAAGGAGAAGAAAGGAAATAAGAAGAGTCACTCGTACATTGAGCATGTTGTGCTGGGCACTGTGCTTGCATGAATGTCTCACTTATTCCTCACTAAAGTCCAAAGGGGGAGGTAATATCAACATGAAAATTAAAGTCTAGAGGGGCTAAGCAACTTGTCAGTATGTCACAGCTTTCGAGTGACTGATTGGGATTTGAACAGGGAGCTACACAGACATATAAGACTCCACATTAGCTTTCCAGAGCTCAGACAGCCCTCACCCCCAGTCCCCAGGCCCAGCTCACGCCACAGCTTCGTCAGGGCCAGGCATGGCTGCTGCAGGCCCTGGAGCTGGTGTGAGTGGTGTGCAGTGTGAGTTTCCCTGCCCTCGACCCATAGCCCCCATTCGTGGCCACACCCTCTTCAGCCAAAGAGCAGCCCTGGAGGGCAGCATGGACCCAGGGAGGGAGATTTGGTGATTTACTGTGAGCAAATTATTTACTTTCCTCAGTCTGTTCCCTCATCAGTAAAAGATACTACCATCACCTCGAAGGAATGTTGTGAGGACTCACGTGTGAAGCACCCAGCACACAGCACATAGTAGGTGCCACGGATTTGCTAGTTCTTTACTTCTATCTGCTAAGTCCCTAAATCCCCCAGGAAACGGAGAGTTGAACCTTTGATGGTGTGAAGCACATGTCGCCCCCTAGAGGGAGGACGGGGCCAAGCCAGGAGAATGAACTGCCCACGTGGTTACCACCTAAAAAACTTGGACGGGAAAATAACACCTGGGCATAGGACTTCACAGGGAGCTGTTTGGACCAACTACTTAACTTGCATTGTGCTCAGCACTGTGGCTATTAAAAAATAATTATAGATTAGAAGATAGATAGATGATTGATTGATTGATTGATTGATAGGTGACAGATGATTGTTAGAGACATAGAAAGAAGATAATTTGACAAATAAATGTTAGATAAATTTAAAATGTGTTTCTCTGCTGCCTAGTTGGAAAAACAAAGTCAGCATATAGGAAATGAAGAGAAGAATTCCTGGGGTATAGTGTCAAGTCCAATTGGCCTCTTTAGACTCAAGTGACTGTGAGAATTCAGAGCATGCTCCCCTCTGTGGTGATACAACTCCTCCTTCAAGGCTCAGTTCAGATGTTGCCTGCACTGAAAGTCTTTCCCTGATGCCTCCAGACTGAGTTAGTCAATTCCAGTCTGTGCTATCACTACAGTCCGTCAAAGTTTTGTTAGTGCCCTGATCACATGGGTTTGTTTTAATTTATGAGTCTCTTTTCCTGATTTCAGCATGAGTTCCTGCAAAGCAGAGCTGCATCTTATTCTGATTGCATCCCCAGCACTTAGCACAGAACATAGAAGGTCCTCAGTACAGGTTGAGCAAGTCCATGGACAAAGGCATTAAAGAATATGAATGGATCAAAAATGAAGGCAGGAATAGAAAGATGGTGGATGGATAGTTGTTGGGTAGGTGAATGGATAAACAGACAGGGTGACGTCACTCAGTCGATGATTTCTCAGTGGAGATTGGAGTTGAGCTGGGGATTGACATATGAGCAGGTCTGGCAAAGTCAAAGGTACAGGATACTGCATTCCAGAAGAGAATAACTAAAAATTCAGATGTTTGACTGGGATAGAAAAAGAAACATAAACATTGAATTAAAATTCAACATGGCTGAGTTAATGAAGGCCCTTATCACCCATTTCTAGATGTTATTGCAAAAGGCTACTAACTGGTCCCTTTCCTGTAATCTCACCACCTACAAAAGTATCTTTGCTTCCTTCATGGGGTGATTCTTGTAAAGCTGAAATATGGCCATGTTACCTCCCTAGTCGAAACCCTTCAGCAACTCCTCCTCATTGTCTCAGGACAGAGCTCTATCTGGTTAGTGTTACCCAAGTCTCAGAGGTGAGATTCTGGCCCCTGCCTGGCCCACCAGCCCCTGTGCTCCTGTGCACTTCTGGCCTTTGTGAGCCATGATTTGCTCTGTTCCTCTCCCTAGGAAGCCCTTCTGTAATGTGCAAGTACTCAGTTGCTTTACATGAGTTAAGATTTCTAGGTAAAGGACATCTTCAAGGTCCAGAAAGAACTTAACATTTACAATCACGAAGTCGCTTACAGAAATGAGAGAGGAAATGTTAATTTCAGAATTTAGGTTAGTTGGTGAGTATAATATCAATCTACATCAAAATTCAATTAAATATAATAAACAGATGGTCTGAGACCACAAAGAAAACAGTGAACATTAGGAGCTAGTGTGGGTTCACCAAAAACAAGTAAAACCTGACCACTCAGATTTATAGTGAACCAGGAGGAAACTGTAAGTAAGGACTGCCCAGCCTGGCTGACCAAGGCATGAAGCCAAGTCAGTTGTGGTAACCTTGTGGGTAAGGGGGAGAAATACAGCTTCAGCGACTATTGTGTTAGGTGAGCTTGCAACTTGTAAACAAGCCATTCCTGAGGAGTGTTGATTAATGAACTAGTGTCAGCTTTACAGCGATCCCTGGCAATGCACCACAGAATTCTGTCAGAGGCCCCACCTTACTCACCGAATATGCAGGACACACAAGTTCCAAGGAACTACTAAGACGATGGGTGGCACAAAATAGTTACTTTTGGCAAATTGGAAGGAAAGGCCTGTACTGAAATAATTAAGTTTAATGGGGATTATTCTAAAGTTCTATATTTAGGTTCCAAATCAATTGCACAAGTACAAAATGAGATCTGGCATGGCAGGAGTTCATGAAATATCACAGGGGAAAATATCACAGGAATTTTAGTTAATTTTAAGCTAATTTTAAGCTAATAATAGAATGTCAAACCATAATGCAGGAGTTAAGAAAGTTAATATAATCTTAGATCACATCAATAGAAGTAGGGGCTTTTAGATCATTGAAAACTATAATTCCCCTTTTTCTGCATCGGTCAGACACCTTTGCTCATTCATTCCTTCATCCATTCAGCATGTGTTCAGCACACCCTTGGCAATAATTTCATTTAGGCACTGTGAATTAAGAGTTTTTAAAGTCAAATCCCTTCCAGTGTGTAGTAAGGAGAGGGGAGAAGTAAATCAATGGCTACAGTACAGAGTAGGGATTGTTAGGATGGAGCTAAGATGTTAGGATAGAGTCCCAAGAACCATGGGAGAAGAGAAGGTGTGAAAGGAAGGTCACCACAGAGGAGGTAACCTTTGAGCAGGTAAGAGGAATTCACCAGGTGAATAAGTGAGAGAAGGGCATGTAGGCAGAGGGAATAGCAGGCGCAAAGGTCCTGGGGTAGTAACAGGTTGGGTGTTTCCCAGAAACAGAAAGAACACCAGAGCAGCTGGAACAGAAGGATCCATGGGAAGTGCATACTCTCAGTGGAATCACATGGGAGGCCACACCCAGACTGACTCAATCAGAATCTCCTGAGTGGTGTCCGGGCATAGTTCATTTTAAGACTCCCCAGGGGCTACAGCTGTGCATCTGTGTGAGAGGAGGGGAAATGGGAGTTGCTATTTAATGAGTGTAAAGTTTCAGTAATACAAAAATGGTTAAGAGATCTATTGTGCAATATCAATACTGTATTATAAACTTGGAAATGAGTTCAGAGGGTTAGGTCTCATGTTAAGTGTTCTTAATACATGCACACACATACATACACACACACACACACACATACACAATGTGCATCTGGAATTGAGAACCACTGTTGTAGGGGCTTATGTCCAGCCTGGGCAAGGAATTTAGCACATGGGCTATTAGAGGGCATTAAACAGGAAGACAAAAACCGTTTTGTGTCTTTAAAAGATCACTCTGACTGCTGCTAAGGTGGCAGAAGAATGGCCATGAGAAATCATTTGCTCCTTTGGGAGGGAAGAGAGTGGCTAGCACCACAGTGAGAGCAGTGGACAAGGAAAGAAAGGCTTCGGGGTCTATTTTGAAATTAAGGGGCAATAGGACTTGCCAATGGATTAGGTAGGTGTGGAGAGTGAAGGGTGAAGGATAGTCCAAGGATGGCTTCTAGATTTGGGGTATGAGTGAATGAATGACAGTGCCATTTTCTGAGGTGGGACACACTGGAGGATGGGCAAATTGAGGTGGAGGGAAGGAAATCTAAAGTTCTGTCTTAGACCTGCTGATGCTGAAATGCTCTTCTGCTGCACATCAGGTACTTCAAGTAGGAGATTGAAATGAGTCTGCAAGTCAGGAGAGCCAGCTGACCCTGGGCTACCCCGGGGACATGTGCAGCCATGGTTGAGTGGTGGCCATTAAAGGCTGCCTCTTGAGGAGGTGGGTGAGTAGGCTGCCTTTGGAGATGTTCAAGCAGGAGCCATCTGTCAGGGACTGGGCAAAAGGTTGGGTATGATTGGCTCTAAGTGGCTTTCTCCAGCTGCTGTAGTTTTATTAACAAGCTTGGCACAGCCTGCTGTGAGAAGAGCCCCGTACTGGCAGGAAAGCAAGGGCCTTTGAGATCACAAGGAGCTGGTTCTATTTAGCAGGAGACTGGGTGATCCTTTGGGAAGAGCTTGGGACCAGGATGCAAAAGACCACTTGTTCTCTGGCTGGCACCACTCCACAAGCTGCCCTCTGTGGGTGTCTGTTACTGAGCCTGCAAAATGAAGCAGGTAGATGTGGGTGCTAATGACCAGCTCCAAATTTCATTCTCTGATCAGTAGTCCCCTAACTTTCATTCTGCCCAAATGTTGTTAGTAGGCACACCAGACTCCCCTAGGCCCTCCACACATGTAGAACAGGCTCCACATTTGGGGCAGTTCCCCTCACACTTGCTCTCCCAGCCAACAGAGTGTTTCCAAGCGCCAGAGAGAGTGACATTATTAGAGGGAGAATGAGGAAGCTGCTCCTGTTTATCTGCAAAGGTAAAACCACTAGCTGGAGTTTTCTTATTAGCAACATCTGCATTGGAACCGATTTGCCCAATGATTTGTGAACCCCAGTGGGTACTGCCAACCTCAGCTACAGACCTAAGCAGACTAGACTAGTCCAGTAAACAGAGTGAGCCCTGAACAGCTCTGGCCTAGGAGAGATTCAGCCAGCAGGCTCTGCACCAAGAGGAGGACAACCCCAGTACAGGAGGTGTGATGGGATGGCTGGATCCCTGCAGCCATTCCAGGGTAAGCAGCAAGCCTTGAGTGGGGATAAGGTATGGAAGGGGGCCATGGTGCTTCCTGGCACTCTCCTGCCAGCCTCAGCCCAGAAATACATGTTGGAATCCATGTGGTGACATCAGAGACCACCCCCAAGCTGCAGGAGAAAGCAGCCCCCATTGGAGCAGCAGGCTTTGCTGCTTCCCAGAAAGGAAAAGGAGGAACTACCGCCCAACGGGGCTCAGGGAGAATCTGGGACTCTACTTGGGTGTGGTTAAGGGGCAGAGGGGAGGGACTTCAACGGGGCAGAAGAACAGCCCCCCACCCCACCCCACCCCCCGAGTTTCTTGGGCTGCTGGCCTATCAAGCCCTTGGCTAAGAATTAGCTTTTTCTTTTCAAAGAGGGTGGAAGTCACTGTTTTCTTGTCTCCGTTGATGAACAGATTCTGGGTGGCAGGAGTCACCATAGAAACAGGTACTATCTTAAGCAAATGAGCCTTATTAACCTTAAGAGTGGTGGAGTTTTCACAAGATTGCACATATAGGGTACGAGGGAGAGCGGGGTTCGGTGGGGGAGGGCCGCAGCGGCTGGGGAGTTAGCTGTGCCGTGTGGCTCTGGGTGTAGCTGTGTGTGGTGTGCGACTGTGTGTGGATGGGTGTCCTTGTGTGCTTTTGTAAAAGCTTTTCCCAGGAGTAAATTCATGTTCTGCCTTTTCCCTAAAAAATTCACACCTCCCCCTCCCCCAAAACATCTCCTTTTCCTTAGGCACTGGCGTCTAGGTGGCAGAGGTCAAGAACCCTGGAGCCACCCCTAACTCTCTGTCCCCTGCTGTTTCCAGTCCCGGCACCCACTGTGCATGAGAGCCCGGTGCCTCACTGAGGACCCGGCGCCGGGAGGCAGGGCCTGCTGCTCCCAGAGGCAGTGCGTGCACGTGGACGCAGGGGCAAGAATGCCAGGGGGCCCTGGGTCCAATGGCCACTCTGATCCCAGGCCAGTGGCCTGTCTCTGGATACCCAATCCATAAAAAGCGAAAACACCACACCGCTCCCAGGGCCACCGCGATGACAAATGAAATGTACCGGGACGGTGACAAGCCTCCTTTCTGGGCTGAGAGGGAAGGGTGTCTCCTCTCAAGCCTAGCTGTGAGCTCACCAAGGTTTTCCGAAGCCGAGGTTCGTTTTCCCCAGCCTCGCCCATTCACACAGGTTTCCACTCGTACCTGCGGTGCAAGGTTCTGGGAAAGGTATCAGTAGTATCAGGACACAGACCCTACCCTCAAGGAGGATACCGTCATCTGGGGGGAGGCGGAAGACTTGGAAACTCAGGAGCACACCCGGAAGCGCTGACCTGGTTCGGGAGAAGGGCTGCAGCGGCTCCTAGCGAGGGGCCCCCGGGGAGCCGAAGGGGTGGGCGGGGCTTTAAGGCCAGGCAGGCCCGGGGTGGGCAGAGAGGAGATATCCAGGACAAGGGGCCGTATATTCATTCACCTGTTGAGGCAGAGTCAGCCAAATTCTGGACTGTTCCCACACTATGAAAAGTAAAGGAGAAACCGGCTCTCTCCCGCGGGATCCAGGAAGTGTGCCTATTGGTTCCACAAGCACGTCTGCTGCCCTCTGCAGCCCCGCCTTGGGCAGGACACTCAACCAGCCCCGGCCCGGCTCCAATTCCAGGACAAAACTGAGCTGTCACCCCAGGGGCTCTGAGGAATAGCAGCCCTGCCATATATAACCTGCAGCCTGAGATGCCATTTGCCCAGAGATGCAAGATGGAGCCAAGCTGCCCAGCGACTATGCCCTGGGAGGGCACAGTGCAGGGGACCTTTGTAGAGGGAGACAGAGCAGAGGGGAGAGTCAAAGGAAAGGAGGATTTGAACCCAGCTGTGTCTTCCACTCCCGAAGTGCATGTTCTTTCCTCTACACCAAAATAGGGTAGCTGTTCCCTTCTTGGTGTTTCGGTTGTACCCAGAATTTAATTTATAAAAGTGACTGAGTCATGACACAGAGATCAAGTCATTTATTACTCACAGTTCCGAAGAGAAGGGGCCACATCACATTAAGCACCAGGTCGTCAAGAAACAGAAGGAAGAGTCAAACATGGCCTGGGGCCTTTACAGTGGTTTCTTCAGGAAGGATAGGGCAAGGCAGGGCAGGCAAATTGGAGCAAGCAAGTTGAGAACTGGAAAGTCTGAATAAGGGCAGCAGGCTCTGGGTTATAGGGGTGCCCTCTAGTTGCCTGGTACCTGGCCCCGGGGTCATTAGGGCAAGGAATATTGGCCTGGTGGGTAACAGACAGAGGAGGTGGTAGTGAGGTGTGGGCTTTGTCTTGGCTGGTTTGCATAGGAAAGATTTGCTGGCAGTTGAGTTGTTCCCTCTCTAGGAATTAGCTAGCCCAGGGCAGTCTCTCCAGGATTAGCAAACCTAGAGGATGTCAAAGCATCTTAATATACAGAAAAGAGAAAGCAAGATCAATACACCAGAAACTCCCTTTCCCCTGAATGCTGCTTTAAGGAAGAAAGAAAAAAAAAAAAAAAACACACACAAAAGTTCTGCTCAAAATCCACCTTATTCAGCATGCCTTCCTTATGACTCCAAGACCCCTCCCCTTCTGTAGCCTCCCACTTAGCACTTAGTCTGTGCGGCACAATTGAGCACTGGATTCCACGCTGTCTGGTTTGCCAGCCTTCCCAGGGCACTTGCCCTGGTTTCCCAGCCTCTGGGGGGAAACTCTGCTCACCTTCCTCCTGTCCTGGTGCACACCCAGCCCTCTACCCAGAGGGTGCCAGGTCTCACAGCATCATCTCTTCCTGGCCACCATCCCAGCCAGGGTTGGAGCCCCCACCACGCTGCCTTTCATGCTTTCATTCCTTGGCCAGTCTTTCACAATATACTGCAACGTCCCACCCACAGACAACAGCAAGACCATATCCTCCCCTCCTTGTGACCACATGGACCCAGTAGCAGTCCTCCTCCAGAAGCCCTTCCTGGAGGAGGGACTTCCTACAGCAAACATACACCCACTCCTGACCACCAAATCTGCTCACAACCCATGACTGACTCCCACCTCCCAAACTCTTCTCTGGCTACCGGCTACCCCAAAGTATCCTCTCCCTTCTCTGTCCCAAACCGAACTTCCACAACTTCCAAACACTGCCTAAAGCCCACCGCTTCACCTTCAGAACCACACTGCACTCCTGCCAGCTCGTTCACTGAACCTCCCTGGGCCTGGCGCCCTCCAGGTGAAGTGAAAAGTTGGTTTGCAAGGTTCCTTGTGTCCCTTTCAGCTCTAACCATCTGGCGGCCTGTCATTCTCTATGGACCTGGTGCTTGGTCTGTAGAAAGTGTTAACGCAACATGTAGGCAAAGAATAGGGCTTTTATGCCTGCTGTGTCCTCTCCATGGAGCTGGTGTGGAGCTCAGCCCCTTCAGCTGCTTGCTATTGACCAATCTGTCACCAGTTATAGTAACAAGAGTGATTTCATTCCTTCAACTCAGCCATGATGTACTGAGCATCCCATCTGAGCTCAGCCCTTTGCTGAGCACTGTGAGGGCTCTGAAAGGATAGAATTAAATTCCTGCCCTCAAGGAACTTAGAACTCAATGGGGAAATGAGTTACACACACACACACACACACACACACACACACACACACACGAAAGGTTGTCCCTCTATACCTGCTGGGAGCTGGCTCCAGGACCCCTGCACATACCCAAGTCTGGGGATACTCAACACCCTTATATAAAATGGCACAGCATTAGCACATAACCTTTGCACATACTCTAGATTACCTATAATACCTAATGCAATGTAAATGCATGCAAATTGTGGTTATATTGTATTAGGGAATATAACAAGAAAAAAAAATGTGTAAATGTTCAGTACAGACCCAACCATCATAGGTCTAACTACATAGCACACATCAACAACAATGTAACATTTGTTGTTGGTTGAATTGGCAACCATGGCGAGGAATCCATGGGTACAGGGGGCCGACTGCATACGCGTACATTTTTTGAGAATTGCCAAGGGAACTGGGTGAATCTAAGGTTAAACAGCCAGCTTGAGTCACTGCTTTTAATCCTTACTTTGGATTTGTTGACTCTCGACTCTTAAGTATCTGACACTATGCCAATGTGCAACCACCCATAAATATTGATGTCCTCTATGGCACGGGCACTGTAGTGGGCCCACTGAGCTGGGAATCAGACCCTTCGGGTGTGGCCAATAGTCATCCAAGTTTAAATATTCCTGCATTAAGCTTTAAATTAAAAATTCTCAATTTTAAGTACTATCCCCTTAATCATAGAAATGCTTTGAAATGACCCTCATATCAGTATATAAACTGCCCCTCCTAAAATGTCTTTGACATTTAGAATCAGACACACACACGCACACAAAACTATTAATGTGAGTGTTGATTTTTGCTTCAGAGAACATGATAAATCCATTTACATTTTATGTTAATAAACAGTATAAAACATCGATAAATGAACTATCCAGTAAATGTGAAAATTTTCAATTAAAAACCTCTTATGGAGAGTGTGAAAAACTTTAGTATATAAAGTCTTATTTAATATATAAATGTGGATAATATTTTATATATACTAAGCATGTTTATTAAATATATAAATATATGTATATGTAACTATATTATATATTATTATGTTTAATGTATAATTAATATGGAAGCATATATAAAGTCTTTATTTAATATATAAATTAACATTTCCCAAATTAATTTTCACATGTGCTCCTAGTTAAAAAGAAAGCAATTTTTATTGGAACCAGACAAAAATAATGTTTAATTGGAACTTAAGGTTACTTCTAGATATTAATACATATTCTAAATCTACAATTATTAAAAAGTATAATAAATGACCCATGGACATGGACAACGGGGTGGAGATTGACTGTGGGAAAGGGGGTGGGGTAAGTGAGGCAGGGGAGAACAATGGGGGGAAAATGGGATAACTCTAATAGAATAATAATAAATTAGTTTTTAAAGTATATACTGATGAGAGAACACACAGACATATTACTGAAACAGAAGGGGAAGATCTGAAGCAGATTAAAATACTTAGTGATTGATAAAGCAGCCATTTTAAAACTGAAGAGAAAGGATTGATTATCCCATTAAAGGCTTGGGGATGATTGGCTGATCATTTAGGGGAAAATACTCAAGTTCTTTGTCACACCATAATCAAAATAAATTCTAGATGGATTAAACATGTAAATGTTAAGAAATAGACCATAAAAGAACCAAAAGAAAATATACATTAGTATTTCTCTGATCTCAAGATAAGAAATATTTTAACATGTTTGCAAAGGAATGAAATGATTGACCAATTTGTCCTCATAAAACCTCCAAACTTCTGTAGATTAAAAACTGTCTTTAAAAATCAAAGACAGTAACACATTAGGGGGTAAAAAGGTGATACATAGGAGAAAGTGTGCAAGGCACATACAAATCAATGAGAGAATAATTGTACATAACTCATGTATCTGTTGGAAAGATTAAAAAAAATAAAGCAGTATACAAAATTCTTAGGGCAATGCCTGACATATACTGGGCACTCAATAAATGTTAGCTGTTACTGATTTATTTTATTTATTTATTTTTTGAAGTTTTTTTTTTTTTTTTTTAAGATTTTATTTCATTATTTTTAGATAGAGGGGAAGGGAGAGAGACATCAATGTATGGTTGCTTTTCACCTGCCTCCAGCCACAGACCTGACTGGAGACCTGGTTTGCAACCTGGTTATGTGCCCTGGCTGGGGAATCGAACCTGCGACCTTTGGGTTCACAGGCCGGCGCCTTATTGATTTATTTTTAATAAATAGAAAAATGGGCAAAAAACATAAATAGGAAATTCTTTTAAAAGGAACACAACATAGCCATGGCTGGTATGACCTAGCAGATTGAGCATGGGCCTGTGAACCAAAGAGTTGCTGGGTCAATTCCCAGCCAGGGCACATGCCTGGGTGGTGGGCCAGGTCCCCATTTGGAGGCGTACAGGAGGCAGCCACACATTGATGTTTCTCTCCTCTATCTCCTTCCCTTCCTCTCTCTCTGAAAATAAATATAATCTTTTTTTGAACACCAAACTGACTAATTACTGCTATTTAGAAAGAAAGAAAGAAAGAAAGAAAGAAAGAAAGAAAGAAAGAAAGAGAAATGGAACATAAACCTATAAAAAATGAAAACCTACACTGGTACCCTTGTAGTCAGAAATGCAAATAAAAACAAGAAAGCATCACCACCTCTTCCTTACCCACACTACTGTGGCCATTAAATTGACAATGTTTAGGTTTTGCTTCTTTAAAAATAATAATAACATCCTGTGTCCTCTCATACAGTGCTGATTGGAGTGTCAATTGTTGAAAATCCTTTTGTGGGGTTATTTGGCAATATTTACCAACCATCAAATGCCTCCAAATGTGCATATAGCCTTTGATCCCACAATATCCTAGAAATTGATGCTAAGGAATTATAATAGGGTGAGCAATTATAATTTATTCACAACACTATTCACATCACAGTGTTGCTTATAATAGTGAAAAATTAGAATAATTGTCCAACAAGATATGATTGGCAAATAAATTATGATCTATGGAATATTATGCAGCCATTAAAAAGACTGAAGATGAATAAAGATGAACATGTAAGGACAACAATAAAATATTTGTGCTATACTGTTACCAGAAAAGAAAAACAAATTAAAAATAATTGCATAAAGCGCAGCTCATATTTGGTACCTGGGAAAGAATATGCACAGGGAGAAGAAACTGGAGGGCAGGCATTGAAATAGTCATAGTAGTTAGGTTGGGGTATGGGATTATATACGTGACTTTTTTATATTCTTTTATTGGGCTCAGCTATTTTTCCAAATTTCCTATAATATGTTTTGTTTTCTAATCAGATTTTAAAATGCTATTTAAAAATTAAACTGCAGGGAAAGAAAATACAACTATGTGGAATACAAAACTAGGTAAGATCCCTGTTCCCAGAAGTCTGTGGTTTCTTTGGGGAGCAAATAGCATCTTCGTGGGTTCAAAGTGCCCATATCCCCCTAGGCACCCCTGTCACTTTGTCATTGCAGGCCCACTGGCCTGTTCCCATTACTAGGCTGGGGGACTCTTACGGGCAGAGCCAGGTCTTTCATCTGTGTGTCTGCCAGAGCACAAAACCAGGCACTGCATAGAACCCCCTGACTGTTCTTTGAAAGATCAGCATAAGCTCAACACAAAAAATGATGCCTTGCAACGTAAGGCAGGACATGTTAAGTGCCTGAGGAATCAGTTGCACACAGTAGGTTAAGCTCCTAAGAGGGAAATGTAAATTATGACTGGGATGTGCAGGAGGGGCTTCACAGAGGAGCAAGATGTTGTAAAACACCTAGAAGCATGGGCGGGACAGGAAGCATGGCCATCCCTACCCACCGCTACCACCACCACCCAGCTCTTCCGTCTCCACTTTAAAGCTTAGAAGCACCCTGAAGTATTCTGCAGGGTGTGGCCCTGCAACCCTGAGAGATCATCTGTTCAGGGAACCCCAGTGCTACCCTTACTTGCCACTTTTTCACTCAAATGGGTCATCTCTCCTGTATTAAGGGAACGCCGATCAATTGATATATCCTACTCGTTCATTGGGTGGCTGTCAATACAAATGTCTGCCCATTGGTTGGAAACCTAGTGTTTGGACTTCAGTGGAATTCAATATTAGCCCCCTAAAGCAGGGGCTTTATCTCACTTGTTTATAGATTTACCCCCAGGACCTAGGACAGTGTTTAAGGAATAGGAAGTGTTAATTAAATGTTTGTTGAATAAATTAAATATGATAACTTAAACATTGGCTTACAGGAGCCTGTGCCATATTACACATATATGTGATGAATATATATGATATATATATATATATATATATATACACACTTCTGTAGCTGCCTTGTGAATATGCATTATGTGTTTGTGCATAAGATAAGCAGAGAACCCAGAAACTAATGTGCATGCATGAGTCCATACACCACCACACACACACACACACACACATACACACACATACACACAAACAAGTTTGGGAAGATGTCAAAAGGAGAAGCCCACAGCTTTCTCTGCACTCAATTGCACTCTTTGAGAATAGGATTCCAATAAAATAGATTTTGGATGGTGTCACAGATATATTTGCCTTTCTCAAAGCTCCCAAATTGAAATTTGAGAGAGGCTTGAGGATGAAGACAGGATGGCAATGACTAGATATGAGTTTGCTTTATTTGTGTTGCTCAGACATCCTCTCCGTACCATATGGGCTGAGGAAAGGAGACAAGATGGGAAGTGCTGAGGCTTACCTATACCTGGCTGCCTCCAGCCTCCTTCTCTGCCCCATAGCCTGAGGTCCTGTAGGAGCCCACTGGCAGTGCAGACTCTTCCCCTCCTACCCCACGGCGCACCCCCAGAAGTCCATGGAATTCAGCTTTGGTGTCTGGGGGGTGGGGGTCAGTTTTGCAGTAACGCAGCACTTGAGGTTACTGGCACCTGAGAATTGCCCAGCTTAGCTGTCCATTCTCCTGGGCCTCTGCCAATCAAAGGGTGCTGACTGCACCCTCCCTGCCCCACCTCCCCCAACCCAGCCCAGTAAAAAAGTTACTGCTGTCATATTGTTCCAGCATCTTAAGCCCTGGATTATCGTTATGTATCCCAGTCACTCACAGATCCTAGTGCCTCATGCTAAATACTGTATTTAAGGGTAATATAAACAGTTTGATCTTTAAAGTACCCTGGATGCATAATATCTATACATAGTTCTTGAATTTTTATTCTAAAATCAATTAGCCAAAAAGCCCTTTTTATATGGTATTTGCAACTACACTGACAGTAACAGCAATTAAACCCCCGTCTGTTTGCCGAGAAAGGAGCCAACTCTCTGTTTCTCCAGAAGCCTGTAAAATGTACAAATTCAAAACGAGCAAACCAAGACTTCAAAGATAGCCACCCAACCCTTCAAGGTCAGGCCCCAGCACAGCTTTTCGATCCCCCTCCCAACCCTACCTAAGCCCATCATTCCAACCAGCCACAGCAACCCCGAAAGAGTCCTAAGTCATTTCTCACAGCTAAGCAAGGTGTGCTTGCTGAGTCATCTTCCTGCCTCGTCCCTCTCTTACCTGCCCGAACTTCAAGGCACAGTCAAACTCCCCAGGTTTAGGAAGGCTCCCTATCAATGGCCCCTCACAAGGTGCTCCCATGTGCTGTGTGGAGCAGTCAGTTCCATAGGTCTCTACACCCCTACAGACAGTTACCTCAAGGCCAGGACTGCATCTGGCTCTCTGTGCCTGCACATGTGATGCATAAATGAATGAGTGAATGAGTGATGGAACCGTCCACAAGACTGGAGGTTGCGTTGAAAGCCAATAGAAGGAGGTTTCTGGGTAACGGAATGAAGTCTGTGGTTCCAGGGCGGAGACTTAGAGCTGGGGGTTCGGGGCTTGCAAACTTTCGTGTAGATTTAACACAGTTATTTTACCCCTAAACATCTAGGAGCTTCTCACTGAGAGCTATCTTGCTCCCTCTGTATGCTTTCCTGATAGGGGAAATGTTTCTAAGTTCTTAACTTTCATCCGTTTTTGCTTTAACAAATATTTTCTGAGTGGCTACTCTGTGCCTTTCTGTCCTAGGCACTTTGGGTACATCAGTGCATAAAGCAAAGACCCCTCCCTTCATGGAGCTCACTTGCTAGAGAAGGGAGATAAACAGGCTACAACAAACATAATAAATCACAAATTATCTGGTGGAAGGGCTATGAGGGGACACAGAATAGGATTGCAGGGCAAGGAGGGGATGCACAGTTTACATGATTTAAAAAGTGCTCAAGGCCCTGGCCAGGTGGCTCACATGATTGGATATTCATCCTGTACACCAAAAGGTTGAGGGTTCAATTTCTGGTCAGGGTACATACTTAGGTTGCAGGTTCTATCTCCAGTCAGGGCGTGTATGGGAGGCAACTGATTAATCTCTCTCTCTCTCTCTCTCTCTCTCTTTCTCTCTCTGCCCGCCCCACCCCCCTGCTCATATCTATTTTTAAAACATCCTTGGGCAAGGATTTAAAAAATAAATACAACCCATCAGTGGATGATTGGATAAAAAACTTTGGTACATTTACACAATGGAATACTACACAGCAGAAAGAAAGAAGGAACTCCTAACCTTTGCAACAACATGGATAGAACTAGAAAGTATTATGCTTAGTGAAATAAGCCAGTCAGTGAAGGACAAATACAATATGATCTCACCCATTACAGGACAATAATGAATAAAACGAACAACAAGCAAAACAGAACCAGATATATGAATACAGTGAATAGGCCTTCAGTTGTCAGGGGGAAGAGGGTTGGGGGGAGGGGCGATGGGGGAGGCAGAGGCAAGGAAGGGGAGCAGCTTAGACAAGAACCTAGTATGAAGGAACCATGGACATGGACAACAGGTGGGATTGACTTTGGGGGAATGGGTGGGTGGGGAAGAGGACAGAGGGGAGCAAAAGGGGATGGATGTAATACAACAACAATAAAATTAAACTTAAAATAAAATAAAAATAAATAAATACACTGTGCTTCGGGAGGGGCTTGTTGAGAAGGTGAGATTGGAATGAAGACTTGGAGCGGGTGAGGGACCACAGTGTAGAAATCTGGAAGGAGAGCCCTCCAGGGAGAGGGACCAGCTAGTGCAAAGAGCCTGAGCAGGTGCGTGCTTGCTGTGTCCAAGACGATCTGGGAGGGTGGTGTGGCTAAAGTGGTGGAGTTTGACAAGTGAAGAAATGTGAGAGAACATCTGGGAGATGAGGGAACCAGATACGGCAGGGCCTGGTCTGGGCTCAGGCTAGCTCTGTATGTATTGCGAGGCCCTGGAGCATGTGAACAGAGGAGTGCATGTTTTCCTTGGGTGTTAGCTGGATCTCTGGCTGTTTTGGGAGCCTGGAAGGAGCAGGGAGGCCTGGGAAGGAGCAGGGAGGCCTTGTCAGAAGGCTGCTGTGGTTGTCCAGGCAAGAGATGATGTGGCCATGGCTGTCAGCAGGCCTTGCGGCCAGAGACCAACCCAGCACCTTCTCCCCTGCATTAGAAAGAGGGCTGCAGTGTTACTGCATGGATGTGACAGGACATTTTCGGCGGCCCAAGGTTCAGCTGGCTGGGAGTGAAGCGCAGTAGGCCCAGGAAAAGCCCTGCAGCCGGGAACTGCCTGGAGCTGCCCAGGCCCCCCGGGCTTGAAGGGAATGGAGGAGCCTGCACCCCACCCCTGCTGCTTAGTCCGTAATAACCCAGTAAATATCAGCCAGTCTCTGCTGGGCAGCCTGTTGGCATGGGCTTGAGGTTGTCCTAAACCTGGCTTCCCACCCTCTCCCTGACTAGTAAGTGTTCTACACATGCCCCTAAGCTTGAATTTCTTAATCCGAAAAGTAAGGAGATTGGGCCCCATGATCTGTAGGGTGAATTCTATTCCTAAAGGTCTATAGTTTCAGAATTTCTCTACTTCCTTAAGTCAATGACAGCCTACTTTCCATTCTAATGACTTTAAAAGTCACAGGAATGCACTTAGTGTATAACTCTGTCTTTCTGCTTAGTTTTTTAGTTACATTATTCCAGATAATATTCTACTCGCTTGCCAAGAAATGAAAAAAAATGACATTAATTAAAGATTTGGTCTGTGTCCTAATCAAAAAAATTTTAAATGAATGCATCATACTGTACATTCTGTAGTGTAGCCTGCTTTTTTTACTTAGCAATATATCATTAACATTTTCCATGTCAACACATATTCTTCTAAACCATGATTTTTAGTGCAGAAGTAGTTTACCATATGGATGTACTATAATTTACTCAGCCGATCCCTTACTATTGGACATTAGGTTGTGCCTTGTTAAAAATATTATTATCAAAGCTACCATGAACAAAGTTGTGACTACCCACTTTTCATTCACCTTTGTAGCCACTTTCTTAGGATAAGTTCTCAGAGGTCAAAGGTTTTACTCAATGATGTCTTTTTGTTAGATATTGTGGAAATGCCATCCAGAATTTTAAAATTCTGTCTACTTAGAATCCTACCAATAGCATATGAAGAACCATCAGGACAATCCAATTTTAGAGTTGAAAGGAGACTTAGCAATGCTGTGGTCCAGCCCCTTCTCCTTCTACATGAGGAAACTGAGGCCCAGGGAAGTGTGCTGGGGAATCCCACAGCATCTGTGGGGCTGTGAGCACAGCCAGGAGGCACCCAGCATTGTTCGTGCCCCCACCCAGTCCTGCCAACCTCAGTCTCCACTGCCAGAACACAAAGGCTTCAGAGCACCCCCAACTCTAGCCACGGCCCTCCACCTCTTGCCTGCCTTTCCCAGCTACACTGCTTCTCAGAGCAACTGCATGTGCAGTTCTTCCTTCTTCACACCCAGTCCATCTCGCACACTGAAACTGCTCCTCCGTCCACCCTCTTTCTGCCACAACTGATGGGGACTTGGCAGTTCTCATCCCAGTGGCATCTCTGTGAACCTTAGATGACACCTCCCATTTTGAAACATGCTTCGCCTGGCTACCATGATGTTCTTCCCAGCTCCCCTCCACCTGCCTTCCCAGGGCTGCTGCTCTGGGTTCTCCTGGCATCCCTTTTCCATCGGGCTTTCCCAGGGTGAGCTTGCCCAGTCCCAAGGCTTCCAGCACACCTGTTACCACTTCCTGAGCACCACACCTGGCACCAATGGCCTGTGTGTGTCTCTCTGGATGTTCTGCAGACCCACTCTCAACACATCCAACAGTGATTACCTCCCCCAGGCTACTCCACCACCCTGCCCCTGACCCCTCAGTACGAGTGGCAAACACAATGCCAGTGGGCCGCATTTGGCCCTCCACCTTGTTTTATCCAGTCCAGCACCTTCGGCCCAGCACCTAGTTTCTACCTGGCTCACTCAACTATTAAGGAGTAGTTACATTTTTACTGTCCTAAAATTACATTTGGTTGTCTTTAAGACAACCGCGAGGTTGACTTGGCCCCTGCTGAAAAAGAGTTTGACACCCCTGCTCTACAGCATCACGAGCCACCCCAGGGTGAAAGCTGTGACTCACCCTGGAACCCTCTTCCTTCCTGGCTTCACCCATTCTCCCACCCAATCTCTTCGTCATGTCTCCTGGGTCTCTTGTTTCACCTTCTCCTTTGCAGGCCCTCAACCAGCTGTGGCCTGGAGCAAGGCAGCCACTTCTCACCTGGTCACCTGCATCTGTCCCTGTGCTCCTCAACCTGCCCTCCAACCCAACACTGGAGGCTCATCCTCAGAGCAGTTGCCCTCATGAGACCCTCCCCATTTAACCCTTCAACTGCTTCCCTTTCGGAGTTAAGCCCACAGAACTTGGTGTGGCCTAGGGTCTCCCTGACCTGCCTGGCCTCCTCTCCAACCTTGTCTTAACAGGTCCCATCCCAGCAATAACAGACTTCTTGGGCCCCTCCTTAGCATGTTATCAGTGAAGCTCTTCCCAGGCTGAACTGCGACATCTCACCCTTCCTTCATAAGGCCTGCCTCCCTATGTCCTACCTTTCTTTACTCAGCATGGAGCTCCCCTCCTTTAGGAAACCGGCAAGGCTCATACATGCCTCAGTTATGGAACACAGCACAGGAGTGCGGGTAGTAACAGCAGTAATGATTTATTGCTCTGAGTCCTCAGTGAAACTCAAGGACTTGACAGTAGAGCCATGTTTAAGCCTTCTTATCCTCAATGTGTGTTTGTTGACTGAATAGCAGTGGCAGAGAAAGGGATGTTACTGTTACTAGCTAACGGCACTTCTCTTTCCCATCACTGACCCCCTGGGACTCTGCACAAAGAGTAACCTTTGACTGAGAGGAGAGGCTATGAGTACTATGGAAACTAAATGACCTGACAAAATGCTGGCATCCCTCCTTCCACTCCTGCCAATTTCCAAGCCTGGGGAATGTGCAGTGAGCAAGATCAGTTTGGGATTTAAGACCCTGTGTAAGCTATGACCTTCTGACCACAGCTGTAGTACAAACCATTCGTGCTAACTTAACTGACATCTGAAAACAGACCCTAGCTCTTTGCTTCCACTCGCTGAATTCCATTCTCCTAGAATGCTGCTCCTCTTGCCACTGGCACCAATTCTCTCCCTGCCAACATAGGGACCTGGGGAGTGTTCCTGGAGGAACCTACTCTGAATTAGAGGGGACCAACCCTCTTCCCTTTGTGTGGCTCCTTATCAGCTCTCTTTCCCACAACATAAAACTTTGTAAGGAGTGTGCACTCTGATGAAGAACCTTCACTCAGTCAGTTGAAAATCCAACTTTTAGAGAAACTGGAGATAATTTTTTTTCTCTATATACCCTCAAACTACCATGCAACATTAAAAAAAAAAAAGAAAGAAAGAAAGAAAGAAAGAAAACACATGAATAGGTGGGTTTTCCCTGGCAGAGATATGTCTAACCTTTTCCTGTAATTCTCAAAAAAGTGTGTCCCAGAATAGTAAAAGTATTCTTTCCCAGGTATCACCAATCCAGGAGCCTCCAGGACAGACAATTTCACAGTCCTCTTGCTGGGAAACAAAAGATGGATGAGGTGGGGAAGAGGGAGAAGGAAAGAGCCAGGATTTTTCCAGTTTCTACTCAGTGTTTGGGATTTTCTAAATGCACACAACCTCATTTTGCCTTCACTACAACACCGTGAGGAATGCTAGTTGACAGATGAGGAAACTGGGGTGCAAAGAAGTTAATTACCTTAGCCAGGGTCAAGTAGCTACTGAGTAGCAGAGCCAGACCCTATGTAACTCAGCTTCGGGACCCATTCTGAGCAGGCAGTCTGTCCTGCCCCAACCTCCCTACGCTAGTAATGACGTACTTAATGCCAGGGAGAAGTTGTGAGCATTCTCTCATTGGTTCCTCACAGGACCATATAAGGTGGCTGTTCCCATGAAGAAGCAGGCTCACAGAGGACACTGACTTGCCCGGGTTACACAGCTAACAGTGGCTGAACTGGGTCTGAGTCTGAGCACCGCCCATCAGCCCTGCCTCCCTGATGGCCTTCCTCTCAGTTCTCCTCCCCCTTTCCCCAGGTAACAGGAGCAGCACTGGGTGAGCCAGGGAAGGGTGTCACCAGACAGCAGACTTGTCCCAAAGCAGACTGCTCCTTGATCTTTCTAAGCCCAGTCCCTGCCCTTTATGCCCCATCTCAGACACGTGGCCTATTCCCCAAAGCTGTGTTGGGGATGCTCAGAATTTGAGGTGATCATGGTTCTGTACTGTGTGCTGGACTGGATGTGCCAAGGAGAAGTCTGAGCCAGGCTTCCACAGGCGCCCCAGACTGTAACATAAAGATGTAGCCATCTCAATTCCATTGCCTAAGGCTTGGTATCCTGAAGAACACTTGAGAACCAATGGCTTTGTTCTCAGAAAGGAGGGTTGTCAAGATACCACTGAATGTGGTTCTTGCTCGTATCTTCCCATAGTTTAAAGGAAAATCAGAGACACTCCCTGAATAAAGTTGACCCCCAGGGGAAGCCAAACTCCTGTGGGTGTATGCTAGGTTGTTCTCTTGCCCAAAAGAGGAGCCAAGCAGGATAACAAAATGTTCTGGGCACTCTGGGACCCTGAGCAAGCTGGCCCAGCCACAGCTCACAAGCCCACGGGTCTGTTTGTGGCTGTGTGCAGGCGCGGCTTGGCCCCCTCCACGCAGGCTGTGTCTCCAGCACCTCCAAAATGTGGCAGAGTCCCAATGCAGCTTAGAGCATTCCGGTGGGCCTCCCCTCCTGCCCCTTGCCCATCTCTTGATGTCATCACTGTTGACAGGATGATGTGACCTCCCAGGAAGGGAGGCCTGGAATTCTCCCCAAAGCAAGTGAATCTGCCTTGGCTGCCATCATTTTCTCAGCAGGACCCTGCTTCTGGCAGACTGGATTTAGGGGTTTCTCCTAGATGTTTCTGTTTCATTTAACATGCAAGGGCTAATAACTTGTCACAATTCAATAAGGCGGTGGTTACAAACACCCAGGCAGCGGCTTATTTAAATGCAGGTTTGTTAATTAGCTTTTCTCAACAAGGCGTGTGCTAAATCAGGCACCGGCTGGCAGTGCCTGAGTCTGACATGGCTCACGAGGCCAGAGGTTGGCTACAGGGTCACGTCCAGTGGCTGGAAGCAGGGCCAGAATTCAAAGCTGGGAGGCCTATCCCAGCCGCCCACTGCCTCGGTTTCCTTAAAAGCAGGCATCAATGACAAATCTTAAAAATAGCTGCAAGATAGACAATCTGTCTCTTCTGGCGGTCCTGCTCCTTTGTTCTGCCTTAGAGCCTGAACCCATCCTTACTTCCCAGTTCAGTGTTTGTGTTTAATTTTGCTGCTTTCTACCTGGTTGGCACTTCTTCCACCGAGCCTTTCTTTGTGTGTTTCCTCACTCCTCTCCAGCACCTTCTCCCCTCACATGTCAGTTTGGTTAGTGGGTGTCCAGTGACGGATCCAGGTGAGCACTAACATGAGCCATCAGTGTGACCCTCACAGGGGCCCACAGCAGAGGTGTCTTCGGTCTTCAGGGGCTGGAGAGGTTATGTATGTAGCCTTCCCAAGGTCACCAGCAGTAGGAGCCTCTCTGGGCCTCGCCCTCCAGGCCTGGCTCTGAGGCCTGTGGTCCCTCAACTTCATGTATACAAGAAGCATTTGAACAACGGCCATATTAATAAGTATCACTCACTCCTGCTGTCCTAGTGACCACTGCCCTGGGGTCTTGAAGAGCACAATGGCCCTGGGTGAATCCTGGCTAAATTTTAGGCTCTAATTTCACCTAGATCTTACAAGCCTCTCCCAGTGCCCTGACCCCCAGCCAGAAATAAGCCACAGAGAACCAGCAGGACAGCCAGGCATGTGCTCTTGGAAGGCCCACCCCCTAATGAGTCCCTCCAAAGCAGCCCAGCACCGTCACCTAGTGAGGAAGATGAGCCGGGCCAGAACCAGAGGGAGAGAGGACCATGCGGAAAAAAGCCCCAGAAGATGCACTTCTGTAGACTCCTGCCCCTCCTAACTGCATGGCTACACGCATCTCTCCCAATAGGAGGGAGGAAGTTAAGAGAGAATTGCTGGGCATCATTTGCTTCTTCTCAGGAAAAAAACTGAGAAAATATCTAAATATAGAAAGGAAATCAAAGTGAGGTTGGGACAGGGGAGACAGAGCCCTGACAAGCCGCAAGTTGTCCAGCCCTTCCCCAGAGAAGCAGGAGACCTCCCCTGGACCCAAACCTCAGCGAGCCCTGCTCAGCAGAGAGGCCAGTTGTGCCCATACCAGATTAGAGAGCCTGCTCAGTACCCTCTGACAGAGGTGGGACCTGGGGGCTGAGCTGGAAACTCATGAGAATGTACATAATTTTGTAATTTCTGGTTATTTACAGACCCCACTGAAGACTGTTTGTGAATCTTGGGTTAAGGATTCCCACTTGAAGAACTTCTAAAAGATGTGTCTCCTAATTAGAACCCCATATCTGCCCAGATACAGTTTTCTGTATGTGGTCCATGGACCCAGCCTAAAAATTGGAGTGTGCTAAAACTCTTTGGTGGTTAGTTTGGGCATTTTCATCCCCCAAAGGGAGGGGGCCTGCCCCTGATGGTTTTTGGAGGACTTGCACAATGCTTAGCACACAGTGGGTCTTCTACAGATTTGTGCTGAGTGAATGAGCGAAGAGTCCCTATGTGCTCTATGATTCTGTGGCATGCTGCTTTCACAGTTCACACAAGCGCGCTTTGTAAGTGGTGTGGAGCCCAATGGCCAGCACCCTGTATCTTCAGCGCCTCTGAAAGGAAAGGGGGAAGGGCAAACCAAGCCTGGGCTTCTGGTCCACTGTTTACAGCACCTACCCCCAAGGGACCTCTCTACGTCACCCCACCCAAATCTGTTTCAGTAGCAGCCAAGGCTGACAAGGGCAACATGAAGCAGGCTAGAGAGGGATTGAAGGAAGAACACATCATCTCAAATCCTCCTGCCCCAGCCCCAGAAGACATTGAAAGTAAGCAGGGGACCCAGGCCCCCAGGCCCTGTTCTGAGGGTGTGCCTGCAGCATGGGCACCTCCAGCCCCAGGTTTCCTGGATGCCTAATGGAAATAGGCCCAGCTCTGCCACCTCCCCCAAGAGAGAAATGAGGAGAGCCTGCCACGTCTCAAGTCCAACCTGGGCCCGGAAATGTGAGATCTAGAACGGGGGCTGACGCCAGGCAGGGCGTTCGGTCTCCCATATTTCTCTGAGGAACTGAGCCACATGACATCGCCCACTGAGGCGGGGTGTGGCTGTGTGGGAGGCCGGGTACAGGGGGAGGGAACTCCCACCCCCGCCCAGGCCTTGGATCATTTAGAAGGCAAATGTGCTGGGTTGCCTAGGGAACAGAAGGAAAGGGACTTCCCTAGCACCGGTGACTAGTAAGGGATGGAGATGGGAGCTGTGATGCTGAGAAAATTGTTTCCAAAAAAAAAGTAAAAAGCGGTGACTAAGCAGCCCTGGTTATGTAAAGCGATCCCTGAGGAAGTGTGGGGAAAAGCCTGGAACCCACGCCCGTGTCCCTCCTCCCCACTCCCAGCCCCGGTTCCTGCTGCCTCGGGGAGTTCCACCAGCCCGCCCCCTGCTCCCCGGAACTCCCTGCTCCCCCACAGGATCAGCCCTGGCAGCCCTCACTGCCAAGGACACCCAAAGGTAGTGCACAGGGCACAGAAGAGGGGTGCCGTGCCTTTCCCAGAGGAGGCCCTTGTGACAGTTCTGGGACCTCTGCCTAGAACAGGGCACCCAGGTCAGCTCAACCACGGGGCAAAGGGTCATTTGCCATCCCAGAATCTGGGGCTGTTTCATGCCCAAGACAGAGTTCCAGATTTGAACCCTGACATAGCTCGTCGCTCCCTGTGAATTGAGTAAGTTATCGAACCTCTTTGAGCCAGTTTCCTGGGCTGTAGATGGAAATACTAGCTAACCCCCATGGCTATTGGGGTGAGAAACTAAGACCACTCATGCACAGTTCCAGGCATGGCATTGTCATGTGGCAGGCACACTATATATACCTGCTAGTTCCCTTACCCCTCAGCAGGAAGAACTCTAGAGACCATCTGGTCCCTCCATGGAAGGGAAACTCTGATCATCAGAGTCACTCAGGATTTGAGGAGTCTAACTCTCACTTTAGTGCCTCTGTCCAGGTTCTTCCAGCTGATGAAGGGCCGCGGACTTAGGCACCTTCACTGCCTGGTGGGTATGTGCCCGGGTGAGCCCATGGCTCTGGCCTCAGATTTCTTACCCCAGGTATTCTCCTTGTTCCCAGGACCTGAAAGGCATCCTCTCCCAGGCAGCCCAAGAGAGTGCAGAAACCCACAGCTTTCACAGGCTGTGTTGGCCCCCCACCAAGCCCCCTGTGTGTGGCTTAGGCAGAAGTGCGCGTGCCTCTGGCTCCTTTCTTCCTGCAGTGAGCCCTTAGGAAGGGAGAGGACTGTGCTCTGGACAAATGATTTCAAGGCATAAATCTCAATGGCCCTCAAAAAGCTAGAGAAAGGGCCTCTGTCACCAGTGAAGGTGACCAAACCTTCGTAAGGGGGATAATTGTGATCTGTCACCTGCCATAAGATACCTGGAAGGTGACCCCACTTGCATTTTCCCCTCAGAACAATGTGCCGTCTTCTCTCAGGAGGGTTTGCATGCGCAATCAGAATCCCCTGGGATGTCATTTAAGCCTGGTGTCTTTTCAGTTGTCCTTCTTGGAAAATAAAAATAGCTAATCACCTTCTCATGCTTATACTTCACAAGCCCAAAATATGGGGGACAAAAGCCATCCTCTAGGGATAGAGGCTGAAAACCTCACATTTCCTAGAAGTCCAAGGGGTTGGGAAAGCCCTTAGTTCCTTTTCCAGCACTGTCCCCAGCACTTCTCTTGGATTGACCCTTAAAAGGGCCCCCTGGGCCATGGGGACAATTTGCCATGCTTCAGGAGCAGCTGAGCTGACCACCCGGCAGAGAAGGCTCTGGGAGAGAAGGGGAGACCCCTCAGGAGCAGTGTGATCACCCCGGACCCCTTGCTGTCCTCCCTCCCCACTGCCCACTGGCAGATCCTCTTCCACCCTGCTCCACACTTAGGTTCAAAGCCACCTGCTGTCAGGCCCAGCAAGGCAGGCTATAGGCTTTCTTCTGGGACCCTCAGCATCTCTTTTGTTAGTTGTGGAATTTCAGCTGAACCTTCCTCGACCTTTCTGCTGCTAACCAAGCACAGTGCTGGGCCTTCAATAAGAAATCAATAGGTATCGGCTGGGTCAATGACCGTTCCCAGTGGATACATTGCCTGGCCTCCTCTTCTCGGTGGGGGGCAGCGGGAAGCTGAGGCTTTTCCAGCCCCCTCATATAATGGAGGGTGGAGGACTTTGGCCGGCATCCTAGATGATGGGTCTACTAAGACCTTTGGAGCCCTTTGCCTGGCACCTCCAAGACACCATAAAAAACACATTAGTGTTGGAGTCAGTGACTCATCTGCCTGATTACCTCTGAGTTGGGGGACCTCTGGCAAAGCACTACCTCTGTGCACCTCAGATTCTTCATCTGTACTTAGACACCAGTGCAGCAGTCTCAGGGTTGTGGGGACAGGAAGTGCCTGGGACATCTCAAGTCCTCAGAATACATTGGGGGAGCCCAAACAGGGGGCATCTTGGACCTCACAGGGGCACAGAGTTCTGTGGGCAGTCTGGGTGCACACTGGTCTCCTTTATTGGGATCTCAGGCTCCCCCCTGGCCTAAGCAGCCTGCACAGGGAGCCAGCAGCTGACCAAGTGAGGGAGCCCAGCCCCCACCACTGGCTTCTCCCACCTCCAGGCACTCCTCCCCAGAGACTCATCAATGGAGTTCAGAGGATTAGTCACTGTGCTAGCCCAGAGCAAGGCTGCCTCCCCCACAGCCCAGGCCCCCAACACAGACAGGCCAGCTAAACGCTTAATTGGAGTTCCTCACACTCCCAGGACAGCCTCCTACAAGATAACAGGACTCCGAGCCTCATGGCAGGCCACGACCTAAAGGGGTGCTAACAGTGGGCCAAGGGATTTATTTTCTCCAAAAAGACACTGTCCAGGTGGCCTCAGCTGAGCCGGGGGAGAAGGCTGGGAACCAGTCTCAACGCCCAACACTCTGACAAGACAGGACTCCCAGAACCTTCTTCTAAGAGGCTTACTACAGAGATGTCCCCTTGGGCCTGCTCATCTCAGTAGAGAGTGGCCCCGGCCCAGCAGGAAGGCAGAGAGAAGTCACTCGGATAGAGCAGCTCCTACTCTGTGCTGGGCACCTGGTGAAGGCAGAAGGAGACAGAGGAGCTTGTGCGCGCTGTGCCCACCCTCCTACACCCATCCTGCCACACGCCCTAAGGGAAACAAAGATGTCTCCAAGGCAGTCGCACCCTGGCTTTCCTGATTTAGACACCTGGGGCCCTTGGGGGTCATTAGGGCCTGAGGGATGAGGTCACTTGCCTCCTCACCAATGCTGGGCAAACTGAAATGAACACTCACGACAGAGCTCAGGTGAGCTCAGAACAAGCAGAAGAGCCCAGGTTCAGAGGGGTGCCCAGCTCAGGGGGTACAGGGGCAGCCCTCCCCTTCCCCACTCCAGAGCCAGGAGGCAAAAAGGGGACAATGGTGACTGCTGCCATGGGAGTGCCACTGTGGGGGGACTGTCCAACCCTGAGTCACAAAGAGAGAGATGATGGGAGGAACCAGAATGTGACGAGGGCCCTGAGGAGCATAGGTAGGACTAGAAGAAGGAAGCTGGGCTGCCCTTTCTCATTTAGGGCCCGGGGAAGGCAGCCAGCAAAGGAAAACTCCACAGGTCCTCAGCCTCCCCAGCATGCATGCGTGCCCTAATTGGATCCTCAACCTCCTGCAAAGTTATCCTTAGCACCAGGAAATTGCCTCATGGTTGCATTCTCTCCACCCTGGGACCCAGAGAGTTTTGTCATTGACAACTCTGGTCACTTCTGTCACCACCCCCAGCTCTGAGAGTAGTAACAAGTGCATTGTGCAGGGTGAGGGAGGATGGGAGCCTGGCCAGTGCAGAGCAGGGCAGGGCAGGGCAGGCCAGTAGCCAGGGGTTGAGCCACTTACACAGAAACCCAAACAAATGCACTGCCTGCACACCTCTTTTAGGAGCCTACCCCTCCCCTACAGGTCCAAGGGAAGTATCCCCACTTTCTTTGCTGCCCTTCTTATACCCAGAGGCCAAGCCCACCCTGGATCAGCTTTCATAGCCTGGAGGGGAGATCCCACCCACACCCTGTCCTCCCCAGTTCAATATCAACCCCACCTGTCTCCCAGAGATCCCTCCTTCCCCAATCTAGGAAGCCACAGCTGCCTGGACAGAATTTCCCACAGCAACGTAGCACTCAGCGTTCTCTAACTGCTGCATGTGGGTCCCCAGCTCTGAGGTCCTCCTGAGGTTGGGCCCAGGAGGCATGCTAGTGTTTGGCTGTGTGCACTATTAGGGCCCAGGGCCCAGAGGGACTGCTTGTGTCTCAGGGAGCAGAAACAAAGGGGAACCTCTTCCTACCAAGACAGGCTTGTTCTCTGGTCCTGAGTTCCCCGAGGGCAGGGTTGGGTCCTGTGGGAGCCTTACAGCTCCTGACATCATTTATCACAGGGGCTCCACAGAGGGAAATGGGGCCATAGGGAAGTGACACTGTCCCTTCGCCTTGTGGTTATGGCTCACACAGTGCCAATGATGTCCCCTGAGGACAAACAACCTCAGCCAAGTGTCTGCCACACTGACCTGTCCCAGATGTTGCTCGGTGCTGTCTCCCTACCAACCCCAGGGGGCCTAGGGGCCCCAGCAGGGAGCAGACCCACATGTTTTCTGAAAACATCATTTGCAGTCCCAGGTCTGGAGAAAAGGGTCAGGAGGAGGTGCCGGCCTGGAGCCACACCCTTATCCCAAACCCCAGCGCTGCCACCTGGCTGTGACTCAGGGGAGGCACCCACCTGTCTAAGCCTTGGGGGCACCCAAGGTTCCACTGGCATCAAAAGATTTGACTTATCCTTTGGACGCTCAAAAATAGCTCTTGGGCAAGATTTGCATACACTTTTGTCTTCTGGCTCCTTGACCTACTCCTACTTAAGGAAACACTAAAACATGAACACAAAAACACCTTACCTATGGCCTGATTTTACCATTTTACCATTCCCAGCCCAGACATACCTCCCCCTCCCCAGAATCTGTCTTCTTTTCCTCTCCCTGACACCCCCTTCGCCTTCTAGCCCTTTCCTCTGAGCCACTCCTTCCCTTCCGCTCTCTGCCAAGGGAGATGAGGCAGACAGAGGGAGGGCTGGCCGTCCTGGACAAGCCCACATCCTCACCTTTGAAGCGCAGACTATGGAACTCCGAAACAGCATCCTCGGGGCCTGAGCAGCAGGTCTTGCCTCCTCCAACCCCCAAAGGTCTGCTCGCAGGGCCACCCCTCCCCCATTCCGGAAGTGGGCCATGATGCAGCTGCGGGGAGAGAGGACAGAGTATGGACTGGGGGGAAGTGGTTGGAATAGAGAAAACAGGGAAGGGGGCACCCCTGTCCAACTAAACTTCTTTCCTAGCCTTTCCCTGTTTTCTCCAGTTCATGCTGCTTGTCTGCGAAACAGCCTCTTCTGTGGCCCCCACCCCTCCCCTCAGCAATTGCTTTCCCCTCCCTTCCCCCATTTCCACCCAAGCCCACCCTCACTGGAACCCCTCATAAGCCACCGCAGCCCACCCCTCACCCCACCCCCCAACAAGCCATGTCTCCCTGCCATCCTTCAGGTAGGCCCAGCTACTATTGTGACACCTTGCTGGCCACCACCTTGGGAACCTGGCTCTGAAAACTGACCTGCCACCCCTTCTCCATCTCCCATTTCATAACCTGTTACTAAGCTTATTACATCAACAAGCAATTGTGTTTTAACCAGTTGGGAAATAGGTGATAGAATCAGAGTTCAGGAGGAATCTGTGTTTGCAAGATAAGGCAAGAATTAATATAAAGAAAAGATGAGAGAAAATGCAGGGTGCACTGGACCTGTGCAGAAATCAGTGGTGGAGAGGGTGGGAGAGGATGCAGTGACCCCAGCCGAAAGGCCAGCGGTTCGAAGGCTAAGAGCAAGGGGCTGGTGTGCCCAAGGGCCCAGCACACCCTGCAGCCAGCCCAGCTGCTGTTCAGAGGGCCTCGAATAGCGGGGAGAGGGTGAGGAAGCCCCTGAAACACACAATGTTGCTGTTTAAAGACTGTCTACCAGCTTCAACATGGGTTGCTCTTTAAACCTTGGAGAAGATTCATGTTTTCTACCCAATCATATCTATGAGTAAAAAGGGGGATGAAGGGATGGCAAAAGGTTTGCAATAGCTCCTGGAGACCCACATGCCCCCCAAACTCCTGGGTGTGACCCTTCCTCCCCGCATGTGATCCCCCAGAGCCAGCCTTTCGGGATTGTGCTCTTCAGAGAAACTGTAGCCCTAACCAAGGCTTTTTAAGTGCTATTCTGGGTTTGGGGGCGGTAGCGGAGGGTTGATGGTCCGAGAGGTCCTGGTAGGGATAAATGGGCCAGAGAAGCTCACTGCCAGCGCCTCCGGAACGGAAACCGCCCCCCTCTCCCAAGAGCCAAGGAGTCGGGCAATCCTTCCTGCCCACTCAGATTCCGGAAGCCCTTGGAGTCTGGAGAACCCGCCTCCCCAACCTCTCTCGCGCTTCCTCTGTCTGTCTCCTTCTCGAGACTCCTGTGAGTGCACAGGAGGGCTGAGGGAAGCCCCGCGTGCCTGTGATGAACGGAGCTAATTTCTGGTTTGCTGGTATGCCGGGGAGACGCTGCCTCCGTTCCCTCCTTCCCAGCAAACCCTCTCCCACACACAGACAAATAGGCTGCATATTTAATTGGAATTCCTCACACCTACAGGGTAAAGCCTTGTCAGTAGAAATAGAGCCCACAGCCAGCTGGCTTCCCCCATTCCACCCACCTTGTCTCTTAAAAAGAAACCCCCTCCCATACGTGAACACCCACCCACGGGCCCTCGTGCGTCCCTCCCAGCACGGTTGTAAAGGAGGGATTGGTTGGCAGTGACGCTCCCTTCCTGGGCTGCTACAGTTGGGCCCACCCAGCAGAGACCACCCGGCAGCTTCTCCCTGGCAGGCCCTCCCTGGTTGCCTCCTCATTGCCTACCTCAGGGACCCCCAGCCAAAGCTCCTGGGGCTCCAGGGTCCCTGAAGGATACTGAGAGACACTGGCTGTGTGGGTATCAGATACCAGGTGACATGGAGAAGGAAGGAGAACTGTACCTAGAAGAGCTATGCCAGCCCCTCTCTCGTGGCACAGGTGGGAAACCTGTCACACAGAGCTGGGCCCCACCTGGTTCTCCGTTCCACTTTCCCTGTGGCATCTCTCCCTATGTGGGGTGTGGGCGGCTGCAGGATGGAGGAAGGAACTCCTGGCAACTAAGAGACTGGAGGGCACACAAGGGCAGGAACCAAAAAGGGGTTGACCCGCACTGAGCAGTTCTTACGGAGAAAGTCAGCTTGGTTTATTTCCTATAGGATGCCAGAGAAGGGGTCTAGGTCAATAATCTGGGGTGACAGAAGGTCAAGACGGTGGCTGGTCTGGTACAGCTCAGGGCTTCCTCAGCAGCCCCCAACCAGAGCTCTGCCCAGAAACCACGTCCTGGTGGGGACAGATGGGCCAGAGAAACGTACTGCCAGCACCTCCAGAACAGGAAACCCCCAAGCCTTGTGATGTGACCTCAGCATGCAGGGTCAGCTGCCACAGCTGGGCCCCATGGTTGGGGATTAGTTTCTTATCACCCTCTCCTTGTCAAGGAGGGGCTTCTGTCTGGCTAGCTCTTTCAGCCTGGTGCCAGGCCAGGCCAAACTTGGGTGTCAATGAATACACAGCTGCCTGTGGGGCTCTGAGGGGCGCTGTGACATCTCATTCTCCCTCATGAACATCATCTCAGTTTGCCTGAAAGTTCACCATTAGTGACTCATTTCTTTGGGTTAAACATTGCCCTCCCTTTCTCAGCGCAGCTGCTCTAGGAAAGGGTAACTCATTGAGTTCTTCTCATCCTCTAGTCTAGTGAATGGGAATAGAGCCGAGATCTAGGAGGCCAAGCGGGAAGGAGGAAGCGGAAGGGGAGAAGGAGGCAAAGAATAGGGGAAGCTACTGAAAGAGAAGATGAGACCAAAGAATAGCAAGCAGCACCTCGGCCCTGCCTCCTGTGCTGCCTTTCACGAGTCATCACTGATCCGAGATGAGTCCAAGAAGCCCCCTTTATTCAGTACAGCCCTCTGTGATTTACAAATCCCGTTCATCTCCATCCTCTTAGTTCAGGAAAGCCAGAAGGAGAGAGGTTCGTGTACTGTGTGGCAGCTGAGAGGCTGAGGCTCTGCCAGTGAGCAGGAGAGCCAGGTCCCCCACCTCCCCTCTGCAGAACCTCAAGGCACCCTCACCAAGCTCACCTTCTCCCCAGCTCACCCAAGTCCTCTGCTCAGAGCCTCGAGAGTCACAGTAGAGAGACAAGAATGAAACAGTGCCAGGAAGGGTGTGGGGGAACAGAAGGGAGAAATGCAAGGCCCTCAAGGGGCTGTGGCATGGGGGGCAGCAAGTTTACCCCAAGTCCTAAAGCCCCCGACTGAGACCCGATGCGGGAGGAGATGTGGATGAAGGCCAGAGTCCCCAGTTGCTCACTAGTAACAAGTCTGATGGGTCCTTCTATTGGCAGCTGTGCACCGCAGGCATCCCCATGGGTGCTGGAGGGCCCGAGGAGAGCTCAGCTGGCCTTGGTGTGTGGAGCAGCCCTGTTCCAGGCAGAGGGGTAGGCTGGACCCAAGAGGGTCCTCAAGGAGATAGTGAAGGAGGCAGGAAGAGACCCCAGGAGCCCTGCTAAGAAATCCCACAGGCTTTCAGCCCCTTCCTCTGTCCCTGCTTTGCTTCCCTCGAGTCACAGTTCCGTCTGTATACCTCTGTCCCCCAGGAAGGGGTCTGTCCGCCACGGTGAACCTGTCCCCCGGCTCTTCCTCTTAATGAGCCAGGTTAAACATGCTGTAATCAGAGTAATAATACACCTGGGCTGGTTCTGCAGCGAACTGCCTTTTGTACTGCAATAGGACATTAATAGCAATTATTCTGCTTTGTAATTGAAGCTTTAAATACTAATTCAAACAGCCAGAGGAAAACCAATTAGTGCTAATTTATCTCTATGTGTTTTCCAGAGCTGGTGTCTGTCACACTGTGAAGAAATAGGTTGGTAATTAGTATAGTTGGGTGGTGGATAGAAGTAATTATCAGATTCTTTCATTTTTCTCCAGGAAAAAAATGGGTGGGGGGTGGGGAAGGCCAAGATAGGTTCTATAAGTCTTTGTTCCCCTGAAGTTTACAGAAAGGCCCATGTTAACGCTGATGTCCCAGCCCTCAGCACCTGAACTGTACAGGTACATCTGAGAGACAGGTGGGCTCTGGTAGAGGCTGCCTGCAGGCCTTCCCAAGGACCCTCCAGCTTGACAGGCTCACAAAGGTACCACCAGCAACATTACAGTCACCAGAACATTCTAATTTGTCTGCGGAAAGGCTTGTGAGCACAGGGGAAGGGACTGTGGGGGCTCAGGCTAGCCTCTCAGTGTCCAGCTGTGCAGCCTCCGAGGAGGCTCTGAACATCTCTGAACACCAGTTTTCTCATTTGCAAATGGACAGACTGATACCCACCTAACTGGATTGTTGTAAGGAATAAATCAAGTAAAATCACCTTTATAATGGGCCTAGAACCCAGTGATAATAAGTATAGATTACCAAGTGCTTACCATTTGCCTTCTTGTAGAAGACCCTCCAAAGCCACACGGCTGATTCATCAATTAGTTTATGTCCCTCTTTTCTCTCTTGTCCATACCGTTCAGCAGCTCTATAGCTCAGGAGACATTGTTGATTTCCCTAAGCCTGTTTCCTCACCTGTGGAGTGGGGGTACTTTCCCTGTAGGCAACCCCAGCCTGTGCCCTGACTGAGAATGGAGCAGGTGACCCTTTGGTTCACAGGCTCAACCCACGGAGCCACACCAGCCAGGGCGAAACTTATTTTTTTTTAAAGGAAGGAACATATGCTAGAGATATTTTGAAGGAGAACTGACAAAATTTGATAAGTGACTAGATAAGGGTGATGAAGGAGAAAGAGGAATCAAAAATAACTCTGAGATTTTGAGACTGGGTGATAGGAGAAATGACAAGGGAAAGGAAGTTATATAGGGGAGTCAGAGAAAGAGGGAATGATCCCCCTGCAGCTTCAGGCTATGCCGGTGGAGGTTGGAGGATATTCATGCAGCTGGAGAGGAAGGAGGACTGAGGGGTGGGGGTGGGATAGGCCCTGCTTACCAGGCTGAGGGACAGCCTGGGTCAAACACCCAACTTGGTATCTCCTCACCCAAATGCTTGTCCATACCTGCCTTTCTCAACAGGGCCCTTAAAAGAAAGGCCCCAAAACATGACCCTGAGGCAACCCCAGCCACAGGACCAGCTGGCCTTGGGGCTTTGGTACTGGGTTGCTTGGTTGGGTTGCAAGGAGCACGGGGCTGAAGAGGCCAGGACTGACTGAATGCTGACCATGAGAGCCAAGAGCCAGCTGGGAGTGGAGGCTGGCCTGTCTCCGACCTGTGGCGGCAGGAGACAGGACACACTGTCATTACTGATGACTGTGCCCACATGTAAAGTGAGTCAACTCATCTCTGAAGGCTGCAGAACCATTTCCCCACTGAGAAGGGTCCTCCTGAATTTCAGTTCCCTCATGCTCCATTGTCCCTAAATGAACTATCAGTGCCCAGAAGCCCATTCTGTCTCTACTGACTTAGTGATCTATGGAGGCTTTGGGCCTGCTGCAGTCTCAAGACCAAGCCCCAGATCACACAGACACCCTCTGGCTTCTGCAACCATTGCCTCCTATCTGCTGGTGCAGGGCCAAGGGTGGGCTTCCTGAGGCTTCCAGCAAAAAGTAGCCTCCTGACCTGGGCCATCCAGGGGCCAGCAGTAATCCTGCCTTTTCTTCCCTTTGGGTCCCCTCTCTCCAGGTCCCCTTCCACCCTGCCCCCACACTCCTGCACCAGCCCTGGAGCACTGCTGAACCATCACTGCCTCCAAAGACTCTGCATAGACTGAGCCCGAGGCCCCACCAGAGGCAGTTGCGTCACTGTTGCCTTGGCAACTGAAGGGGTAGTTGAAAAGTAACTCACAAAGCAAACAACATGAGCTCCACATGGGTGACTGGGGAAGTCACCTCAGTATCATGGGGCTATGGGTTGGGGGTCTGCCCAAGTCCTCTTGCTGAGGCTGCTCTGAGGGGCTCCCATGAGCCCTCCAAACCCCAGACAAGGAGCACTTCACCACACACAGCAGTAGCATGCATGTTCTTGCTCTTCTAGGAGCTGTCTTACCAGAAGACATAAGATTATCGCCATTGTCTTGTGGTGAGGGTCCCAACTCACACGCACTGGGCACTAATGAGGCTGAGACTTCAGCCCTGAAAGTTGTCAGACAGGAGGAGGGCAGAGCCACTGAGGAGAGCACATGACCAGTGACTGCTGGCTAGTGCCTGTCAGCAACAGCATGATGAGACCCCCGCTTACACAGGCCTCTCACGCTAAATGTCCTCACCAGACCTTAGGCCATTTGGAGGAGCTTCAGCAGGTGCAGAAGGAAAACCTTACAGGTGTGTGCCTAAGATTCCAAAGTGCTTTTCGAAAATAACTTACTCAGTTATAAATATATGCACCAAGTACGCAGATCTTCAGTGTAAAACATCATGGTTTTACCCATTGTCTTAGTCAGTTTGGTCTGCTATAACAGAATACCATATCACAGAATGCTATAATGACTGGGTGGCTTATAAACAACTGACATTTATTTCTCACAGTTCTGAAGGCTGAAAGTCTAAAGTCAATGCATAGCAAAGCCAACTGCTCACTGCATGCTTACCTGGAGGAAAGAAGGGAGGGGGGAAACAAGTTCTCTTGTGCCTCCCATGAGGGCACTAATCCCAATCATGAGGGCCCCACCCTTTCAGTCTAATCCGAAATTGCCTCCCAAAGGCCCCACTTCCTAATACATTGTGGGGTGAGGTTTTCACATATGCATTTTTGTGGGAACACAAATATTCCATCCATTACACAAGCAACCACCACAAGTTAAAGATATGGAATACTTCCAGGACACCAAAAGGCTCCCATATGCCTCTTCCCAGTCAACCTCCCCGCCTGAAGGGTACATGACTGACTGTACTCTTCAGTACAGTTAGATTTACTGTTGAGCTCATGTAGATGGAACCACAAAATGGGTGCTTTGCTGGGTCTGGGTGCTTGCACAGTAGACTGTGGTGTGGTGTGGTGAAATTCAGCCACAGTATTGTACAAGGTAGTGGTCCATTCTTTCCTTTTGCTCCATGGCATACCTCTTGCTTTTAGATTTCACATTTGTGTTCTCCAAGTCTACGATTCGCAACTGTTACTCCAATGGACCATGCCCAGGTGTGCTCAGTTCCAGGGTGCACCCTTTCCTCTCCCACTGGAAAACTCATGTAGGAATGTGAGTGGGTATAATGATATGGGGATAACTTTGATTTCCCTCTTATTTACCACAAAAAAAAAAAAAAAAGTGTGGAGGAATTATTTGAAAACAGCGGCACTTTATTATTAGCAACATATTGGTGATATATCTCACAACGGCTGGTACATCAGCGTGTTACAGCTTTTAGGCTGAGAACTGCTAGTCTAAGTGGTGTGATTTCAGGTAAAGGAAGGTCATTTCCTGTCCCCAAAATATCTCTTTTCTCTACCCCACTGCTTTCTCTGAAGTCCACAGCCCCCTACCCCAGTGGATTTATTGTGCTTTGTCAAACAGCCCCAGGGTCCTCTTTTAAGATGCAAGAGCTCCTGAGGAGAGAAAATCCATTAAACCTACTTACCTCAGTGAGACGTAAAAGGAAACTGGAAACTCCCTGTACGGTGTGGAACACTTTTCCCACACTTCCTCTCTTTACCCCACAAAGAGGTCATGGGTATGGTATTATCAGGCTCATTTTGCAAATGAGGAAACTGAGGCTTGGGGAGATGAAATAACTAGCCTAAGGTTGCACAACTGTTCTGTTGAAGGAGCAATCATTCAAACCCTCAGAAGCCCATGCTGAGACCCAAGTGGGTGGGTGGGAGGCATTCGGCATCTGTGATCAAGGAGAGAGAAGGGCACAGAGAGAAGAGGATGCTGTGCTGAATGGGAAAGGTGACCCCTGGGCCATAAATCCAAGTGTCAGATGAAACAGAGAACTTTCCTATTGGATTCCACGTCCCCTGGGCACAGCCACCCCAGAGCCAGGGGGGTATATGCACTGGTGAGGAGGTCTGTCCACCGCCAGCACCAACTCCCTTCCATTCTTGGCAACCACCAAGGCCAGGTGCAGGGATGTGTCACAAACCAGGTCACATCCCCATAGAGATGGACAGGAACATTCCTGTCTCTGAAGGGCCAGTTTCTTCACGTACCTCTTGGGATGGAGAAGAATGCTCCTTCGAGAAGTTTATGGAGTGTAAACTCCATGCCAAGGACCCTATAGACACTATTTGTCCACAGTAGCCCTGGGGTGTGGGTGTTCAGAGGCCCCATTTTCACGTAAGTGTCCATGAGGCTGCAAACTGCATGAGGGCGGAGGCCATTCCATTGCCAGCATTTATCACTATGCCTGGCACATACTGGTCCTAGTTCCTATCTGTCACTCAGAGGTGTATGGTGGGTTTGCCTGACCTTCATCAGCAGATGGTCTCACTGCAGCAGGACTGGGCAGAGGCCCAACATCAGGATGAGGAAGGCCCAGCCCTGGAGAAGGAGACATGGGCTTTAAAAGAAAAAAGACGTACTTAATGAGTTCATCAAGGGAGACCAAGAAGCCAGCAGCCTCTATCTGTTGATGGGAGGCAAGAACTCTTCCTCAAAAATAGCCCCTGCACTGCCCATAATCCTGCCATATACAGTGTCTTGACTACCTTGGGTCTTACAGGTTGAGTGAGGATCAAGTTACACAGTTCACCAGCCCCACTCTAGGCCCAGCACTGTGTTTGGCTGAGAGATAACAAAATGGACAGAATGCAACAGTGACCTCAGGGTCTAGAAGAGAAGAGGTGCCAAGCCTAGGACTGCCATGGGCTATGGATAGAGCCCCTCCGGGGTGGGGCTGCCATGTGTGAGGCACTAAGCAGGCGCGCGCACACACAAACGGGTGCGTGAACCACGTGACTCATATGTGACCCTGAAGTCGATAAGGAATCTCGTGGAAGAGATTTTAGCAGGAGAGCAACAAAGTCAATTTTATTTTCCATTGTGCTAATTTTGGCAGCACCAGTGATAGGAAGGATGGACTCATGGGGGAGGCAGTGGCACTGTCAGCTAAGCCTGTGTATTCTGAGGGATTCACATGTCATTAGCCAGCACTCTAGCCTAACAACTAATACCTCTGCAGAGAATCACCTGGACTTGGGGAGAGGCCGCAGTGGAAGGTAGGAGTCAGCAATGGAGGAGAAGGTGTGTCAGGAGAAGCTAATAGGAAGGCAGCCTTGTCACATCCCCCAGGGTGGAGAGGCTGGGTGTCAACTTCCACATGCAAACTCTTGTGCTGAATTCCAGAGAGAGGATCAATAATATTGTAGCTATTGTGTATGGGGCCTGGTGTGTACTAGATTTATCGGAACACTTTGTAAAATTATGAAATTGTCTGACCACTATGCTACATGTGAAGCTAATATAAAATAATATTCAAAGCCAATACAATTGGAAAATAAAAGCAAAATATTTTAGAGAATGAGGAGCTTTCAAAACATTTTTCTTTTAACATACACCATAGGCTATTTGGGTAACAAGCACAAGGTGTGCCCTGGGCTGAAGCTCTGATTTGCTGTCAATTTTCTTCATCTCTAGTTTATTTCTTCAAGTGATTTCATATGAGGAAAATGGATCCAAAGCATTAAGTGAAGAATATACAAGGAAACAGATGAGCACTTCCCCTAAGGAAGAGAAGCTCTGAAGACAAAGTGTAAACTCTAGAGTGTCAACTCCATGAGGCCAGGGAACAAGTCTTGAAGCAACCAGGGGTGGACTAGGTGACTTGCCAGACTTCTGCCAGCTCTCAGAGAGGATAACTGTGTCTCGATCCATTTGAGCTACTACAACTGCCATAGACTGTGTAGCTTAAAAAGCAAAGGCGCATTTCTCAGAGTTCTGGGAAGGCCAAGATCAAGATGCCAATCGAGCCAGAGTTTGGTGACAGCCACCTTCTCCCTGTACCCTCAAGTGGTGGAGCGAACAGAGAGGAAGCTCACTCTCTCTCTCTCTCTCCCCCGCTCCCCTCCCTCTCTCTGTGGCACATCTAAGGGCACTAATCCCATCATGAGAGCTCCACCCTCTGACTTTATCACCTTTCAACAATCTTACCTCCTAACATCGTCACACAAGGCAAACTAGAGTTCCAATATATGAGCAGGCGAATGGGGGAAGACAGACAAATGTTCAGTCCATTGTACTCTGTCCCCTTATTCCTTTGTCCTTGGCCATTCTCGCAAGGAAGAGTTGCTCAGAGTTGTTTGGAGTGGAAAGAATTATGGCCTGGGATTAACCCCAGGTTTCAGCCTCAACTGAGGCATCTCTGAGATATTAGGCGAAAAAGCTTCCTTGGCCGAAGTTTTTTGCATAAAGCAAAAAGGATAGAAATTTTCTAATTCCTTCAACTCCAAGGTCCCAAAGTTCTTTGATTTGGGATGGGGGAGGAAAAGGAAAACTATGGTAAGGAAATGGCCCCATTTTGCTTCTCAGAGGTAACATCCTCTCTGGAGCCCTCCAGTCCCTTTTATCTTCAGAGGTGAGATCCCTGGAGGCCTGGCAAAGAAGAAACCCAGTTGGGTGAATATCAGGCCATGCACCCCATGGAATTTGGCCTTCTCCTCCCTTCAGGACTGAGAATCTGACAGTCTAGGGCATCTCAAAACCTATTGCACTTTTTCTCAACCATGGGCAGGGGCTGAGGTCAGAAATACCCAGGAAGGCCAATGGAGCAGAATTCTGGCTATATCTGTAGATAGGTATTTTGAAGGACCATCCTGCATTTTGTCTGGAATGCTCCTTGCCATGTGTTATACATACAGTATAACTCTCCCCGAGGGACAATGAAACTCAGTTCAGTGTGATCCAGTGGAATTTGTTACGAAGGAATTTCACCGGAGTGGGGAGCAGCATAGATTCCATATTCAGGACATCACCTGGTTAATAAAAAACTACATAGCTGCCAAAAACACATATGATTTCCTTTTCTTTTTTTTTTTTTCCCTTTAAATAATGAGGGGTGTGTTGTTTCCCCTGTTTTTGCCAGTTTAAATTGAGATTTTTTTTTAAACAATAAGCAAACTAATAGTAGGGGTTAAATAATTTGTTGAAGGGTGGGGAGGAGAAAGGAGATGGGGTTGGGAGAGGGGGTTGGGGGACTGGAATCTGCCAGTAGCAGCAATAAATGCAGTTATGCCTCAGGCATAATATATCAAAGGAAATATAATGCATCCAGCTTAAAACTAATGATTGCCATATAATTAGATGAGAAGCATTGTGCTATAAATGTGTATTCTTTAGCGTGCTGTGATTTTACTGTAAAAAGAGAGTGAGAGCGAGAAAGAAGGAGACAGAAAAACACAGAGCCCAGCAACATACTATAAAAAGAACCTTCTGTTGACTTCTCTACTGTTTAGTATTCCTTGGCTGTTCTCCCTTGGGAGTGTGTAATTAGTACTTTATGAAGAGTACATTTAAAGCAGTTTAATATTCACCTCATTCAATCTGAAACAATGTGATCCATGCTTAGACAAATCAGTGCTCCTTGCTGACATAATCTGTCAGAACATTACCTCTGAAAAGACCTTTCAAGAGGTTTGGATGTTAATTAGTTGTCTATCATGTATAAACAGAGCAGTGAGCAGAAGGGGCTCCGACAGGCCAGAGGGATACGTGGGGAAATGCATTTTGTATGAACACGACTTGCAGGGGGGTCTCCTTGCTCTCCCCGCCTCCCCCACACCCCCACCTCTCCTGTGCCAGCAGCCACACAGGCTTTGGACTTCTTCCGGGCAAGAATAAAGCTTTCTGGTTGGCTTCAAGGGGCATTGCCAGCCCCCAGAAGGGACCGTGAATGCCAAAGGGTTTCCCCGCACACCACACCGCCACCTCTGCCTCTGAGGCCACCTGCAAGGTGTAACAGGAAGCATGCCCTCACAGGCCCATCTGGGCTTACTCAGGGGCTCCAAGCCTTGAGGCCCAGCTGGGTCCCTTCTCCTGTGGGCGAACAGGGCCTTAAAGAGATAGAGAAGGGGGCATCCTGACACCTGTCTTCCTGCTCACCTGCAAGTTCTCCTCGGGGGGCCAGTGCACTGGAAACAGAGCTGCATGGTGCAAGAGAGGCTCATACACAAGGAAACTGACAGACACGCAGCTTCCTTTACACCCTAGACTCACCGGACACCGGCCAGGCTGTGAACCTGCAGGCGTACATCCAGGCCCCGCCTGCAGCGTGGCCCTTCTTCCAAGTGCATCCTGACAGGCCTAGGGCCCGGCTCTGCCTGGGGGAGCTGCCTAGGGATTTGAACTAGCTCTCCCTCCTTCTGGACTTAGAATGCCTGCATGTGAAGCAATTCCTAGCCTATTAGAGATGCTTACGAAGTAGTGGGTCAGGACATGTTCTGTTGTTCTTGCCAGGCCCGTGATTCCAAGGGTCAGATGTCCCTCAACAGACCCCCTGCTATCTCCCCCTACAGGTCCTCCGTTTCCCACTCCCAAGCACCCCACTTTCCTTCCGTGGCCTCAACACCTACGGCCTCTTTAACATTCATCCCATAGGTATCCACTAAGCACCTACTATGTGCATTGCATGAGCCACATTCTAGGGCAGCGAAGACATTTAATTCATGGTCTTGGCTCATGAGACATTTACAAACCCAAAAACCAATCACTGCAGTTGGAGGTAATTGTCAGTAGTGTCAGGGAAGCGATGTAATTTAGCAGTTAAGAGGGAGGGCATTGGAGTCAAACTGCCTGGATTCGGATCCCAGCCTTTCCCTGAACAGCTAGTGACCTTGGCAGGTTGTTTAGCTGCTCTGAGCCTCAGCCTGCTTGCCTGTAAAATGAAGGCAAGAATATGTAGCTCACAGTTTTCTGAATGTTAAATGAGATAATTCAGTAAAGCATCTGGTGCAAGGCTTAGGGTGAGTGCTCAACAAATGTTTGCTCCACCGCCCTCTCTCCCTAAATAGTGCGACAATAGCAGCTCAGTCAAAATGCCTGAAGGTAGAAGAGGGAGATACTAACTAGTAGCTTGGAAGGCTTCCTAAAGGAGGTGACATTTGGACTGTGTTTTAAAGGGCTAAGTAGAAGTTTACTTGGTAAAGATGTGACAGGAGGGCTTTCTAAATAAAGGAACAGCACATGACAGGTGGGCGGGGGCACAGAAATGGGAAAGGCGTTTGGAACCTGAAGACATGACCCCTGTGTTCTGTGTCCCACTGCTGGAGTCACTGTCAGAGCTGGGAGGCTGGTCCAGGGGAGCCCTGTAGAGCCAGTCATGGGATGGCACAGGTGAGAGGAACAGAGGGCTCGGGTGGGTAACAATGGGTTCTTCCAACAGCCTAGGAAGCAGTGGTACATTTCTCAAAAAGGAGAATTAAGATCTCAAACACAGGGCCTGGGTATCCACCTGAAGCTGAACCTACAGGCAGAGCCAGGCTCCCAGGGAGGCAGCAGGACATTGGAGAGAGCAGGACCACAGGCTTTGGTCCATTCCCGCCCTGCTCTGGCCCCTGTGGCTGTGAGCCCTAACCCCTCTGCACCACCTGCCCAGGGTGGCATGCGGCCTCTAGCAAAGGCCTGGGACACAAAAGACACTTGGTAGATGGTCACTTCTATCATTAATACAAAGAGCTTGCTCTGGTCACTGATTTTTGGAACTGCTGTCCCTCTCAGGTTTTTCACTTGACAAGAAGCCAGGAACCAAGAGGTGTGGGGGGTCCTCAGTTTCCTCTCAGCAGAATCCTGGGTCTCAGTCTGCACAAGGCTTCTTCTAGCCCTACAGACCTCCAGACTCCTCTCCTGCTCAAGCCAGTGCTGGGGGGGAGCCCAGGTCTCCATCTGCCAAAACCAGCCCCTCAACCCAATATCAGCTCGTTCTTTCCCGGTGAAACCCCAGGCCTTTCCCTCTGAGGTTGCTGGCAGAGTGCCCTCTGACCAGCCACCCCAAGAATAGGTTGGGCCAGCCCCAGGCCCTGCATTCTCTCCTTCTTTCATCAAACAGTCCTAGTGACACCTTCTTCTGCCTGTCGCCTATAGTGCCTGCTCGGAGGTAGGAACTTTGCATGGTACTTTCACAACAGCCCTGGAAATGGGCCTTGACCCAGCCATAAGGCATCTAGACCAGGTTCAAGGGAGCATTAATGAGTGGTTCAAAGGCCTGTGGCAAGCTAGGGTTCTAGGTCTTCTCTGTTTCCAGTTCACCCACCCACCCACTTTCTGCTGACTAGCCCAAGGGCAGCCAACTGCAGCCTGGCCTCTTCTTGTAGGACCTGTGAGCTAAGAATGGTTTTTCATGTTTTAAAGAGCTGAAAGGAAAAAAAACAAAGAGCATGTGACCAGAATCATATGTGGCCCATACACCTCAAATATTTACTACCTGGGCCTTTACAGAAAGTTTACTGACCCTGCACTAGAATCTACGGGACATTCAACTTGGTGCAAGACATTGGTACTAGAGATGCCATGTGAAAAAGCCACAGTAAGGAAGACTGACGCTGGACCAGGGCAATCCCTCCATGTGACCTATAGCTCCAAAACCATTTTTTTTTTTTTACAAGGCCTTTGGTAGAGATGCAAGAGGACTAAAAGGAACACCAGCAGTTTTCTCTTTGTGTCTATTTCATGGAATTACTATCCCCTTTTTTTTTTTTTTTTTTTTTTTTTTAGTGAAAAATGGAAAAGCTGAGAGACAAAATGACTAATTTAACCCTGGTGAATACTGTCCCCAGGGTCCGAGCCCTCAAGGCTCCAGCTGCCTCCCACCCCCAGGGCATCTGGGAGGGAGGAGGGGCTCTGAGACAGATGCAGGATGCAGGGCTGCAGGAGACCAGCCAGGAGGAGGGCAACTGTGGGGACTGTTAGCCCCAGTTGCCTCCCTCTTTTCATACAGATTGAATTTAAACGCATCTCAAATTGTCTTTCTCAACACAAGCTTAAGTATCTTGTAGTTGTTACCGCCGTTGAGCCAGCCCTCAAGAAGAGCACCCCAATTTTCTGTATCTCAGGGGCGATTGCACCTCATACCCATCAAGCTAATAATAGTCCCAGCGCTCCTGCCAGCTGGCTGTGTGACTTAGGGTAGGCCACTGTCCCTCTCTGTACCTTCTTTTCCTCCCCAGAAAATGGAATCAGTGGCTCTCCACCTCCTTAGCCCACATGCATGCACTCTGTTCGAGTGAATGAGATCATGTCTGTGTTCTGCTTGGCGGAAGGAAGCCGCAGCCAGAGTCCAAGGCAGCATTCTTTTCTGGGTCTAGTTGAGCAGTTGCCATGAAGTTGCTGAGATGTGGAAGCATTTTGAAGGCCTTGGGAACTGGTTTCAGGAATACTAGCGGGAGGTAGTAAGTCAGAACCAGCCTAAACTTCTGAGTCAGGTGTGTGTTCAAGCCCAGCTCACCACTTCCCAGCTTTGGCAAACCACCCAATCGATCTTACCCTCAGTTTCCTCACCTATAAAATGGGAATAATCCCAACAGCCAAGGGCTATTTGGTCAAGGATTAAGTAGTCCCTGGCACTCATAACTGTGAATGCTGTGGGCCCTGTCAGGACTCTTCTTCGGGTTTCTCTATGAACTGTCTCCACAGAAGTGCCAATATCCTCTGCCAATGGCTCCCTCAGGCAGCCTTAGGCAGTAGGGATGGGCTGACTTACCAAGCCCCTCCTTTTGAAAAAGAAAAGTGAGAACTGGGTCAGTGAGCACAGCTCTCTCCCAGGCATTGGCCAAGCAGCCGAGGCCTGCAGGGTGAGGGGACTGGGTGAGGCCAGATGTCCCCTGAAGCCCTTTAACCCCGGGGAGTGGCGGAGAAAGGCTCGTGGGTTCTGAACCCAGCAGTCCCAACCTTGGCAAACCAACACTCCCAGCCTGACTGCTCTCCAAAATGAAGGGCATCAATGAACTCTCTCCCTAGCCTCCTTTTGTATGGCAGGAAGGGACATAAAGGTGGGGACTGCACACACATGAAAAAGCTCTAAGTGGGGAGGAATTGTGGTGGTGGGTGGGGGGTGCATGATTGAGGTCAAAGTGAGAGATTCATCCAGCAGAGGAGGTGAGAAGCAGCCACAAACCAGCCCAGGCCTCATGCAGCTAAGAGACTAGCTGCAGAGCCAATCTTGCCCAGGCGGTCTGACTTAGTCACCGGTTTTGACAGGAGCTAAATGGGTTGCATAACAGCCTCCCTTGCTCTCCACTGGCTCTCCTGAGGGGTCTGGTGAAGGGCCTGGGGCAGGGAGGGTCCGGGAGCCCAGGGGCGCACGCAAGCCCTCCCCGGGCCTGCTCTAGCCCTGCAGGGCCAGAAGGAGGCGCCAGCCGTACATCTCCTGTCTGAGTCTTGGCCACCTGGTCTCCCAAATAATCCTACACCCGTCTTGCAACTGAGGGTGCCAGGCGTCAGCAGGGAAAATGCCCTAGACTAGAAATTGTTAATAGGTTTCTCAGTTCATGGCGGCTCAGTAGCACACTGAGCACTCCCAGCCCAATTCCCCTACTGAATTCACTACACCGCATCACTACAGTCACGATCAGGAAGCATTTAGTGAGTGCCTTTGGTTGTGGCCCTTGTTCAAGGCATTGTCAGGGCTGCAAACCTGAGTAAGACACAAATGTACAGCAGCAGAAGGGGATCTAATGCCTTTCCTCCAAATAGGAGAGCACTCTCTCATGGAGGAACTGGAAGCCACTGGCCCATAGGCACCTAAGTGTCAGACTCCAGCCCCCTGGGAGGGTTGGATTAACCAGACTGAGATGGACCAGCACAGTGCAGGCTACTTGTGACCAGATTTTCTTGCTTATTTATTCATTCCCCTGCACATGGCCAAATGACAAACAACAAACATTTAACAATATTAATAATGGGTGATGGTGATGGTGATGATGACAATGACAAAAAAAAAGTTAGAGATTAAGTCTGCATGTCCTTTTTTTGCCCCATACCCTTGGGACTTTCAGCCTCCTTTCCTGCCCATGGGCACTTCTGGTATGTTCCCTAGATGATAGGAAACAGGAGGAGAAGCTTGAGAAATTTAAGAATCATTCCCGCAGACCTTCTGACTCTAAGCAGGACTCAAGGAACTCATCCAGGAACATCAATCACCATTGTAGCAAGAGGGTGAGCAAAGGAGTCAGTGGTAAGGAGGGGCCTTCTTCAGCCCCACCCCCTCTTTCCCAAACCTGAATTAAGGGAAAGTTCACATCCCAGGCTCTCAGGGGACAGTGAACACAAGGGCCACACTCCCTACTCAGCATCCTCCCAGGTTTAGGACTTTAAAGCTGGGCAAGTTCTCGGATGTCATCTCAGCCAGCTTTCCCAATGCACAAATGAGAGAACTGAGAAGCAGCTCACCCATGGCCCCATGGGCAGAGCAGGGACTCAAACTCCATTGTCCTTTCATGTCAAAGTGAAAACCAGACAGACAGAGGTGACTGCAGGGGGAGGAGGGGTACATGTCGGGAAAATACTGACCCTCCCTACTTCCACAGACCCACATGATCCATAATTCCTGCCTCTCTGGCTTGATCCCAGGCCAGCAACATCCAACCGGCACATGCAGGTCATAATGCCAAGTCAGTGCGTACAGTTTCTAGAACAATGAGCCTTTCCTCTCTGCTCGCCTCCCTAGAAAAGAGCTAGGAAGCAGGCAAATTCCTCCTGGAAAGTCCATCCCAAATATTTCTCTTCTTGGGATAAACTTCCTCAGCAATCTTTAAAGCCAATTAGAGAGAATGAAGGGATTAAATAGAAAAGCTTGGATTGGTTTAGACCGTATAATCATTCACTCATTCAAGAATCTTCTGCAGTATCTACCCTGAGGATTCAATGAACTGAGTATACCTGCAGTCTCGAGGGTGAGATAAAAGAAGCCCTTGCGGAGCGCCCAGGAGGAAAGGCCATCTGTTTAGTAGGGAGCTGCGGGGCTGGGCAGCTTCATAGAGTAGGAGACACCAGACCCTGGGCTCTAGAGCCACGAAAAGCCAAGCCCATCCCCAGCAGATGCAGTTTGATCCATTCACTTCCATTTTTCACTTTGCCCTTTGTCCCTTCTCTCCTCCAGAGCTCAGCAACATCCTTTTTCTTATGAACATACCCACTTAGCAACCCTCTAGCTCCAGCCTCTATCTTCAGACTTTCTTTTTCCATCATTTCCCCCATTTGGGACCCAAAGCAAGTCCACACCCCATCATTGAATGGGTAGACTCATCATAGAGCTTATAGGGAGAAGCCCCCACCAGACACACCCAGACAGATGTGCTCTGTTCCCTACACAGCTGTCCCAGCAGCCCAACTTTGCTCACTTCCTCCTCCCCACTTCAGCCCCTCACACCTTCCCATGCAGGGCAGGACTGGGGCAGGGAAGTCTGGTCCAAAGGCCAACGTTGAGGCTGCTGGCTGGCAGCACCCAAGAGCCTGTAGGTCAGAACCCTTGTTCCTGACCTCCCTCGACCTCCACAAGGAGTGGTGGCCTGGGCAGGTCTGCAGGCAGGTGGTCACTCTGCAGGGCTCGGCCTCGGAGGTCTGCCTCTCCTGCTGGCAGCTGCGGGGATGGCCCAGCTCTCAAATTCTCCCAGCACCGTTTGTCCATGTGAGACACATGAACCACATCGTGTGATCTTTTGTCAAGACTAAGCAATCTGCTTTGTTAGGTGCCTCAGAGGCAAGGAAAAAAGTACCTTCAAAAAGAGTTTGATACAAAAAGATGTCTCAGCTTAAAGTCTGTCCCGATACCCTTGAATTTTGGTCTCCTTGCCGAAATCTGTTGCTCCCCTAGGTTGACTGCGGGGGTGGAGGGATGAGAAGCCTCCTAAGGAGGTAGCTTCTCTGGAAACCTGCACAATTCTGGGATGCTCACAGCTGGGCTCTCTCCTGACCCCAGCAGGGTGCTAATTCTCTGGGGCTGTAGGGAAGGTGCAGGCAGCTCTGCAGCTCCCATGGCCGAGCCCACCTCCAGGGCAAACATTGTAGCCCTGTTGCCCCCAGCCCCTGTTCCCTTCACAGTAGGCACTCAATAGGAGTGAGCTCAACTGCACTGCCAGACTACTTACCCCTGACCCCATGCCTACATCCGGACAAATGGGGAGTCTGATTAGTCCTCTCAGTTTGCTCTCACAAAACTCAAATTGGGCAATGAGAAAAAGGGGGGCCCTGGCTGATAGCACAGTGGATAAGGTGCCGGCCTGCGAACCCAAAGGTCGCTGGTTTGACTCCCAGCCAGTGCACTTAACCAGGTTGCAAGCCAGGTCTCCAGCCAGGTCCGTGGCTGGAGGCAGGTGAAAGGCAACCATACATTGATGTTTCTCTCCCCTCTCTACCTCTCTCCCTTCCTCTTTCTCAGGAAATAATAAATAAAATCCTTAAAAAAGAAAGGAAGGAAGGAAGGAAAGAAGGAAGGAAGGAAGGAAGGAAGAAAAAGGGAGACTAGCAGCGCTATGACTCTATGGTGGAGAATGGGGACAGGGAATATTGGAAGAATGGGAAGTTTGAGTGTAAAATTAACAGGTATCCCAGACCTTCTTCTTTAACACTGTGTCCTAATGTGGTGCAAGTCAAGCAGAAAGATAATAAATTGTTTCCTTTTCCTGGAAAGGGAAATGTCTTAGGAATATGGGCAAATCCCAGAGTCTCCTGAACAGTGGGATTGTGGGATGGGAACTGGCTTCTCTAGGCAGAAATGAGCCCCCAGACGAGGGCTGGTGCCCAGACCAAGAGCAAAGAGCTCAGCCAAACTTGCCAGGTGCGAGAGGGACTTGCCTTCCCTAAGCGCCATTTTCAAATGAGGGGAAATTCCTACTCACTCTGCTCTCCCCGCACAGCCACGCATGCGCACGCACACACGCACACACACACACACACACACACACACAGCCTTGGAGAGGACTTCCTGCAGGCTGCTGGCCTTGATTGGGGCATTTTTAAATTGCTTCCTTAAGATGAGCTGCCTCGGGGTAACCAGATAACCATAGACTTAGGTTATTATATTTTCAAAGTGCTTTCCTAAGTACCTAAGACAGAAAATTTCTTTCACAAAGACATAACTTGTCACCACTTCTCCACTTTATGAACCTGGCCACCGTAACTGTGATGGAGTCCCTGAGAGTCAGGTTCCAACCTGAAAACGCTAATTACCCGATATGTCTGAGCCTACTGTAACAGAAAGAGAAGAAGAGGTGAGCCAATGGCTGGTGACGAGGGCACCGGGTGACAGATGGGCAAGAAGGCAGGCTGGTTAGCCAGCAGCAGGCAGAGCCCCATCCTTGCCCAGGGTCCTGAGGCAGCCTGCTGGGCAAAAGGAGGCACTCCTTTGTTTTAAGAATGCTTAATTTCTGCTCAACCTATAACCTGTGATTTCAACCCAAAACTTTCTTTAACTACAAATATGTAGACAGAGTGAGAGAGAGGATCCTCCTCTCCTTGCAAAATAAGGCTCCTTTCCACCAGCCCACCAGTGATTGGGAGCCTCCCTTCCTGCTACAGACTTAAGAGAAAGGAAAAATCAGTTTCACATAATCACCTAGATTCTTCAACTAGTTCAGCATGACAGGGAAGCCCTACGGTGGAAGAGAGGTTCCTGAGTGTCAGACCAAATTTCCCCAAGGCAACTGGGGCTCGGAGGGAAGGGACAGGTTCATTCTGACCACCCGCAAGAGCGGCACATTGTCTCGGGAACCCAGTGAGATCCCTGAACCTCACAGGGACATAACAGCATTCTAAGGCTTCTGCATCAACCCCAGCTTTTGCTCTCCTAATCTTGGGATCTCAGTAAGAAGTGGTCGCCCTTGCCCACCCCAACTGTATATAGAAGCAGGGGGAACCTGACCTTGGAACACCCCGCAGCATGGGTCCCCTGGGACAGATTTCACAACGGGGCGCTGAGTTTTACTACAAGTTTCAGACAAAGAAAGTGTGTTGGAGCCGAGAGCCTCCTTTTGCCCATGTGTGGGCGTCAAGTTCAATACCTTCTTGTCAACACTTGAATGTGTTGAACATCACTCACAAGGGCATTCTTTAACAAACCTATTAACTTAATTCCCCCCGGCCTTTTTTCCTCTTCCCCCCTACCCCATGCATCTCATCATATAAAAACTTGGCATCCTCCCGAGCCTGGAGTCACATCCTGGCACTCTTGCCCTGGTGTGCTCGAGTTCTCAGGGAGGATCCACTGGTCCTGACTCCCTGGCCAGGGCACTCAGTGTCCTCATGGTGCCCAGATCAGAACCACACCCTCCCCTCACCTTCAAATAAGTTTGTCTTTCTTCCTTTATGAGACACTTCTGATGCAACTCCCCTGCCCTGGCGCAATACCATCTTGTTTCTTTGTCTAGAGGTAGTCAGGGTGGTTGCACTATACAGGCTGTTTCCTATGCTCAGGTCATACAAAGCACAGAAGGAAGCTTAGAGAGAGCGAGGTGGCAGGGGGCGGGGGGGCCTGGGGTGGAGGACGGGTCAACTGGCCTCCTCCTTTCCAAAGGTCCGGCAGGAGTGAAACCTTACAAGAGAAAGCAGTGAAAGACCAAACCAAGGTTCCACAGGGAGGCCCCTCCTTCCTACAGAGGTGGGAAGAGTCACCAGAGATTGAGGTCAATCAACAGGCATTTATTTATTAAATAGTGGCCATGTGCCCAGCACCATCCACCTAGATTTTAGAAGAAGAGAAACTTTGGCCCAGGTGAATTTTTTCCAAATTCCAGCTCCATTGCACATCCAAGCTCCTGGAAAAAAAAATTAAAGAGTTAATTTGTTATACATTATCTCATGCTGGGAGTCAGGAGAGTGAGGTTCTAGACCCTATAAGTGGTCCATGGGTGCTGGGGCCCAGGACTGTGTTGTCAGTAAAATGCAGAGGGTGGCCCTCTCTGAGGAGTTCCCAGACTCCCTTTGAACTAACCCACCTCTACGGGTAATCTCACCTGGGCTTCCACAGCTGCCCGCAGTCGCCCACCTCTAGGGGGAACCTGATCAAAGGAACGGGAGGCAGGGCAATGTTTACGCCCAGAGGCAAATGGAGATCATCTTGGAGAGGAATCTGCTGCACTTGGTGGCCATGCCCTGGACGGTGACTCCCCTGTCCAGGGAGAATGGACTGGGGCAGAGGCAGAGGCTGGGAAAGCATGGCTTCCAGCTCTAACAGGGTACAGGGCGATCCCTGGGAGGTGGCTGTGCTCCTGGGGTTGACATTACATAGAGGAGACCTCTTGCCCACAGATTTGAGCAAAAAGAGCTATATAGAGTCCCCCAGGGATGTGGGCAGGGGTGGGGGGTGGTAACCAGCCAGTCCTCAGGCTGTCACTGACTGTACTGGGAGAAATCCAGCGGCCAGCTGTGATAAAGGAGGAACACGCCCCACGGCTTTCTTGCCAACACCCTGTGTAACCAAAGAGCAACTTGCAGACCTTTCTAACCATCTCCACACTCTCCTACTTCTGGGGAGGCAAAAAACACTGAAGCAAATTCAGGAAGTCCAACAGAGTTCTGTGGGGAAACCCTTCTGTACCCACCTAACAGTGCCCCCCAACCCTGCCCACCCCCCCACCCCCCGCAAAACTCTTAATGGCCCAAGGCAGCTCTGCCGAACCAAGAGACAGTGATGTGGTAAGTCCTCTGTGTGGAATTGCAGAGGAGGGACTCAACGGGTTTTCTGGTCTGACTCCCTGCCTCCAGGCTGGTCTGCTTCTAAATCATTCACTTGTCATAGTCTCCCTGTTCCCCCTGGAGTATACAGTGAGGGGAGAGAAAGGCCTAGTGTGCAGTCTGAGCCCCACAGTTTCCAGTCAGGGAGGGCTCTCTTTGCCCAGGAAGCTCTTGCATATGTGGCACTCCAGGGCTACCTGAAGTTGTCCTTTCCCACCCCTCCGACTCAGGACTGATTCACTCCTCCCTCAGTCTCCACTGACCCTGGAGACCCCCTTCTTGGGTGAGCAGCCTAATGCAGGAAAAACGTTGGGAGAGGGGCTGAGCTGCTGGGGGACAGGGGCTTGACCCTACCCACACACCTGAAGGTTGGAAAGTTAGGGTCGCAAACCCTCAGTGCCTCTCCCCCAAGACATCTAGCACTCAGTTTCACTGTGATGCAACTCTGCCAGGCGGGTCCTATGACCTGGGACCCCTGAGGGCTGGGTGCCTTCCCGGGGCAGAAGACAAGGCAGTCTCCTTGCCACGCTGTTGGTCATGTTCCATTGCAGACTGGCTGGTGGATTTCTCTCCCCTCCCTCAGAGGGGTCCTCTCAACCCCAGCCACTCCACCTCAGCTACAGGCTTGGAACCTTCATCACACTCAAGAAGCCTAAGAACAGCCCTCCCTGGAGGGTCACCCCCTTCTTTCCAGATGTGGAGGGAAGTCTTGTGCGGCAGAGGCTTGGACAGGGGCAAAGCAGCACAGGCTGATTTATCTCCCTTCCATACACAGTGCAGTGCATGAGCACACATGTGTTGTGTAAACCAGGGCCTGGTCCAGGTGAGGGCCCTCTCCCACACTCCATCCAAGTGGAAGAGATATCCCTCCTGCTCTGCGGGGAGCACACACAAGGCCTGGGCTCCCGCCCCGCCCTGAGTGCCTGCTCTCACACTCACACATTCCCTGAGAAAGCCCTGGGGCCTCTGTGGGAGGGCTTTCCGGGATACTTTTATGGTAAAAGAGGAAGTCTAGGGCATCACTGGGATGGCTGGGGCCTCAGAGCCAGCAACTGCTGCCAACAGTGTAGTCAGCCTGCACCCTCCCCTGTGACGGAGACTTGAACTCTTTTCCGAGTCCCAGGATGCTCAGCCAGGCACAATAAGCAAGATCCCCTGGGGGTCTCATTGCTGCCCCTCACAGCCCCCTCCCCACATGCGCACACACATTTATTCATGCACACATACACACATACACATTGACTCACTCAGATCTGATCAGAGCAGATTCCAGCCCAAGGAAGCATGGAACTTAGAGCTAGGAGGAAACCTTGAGGCTTGCAAGAAATTATCCTTATTGTTTTACAGAAGAGGACTCTGAGGCTTCCCAATCCAGTGGCCAAGGTCACCTAGCTCCAAGCCCAGAACCCAGGTCTTCAGGGCCTCTCACAAGCCCCAGCTCAGGAAACTGAATGTAAAGACCCTTGGGGGGTGGTCAGGGTCAAGACAGATGTAGGGGAGCCTCCTGGGGCCTCCAGGGAGTCCAGCACTTGGTATGTCCAGTTCCATAGCCACTAGACACATATGCCTACAAAAGTGAAACTCAAATGTAATAAAATGTTTAAAAATGCCATTCCTCAGCAGCACTAGCTACACTGAAGTGTTCAACAATAGCCACAGTCCAGGACAGCCCAGGGCTAGACACCTCCATCACCACAGGATGTTCTGCTGCGGGAGGAGGCAGCCTGGGGGTGGAGTCTGAAGGGACTGGTTCCCCATAGATGGCTGGGGTACCCTGTGAAGGAGAGAGAGGAGGAGAGAGGAGTGAAGGGGTAGAGGCCGGAGAGAGGAGAGAGGGCAGAGGAGGAAGGCTGGAAGAAGACAGAAGGGAAAAAAAGGACAGGGAAATCCCTTGGCTTTTCCCTATGGCCAAGATCTAACCAACTGTTCTTAGGCCTGGGGTGAGGGGCCTGGCACTGTCCCCCAACCCTGCTCCAGAAGGGCCGGAAAACAGAATCACAGACTCCCAGCTAGGGGCCGCAGATCCAGCATCTGGTAGTTTTCCAGACCTAAAGATCCCAACCTGTCCCCAGACTGACCAGTTCTGGGCCCAGGGCTATAGGGTCCCCCAGGGCTGTCCCATCCCCTGGGGCAGCTCCACAGTTGAGCACCTGATTTGTCAGAGGGAGCCCCCCTCCTTCCAACAGGCGAGCGCAGCTGACAGGGATGACCTGCCACCCCTTCATAGTTCGGGGCAGCAAAAATGCTTGCTGGACAGAAGGAAGGAAGGGAGAGGGCTGAATCTAGTGAAATAACACTGCTTCTCCTGCCACGGTTGGGTGCATTTTTCAAGCAAGGGGACAAATACCTTGATTCAAGTCCATAAACACAGAATTCATTTTGTCACTGTCTCCCACGTTCTTCTACATGAACATTTGAGAAACAGCATTGAGCTCAACTGAGAACCTCCTGTTTGAAATCGGAATACCTAGGCTCAATTCCAGTTCTGCTACCTAATGGCCTGACAAGTCGCTGCCCTCCCCAAGCCTGTTTCCTGCCCTTCGGTGCCATCGTGATGACCAAGGGTGTCAGTGGATGTGGATCACAGGGAAGTGGCAGCTTGTGTCAGACATCCCTCTGCCCCGGGGCACTTACTGGGAGCAGGAGGTAGAGAAAGATGGGGACAGGATGCCCCAGAAGAGGTCAGGGCTGAGGACAGAAGAGCAAGTAGCTGCAGTTCTAGGTCGGGTGGGGTCTGCACTGCCATGGAGCCAAGCAGAGGGTGAGGGAGGAAGCAGTGAGGGAGGAGCCAGTGCAGGAGGTACCATAGCAGGAGAGGTGAACCAAGCTAGCAAAAGGATGAAGAATCAAAGGAGGGCATTTGAGACTGAGAAAATACATAGTCTAGCCCCTAAGGAACCTCAGCTCTCATTGGTCCAGCTGATGAGGGTCCTAAGGAGAGCCCTCAGCCTCAGAGAGTAAAACCTCTCACTACTGAGCCCAGGCCCTCCCCACATCACCTAGCCTTCCCGTGTCCCTCCAGGTCCCTTTTCCCCACCAGGTCGCTGGTGCCTCTGCAGGGACCCCGAGCTGGCGAAGCATTGACTCATCCACAGCTACATCCCTCTCGGGCCTCCCCATGTGACACCCAGGAGCCTCTAAGTCAGGAGGGAGCTGGAGAAAGTAACTTGTCCCTGCCTGGAAAGCTTCCTACCTCCAGGCCTGGGCATAATTTAGGGAGCACTAGACTGGTCTTCTAGCCCAATTTGAACACAGCCGAGACACCCAAGAAGTTCCAGCAAAGGGGAGGGAAATCAACTCTTCTCTTCAGAATGCATTTCCTTAACAGAGGCCCCTTTGTTGTGAGGCTGAGCCATAGCACTACAAGTCCAAGGGTTAGATCAAGGCCCGAACACCTGCATTCCGATCCCAGAGCCACAGCCTGCAAATTGGGGGTGATCAGCTTTGTCCTTTCTGCCTCCTTGTAAAGGAGGATTAAGTGACACGGTGGCATGAAAGTGCCAGAGCTGCCTCAAGAGTGGAGAGTGCCTGACACGCGTCTAGGATAGTGGCTGTGATTCTCTGACACCCATGACAACATCTCACAGTGACTCACCTTTCCTGTGGCTTCCCACTCATCTGAACCCAGGGTTTAAACCAGTGCCTCTCTGAGTGTCCCAGTGGAGTGGTTGAGTGGAACCCAGGGCACAGATTTTTCCACCCTCCATTGTAAGGAGGCAGTCGCCTCTGAGGGAAGGAAGGTGGCAGGCTGGTTAGGGACACAGGAACCTACAATTCTTGGGACCCCACTTATCTGCAGATGGCCGGGAAAGCAGGGCTGGGCCAGCACCCAGTGGGAACACTGAGGCCACAGGCTGACGACTCATTAATGAGTTTCTTGCCATTGGCCGAATCTGTCACGGTGGCCCCTGGCTATTGTCCAAGATCTGACCAGAATACCACAGTTAGGCAGTTTCAGAACTCCAGGGAAAGCAAATCAGGCCATCTCTCCATCCTCGGGGGCCTGGGGACTCTGATTCTGCCGATCCCACCGTCTTCAGATGCTACCCGTTACCTTGCAACTTCTCCCCTCCCCCCTCCCCACCCTCTGCCCAGGAGCTTGTCCATGGCAAGTGGATTGTTTATTTCCACAACTCATTTTTATCCCAAGTGATTTCATGTTCCCCTGACTGATTTCTGCAATCAAATTGTAGAGGACAGAGGTAGGGGAAGGCTTAAGAAACCTTTGAGTCTCTCATTGAGTTAATCCTGGGAACAGAGGGGCAAATACCTCTTTAAAAACAAAAATCCTCCCTGCAGTGCAGGTCACCCTGGCCTGCAGCCACAACACCCTGGGCTGTGAGCTCACCAAGCTCCAGGAAGCCAAGCAAGGTCAGGCTTGGCTAGTCTCGAGTGGGAGACCTCCCAAGCAAAACACAGGTGTTGCTGGTGATTCAGTAGGCTAGTCCCTCCCTCCTTGCATCTAGGGCTTCTCAGGTGTCTGAGTTGAGGCTGGGACAACTCTGGGAGCTCCTATCAGTCCCCAAGCATAGGGTAGGGGCGTGGTGGCTGCAGTGCTGCTACAGGCTCTTTTTCCAGGCTGCCACCACGTGTTACAAGTGTCGCACTGCTCGGAAGAATCCAGGTGTAAGTGCTTCCTCCCGCCCCATCTCCTGCCTACCTCCTAAGGCGGCTCAGCCATCGACCTAAATTCCTTGGGCTGGTTCACACTGATAAGAGATGGAGGAGGGAAAGGCGGCCTCCCTGGGGCCTTGGACTCAGGAACCAACTGGCCCCTACCCCAAATAGCTGGGGTGTGTGGCTGCCACCAGGCTCCTGGCCTCAGCCCCCAGGATGGTCCCTCCTGCTTTGGGAACAGGTGAGGATGAAAGGGGTCCATTAAATGAGGACAGTCATTAGTCTGTTTTATGAGCACACAGATGTTCATTACAACCCAACCCTGTCATTAGAGGCTGCAGGGAGAGCTTGGCCCCTCTTTATTGCAGTAGAAACTGAGGTGTTTGTCCCCCAGTGGGGTCCTGCTTCTCTTCCTGGCAGGGGGTGGGGGCTGCCCAGGAGAACATCAGTAGCCTCTACTCCAGGCCTTACTCTCACTCCCTTTCCTGCTCCTCCAACCCCAATCCTGACTTCCCCCAAGACAGGAAGCCCGAGAGGAGGGTCAGGGAGCTCAGGGAAGAGTAGATAAGGGCCTGGGGCTTCTGGAGGATGAGGAGACAATGAAGCTAGTCCAGCCTGCTAGCTGGAGTCGGGAAACAGGGGTGTTTCCTTCCCATCCCGGCACACAGCTCTCCCTCCCTTTCCCCCACCAGGCACCAGTCACTTTTCTCAGGCCGAGACCCTGTTCATGCCTCTGTTCCTCTGTAAGTCTCCTTAGAACTCATCACGCCTCTAAGTATCTCTTTACTCTCATGTCCCCACCAGACTGTAAGCCACCCACACACGGCACAGTGCTTGGCACTTGGCAGGGGCTTAGTAAAAGGTGGCTGTGTTGATAGGAGCCAGGAACCCGGGCAGGTGTGTTGGGATAGAAAGAGGGGCTCTCTCCCAGCCCCAGTTCTTCTACCTCAGCCATTTCCCACAGTGTGAATGGTCAGGTGGTCTGGCTGCTTTCTCAGGGCCATCGTCAGCGAGTAACTGGAAAGCAGACCATCGCTATCGTCTAAACAGTGCTCCCACTTACCCCCTCAGTATGATTCCTTCACACAAATCTCACCGAGCCGCCCACTCATTGGACCTGGCCTGGCCATCGGGCCCCTTCCGGTAGGGGACCCAGAGACAGCTGAATGAGTGGGGACAAGCCCACTCCTCCAGAGCCAGCCCTTTGTGCTTAACAGCCCCAAGACTCAGAAGGCAGAGGAGGGGCGGGGACTCACCCTCTCCCCCCTTGGCGCTGGGAGCCTCAGGAGTAATAGATTGGCGCTCACCCCGCTGGTGCAGGCCACAGAGGCTGAATGAAGCGTGGGCCGACCCCACGGAGAGGAGCAGGCCTCCGCGCTGGCAGATTAATCAGCTATCATTTGCATTCATTAAAGGCCCCTTGTTTGTGCACTGCAGCCCAGGATGCAGGGCAGCTCATTGCTCACTACTAAAAGCTCTGGTGAGAAGTTTGTGTCACCTCCATGGGGCATCCAGAGCCTAGGGGTGGGCTCAGCAGCCTAGAACCCCAGACCCCTGGAGTGGAAGGCCTTGGAGGGCCAGCCACATGGGAGGGGACTACAAGGGGCAGGGGGAGCCCCAGAACCTGAGTCTGGGGAGTCAGCACATGTGGAGCGCAAGGCCACGGGCCCTTGACCCCTTTGGGCTTCTTCCCTGCTGTCACCTTGTCCCCTTTTCTCCCATCTCCTCACAGCCCTGGGCACTGTCACCTGGAAATTCTGGGCCCTCCTCAAGGTTGTGCAAAGGCTGTTTTCAACACACTGAGATAAAGATCCGGTGGGGCGGGGAGCCAAGTGCTGCACTGTCCCCAGCCCCCACCCGCCAGGAGGAAGGCGGGCGCAGGCTCCAGGACAGCCAGGGACTGCAGCACACACACCTGCCTGCTGGCCTCTGGGGCTCAGCTGAGTGGCCCTTCATAGATGTCCACCCACTAAAGGAGCAGCATGGTGACCAGGTTCCTCTGGCCTTGGCAAAGAGGGCTGCAGGTCTCCCTCTGCCTGGGGCTATGTCAGTCCCTGAGCATTCCAGAGAAGGACGGACCAACTGTGAGGTCAGGGTGGAGTTGACTGAGCTCAGTCTCGGTTGTTTTCTCGCTGTAATTACCAAGCTCCCCAGATTGGCATTTGCCTGCCAGGCACCGTAAAAGGTGACACAACTGAATGAGAGCACACCCTGGTTCCGGCGAAGTCTGTGTGGCCCCGGACCCCAGCAGGCTGCCGCAGGGCCACATTCACGGTTCTCTTGGCCCAGACTAACGAGCTCGGCCTGACAGGCAGGCAGGGGCAGGAAGACACCCCACACAGGCCCTAGCACGGCCCAGAACCATGAGTGCAGACTGGCGGTTTGTCAGGATGGCAGCTTTGCTGAGGCATCTCTGAGGGAAGAAAACTGAGGTCCTCACTTGGCTGCAGGTCTCCTGCTGGGACCAGAGCCTTAGAGAAGATCCTGACCCCCAATCCTAATCCACCTCACACACCCTCCTCTGGTCTTCAGGCTACAAGGAAGAACTATGCTCTCTTGCCTTCCCCTTTTCCAAGGTCCCTGAACTCCTAGGGAGTGACCCCTTCCCTCCTCAAACAGGGTAGGAAGTATAGTGTGTGATTCAGGTGGGGTGGGGAGGTTGAAGGGAGCACCAGTGGGTGCATCAGCACCCCCTTGAGCACTTGTCAATGGTGCATACCAGCTGGGGCCACACAGGTCCCCCCCAGTGGGAGTGGCTGCCTTGCCCAACTCTAAATTAAACTCAAGAGTGTTGGACAGGAAGTCAGGCCAAAAGTCAGTGATCTGGGGGTGCTTTTCACAGCTCCAAGAAGGGTACAAGGGACAGGATAGGTGCACCAATACTAGTGGCTCCAGGTCTTGGCCAAGTCCAGCCTCCTCAGACCAGGAGCCTGGCCAGTCCAAATAATTTGACTTGGGAGCTGGAGTCACCTCCAGACCTAGAGGTCAGCCAGGTCCCACCACAGGAGGGGTGATGCCAAGGGCACTCCAGAGCCCAAAAGAGACCTGATAGGAGACATGGTCAGGGTGGTCCTACCACTGCCACCACCACAGGTCAGATGACCAGCCACCTGCCCCGTGCAGAGACCAGAGGGCCAAAAGGCAGGACTCTGGGCCCCTCTCAGGCTTTAAAGGGACTTGTGAGTACCCTCAGGTGCTGGTAAAAGGGAAGAAGCTGATTCATAGGCCTGGGGTGAAGCCCTAGATTCTACATTTCTCAAGAGCTCCCAGCTGCTGCTGCTTCTCTGAGGAGGAGGGGTTCAGGGGACTAGGACCAATGTCATTCTTGGTCCCTCTGAAGAAAACAAGATGTGGTTGGAATAAGATTTTGACTTTCTCCTTATTGTCACACTTTCCAAGGGATACTGGGTTTCAAAGAGCCTCCAAACCTTGCTAGTGTCTTTTCTAGCTCAAGATTCATGACCCTGAACCATTCTTCCAGAAAGTCTGTCTCTCCTTCCTCCTTCCCTCCTTCTTCCCTCCTTCCTTCCTTCCTTCTTTCTTTCCTTCCTTCTTTCTTTCAATAAGGCAGCCCCAGGCCTGGGGTTTTTGGTAAAGAAGAAGAAAGGAGGCCCAAGAGTGTGGCTTATGCTTTATCTTCCCACTGGAGTTGTGTGTAGGCAAAGGCAGGAGACAAAGTAGAGGACAGAGCCCAGGAATCTGACTCCCCCCACTACTGCCAGCTTCCCCCAAGGGGGCCATGAAGGGGCTCCTGATGGCTGAGCTCCCCTCCCTGCTCCATTCCTTGACCCACCCACTCCCCCTCCTGCAGCCTTTGTGGCCTGGGTCCTCCAGGACTACCCACACCTCATAGATGGTACACAGTAGGGCAGAGTAGTCCAGAGACAGTTGGCATTTTCTGATTGGCAGTAGACAGCAGGGTGGGACAGGGTGGGAGGCTGAGGGGCACCTCTTTGGCAAGAAAAAGAGGACGTGGAAAGATCAGTAAGGCAGAAGCCAGAAGAGACCACTGAGCCAAGTGCTCTGAGAAGCAGTCAGTGCAGGTGTCCCTTCTCCTCAGACCCTGGGGGAGTCCGCATGCAGCTCTCACAGTGTTCCCCCGACCGCAGCAGTCCAGACAACATTACCCCTGACCATTCATAGCCCGGGATACACCACTCCCCAGGCTAGGTGGGCCCTAGCAGGCTGCTGAGCCCCCTAGGTCCAGCTGAAGTTGGGAAAAGAAGGCCTGGTCAGTTCACCTCCTCCCAGCTTATGGGTCCTCCCTGCCTGGGGTTGCAGCCCCCAGCCAGAAGGACTGAGTGCTGGGGTGAGAGATGGAGGTGACAGAGCCAGGCTGAGGAGGCCAGTCCTGCAGCTTCTCCTCTTGGGTCGAGATTTCCCAAGCCCTGTTTGTTAAGGGGGTCAGCTGACCCATTTCCTGATGGTTCTGCTGCAGGGAGAGAAAAGCAGGCCAACCTGCAGCCTCCTGCTACTGCATCAGAGGAGCACTGGGTCACAGAGGAGCAAGGGGCAGGCTGGGTGACAACTGCTTCCAGTTCCCACTGAGGCTCCCCTTCCTCCCACATCCCTGCTGTTGGTGCAGAGTCTAGGACCATAAGAGACCAGCTCAGGTCTTACTCACAGGCCTCAGTCCTAACCAGTCGTCTTTATCCTGGTCTCCTGCCAGGGGCCTGCAGATTCCTTCCCACACTGCCCTGCCCAACCCTATGGCCCAGGCATCAGCCTCATCACTGGCCCTTTTCCAAATGCCCCTCACCCTTCTTCTCCCCCCCAGGTTCAGCCCCAACAGGTCCACCAGTGAAGGCTGCCTGGGAGAAGCTCTGTGTGTGTGTGTGTGTGTGTGTGTGTGTGTGAATAAATGTGTAACGCATATGTGTGGGTGTGTGTGAGCATATATTTCTGTGTCTTGAGTGTGTCTAGGTGAATATAAAGTGAGTGTGTCTATGTGAATGTGAGTGTGCATGGGTGCATGAGTGATTCTGTGAGTGTGCATATGTATGTATGTGCAAATATATGTGAACATATATGTGTGTGTATGACTATGTGTGAGCAAATGTGCCTAAGTTGAGGGGTGTGTGTGTGAGCATGTGACTCAGTGCTCTCCCCTTCTCTGTCTCTCCTCCCTGACCCTACACACACACTCAGAGCCAGTGACCAGTGAGCTGCAGACTTGGTCTCCTTCCTTCCCTCTCCCTTCAAGGAGCATAGGCCTCCAGCTCCAGCTGCTCCTGTCTCACCCCTACCACTTCCCAGCCTTCCCACAGTTTTGGAAAAGTCTTGCTACTGTTTTGCTTCCCCTGCTCCCATCACCAAGCAGTTTCTGGCCAAGTTTCCATCTGACAGCAGAGCCAGCAGCTTCTTCCTTCCTCCCTAGCCCAGGACCCTCTGTCTGACCCCTATGGCTGGACCCCACAGAACCCCCTCCTCTTCCGAAGGCTCTCTCTCCTCCCCATCCTCTGGGCCGCCTGTGTTCATCACTCTGTGAACCTGTGTGTGTGTGTGTGTGTGTGTGTGTGTGTATGTGTGTGTGTGTCCCTGGGGTAGGGAGAAGAGTAAGGAACAAGGAGCATGAGAAGGAAGGAGGGGCCAGGCTCAAATGGTGTCATTAGGAGATATTAATGCCCTTCATCAAGGCATATTCATAAACATTATGTGCCATGCACACTGAGCACGCTGGGTGAGTGCAGACCCAGCAGGATGGGCCCCACATTCACAGCTGAGTAACCTCTGAGCCAACGGCACAGCCATTAGCCTCATGAGGGTGACCCTGCCAGGAGACTCCTTAGGCCCAATCACAGCACAAGAAAGTTTGCAGGATGAGTTCTGGCCACCACCACCCCTCCTTCCTCCACTGAGCCTCATGAAGGGGAGCCCTAACGACCATAGACTTGGATCGTGCTGCAGGACTTTAGGAGATTTTATTTCCTAATTTCATCTTTGCAGCAACTCTGAGGTAACCAGGACTGGTATCATTATCATGGCTACTTTATAGGTACAGAAACAGAGACACCGAGAAATTCAGTGTCTTGTTCAAAGTCATGTAGCTAATTGGTAATGACATTGGACTAAAGCCCAGGCTGCCCTTTCGGACGGCTGTGTTAACAGCCCCGTCCCTAATCGAGTGGGGCTGCTCCAACTGCATTTCCCTAGTTCTTGCAGCTGCTAGTGATCAGACCATGCAGCACAGCTCCTTTCGAGGGCAGCAGGTCTCTGCCCTCCCAATGTGGGGCCTCCTGAGAGTCACTTAGCTTAGCAAAAAAATATCCTGGCAGGCGGGGACCAGAGGAGGCTAACTCGTGTCAAGCTGCTGAACACCATGCCTGCTGCAGAGATGATTCCCCTTTCTTTAAGTACTAACCACTATTACATAAATATCAAATGATCAGCTCGTAAGGAGGCAGAAGCCCAAGTGGCCATTCTTTTCATTTGTTTTTCACCACTGCAGCCGGGTGCTGTAGCAGAGGACAAAATCGGTTAGTCACTGTGACAATCACAAAGGTGTTTAAAATGACATAAGGTTTTCTCTGTGTGTGTTTAGGACAAGAACTAGTGTTTTACTATGAGTGTTACCCAAAACTGTTGAGAATAAAGGAGTTGGGAAGCTACAAATATAAGATTCAAGATATTAGGGAAGTGTGCTCATGAAGAATTCCCTATGGGATTCCAGCAAACTGTTGTTGATACTAAAGGTTTTGACTTTTGTTCCTCTTATCAAGAAATAGCAGCCTTTGGTCTAAACTGACATTGATACTTCATAATTATACTTACCTATCAACACACGCTCCTTCTCAACTATGTCTTGTCTATTTTAAGTGGGACAGGTTTAGTAAGACCATGCCTTGTGTTCTTCATTCATTTTTCTTCTCCCCACCCCGCTCCTAACCCTACCATGGAGCCATAGTCAGAGGATGGGCAACCTTTAACAAGCAAGGGTCAAAAAGGCATGTGTCCACCATTTACTGAGGTTCAAACCCAGTTTCTGAGCTTCAGACTGAAGATAATACCTTGGGTCCATTTCCCCAGGTAGGAGGTCAGATGGGGGTCTAGCCAGTGCAGGCTCCCACCGCAGGTACGGGGGCTCAAAGCTGGCACCCATGTGACAGGGAGCTTTGGGATCCAAATGCAAACAAGAGAGTCATGTGTTCTCAAGGCAATTATCAGATGGACCTTCCTGGGGCCGTCAGAAAACAAAAGAAGTCCCACTAGACCATGAGGTCCTCAATACCATAAAACATGTCTCACTCATGTTTTTATCACCAACACAGGGCTTCTGGTTCATCGATTCACTTATCTACCTTCTCTTCAGCCATTATTCCTTGGAGCCAAGTCTCTGTCAGATGCTATCACATACATACAGGTGCAAGACAGAGGGACTTAGCTGGGAACCACATGCACTTCCACATGGCCTAGAACAAAGGGCCTGGACAACCTATACTTGTTAAGCCACAGACAACCTTGGCCTTTGAAAGTCTTGCCTCTTAACCCAGCGTCATGGGGTGTGGTGAGGCAGGTGGGGGGGGGGGGCTCCCCTCCATCTGGGTAACTACTTGCTGCAGGAAACAGATCATTCCCCCAAAGCCTCACCACACTCCACCCCACTGTAGGCAGCTTCTGGAGACCTGGGGAAATCAAACTGGGAACCAAAATGCACAAGTTCTATTGCCACTTGGTACAAGAATAGCGGAATCTGTTGCCGTTGTTGTATTGTAAAATGATATTCACCCGAAGCTCCCACTGCCCGTAAGGCTACCAGGAAAGGCGTATCAGGTCTTGGATGTTAACACTTCCTGAAAGAAACTGGTGCAGAAAATAATTGACCATCTTACATCCTGGGATGTAAGCTCCCGGGAGGGCTCGGGTCTGTGCTTCCCTCTCAGCATTTCCACAGACCCCATTCCACCCACCAAAGTTGCTGGCGCTTCTGCCCCTGGCCCTGGGGCACAGAAGCAGAGGCCATAGATGAATGGAGCACAGCCTTTCCCTTGGAGAGAGCACATCTCCAGGCTGGGTTCTCCCCAGGCTGGCGCTGGGGCTCTGGAAGCCCGCGAGCTGTCAGTGCCTTCCTGTCACTTAGCCCTTGTTAATTGCAGAACACAGACTACTAGGTGGCACTTTCCAATCCCGTGCCTTAGCCTGGCTCCTTTGCCACTTGGCAGCTTGCAAGCAGCTGTGCAAAACAGCAAGGAGCTTCCTCGTTCAGTGTCACAGTCCAGAACTCTTTTTCTGTTTTTCCCTGCTTTCTCATTCCACCACCCCTCCCCTCAAGTGTTCTGTTTTGCTCATTTCTCCCTCCACTCTCCCTTATCTCCATGACATCTTTCTGTACTTCACCTTTCAAGTTTAGGACCCTTCTGATGGCCCCCCACCAAGAGGTCAAAAAGTGGAACTGCCCACTGCCCAGGGTTTGAAGGCAGGCAGAAGTGATTAAATCCTCCTGTTCAAATGGGAAGAGGAGGTGGATAAAGAGATTAAATCAAGTCCCTCAAACTCGGGAAAATGTGCATCTGACCCTCTGCTTCAGGGGTCAGGAAGCCCAAGGACCTGAGGCCTTCACAAGCACCCAGGTGGGCGGCCAGCTGCCTGTAGGTAATTGAAGCGGAATGAGGAAATGGCTGGGCCCAGCACTGAGCCAGGCAGACCCCTTTGCCACCCACCACACCTCACAAACCTGGCCACCAGGTCTCAGACAGCCCTTACCTGAAGCAGTCCCAGGCTTGGGGAGGTGAGGGGTGTCTCTGGACCCTCAAGTCTTAGAAAATGTAGCTGTCTGGCTATCTCCATGGGGACAAGAAACAAAGAACAGAGGGGACTTCTACTGAATTGGCTCATTTGTTTATAGTTCTCCAGCGGCTTAATATATCAGGACCAATACTGTCAGGGTACTGTGGGGTCGAGAGGTCAGAGGATCCAGGTATAGACAGCTGCAGTGTGGTCCTGTGTAGAGATTAGGACAGAGGGTCGAGAATACAGACTCCTTGTCCTGGCATGAGGCTAACTGCCTGTGACACCATGGACAAAGGTTGCACTCATTTCTCCATTAACCCTGTAAATGTCTGCTGGACCCTTTCCCAGAAGCAGACCCTCAGATCAGGATTCTAGTGCAAGTAGATTATTTTCTTTCTTTTTTTCTTTCTTTCTTTCTCTTTTCTGTATTGAATCTAGAGCAAGGGGAAGCGAGGGAGAAAGAGAGAGAGAGAGAGAGAGAGAACCACGGATGTAAGAGAGAGACATCAATTGGTTGTCTCTTACATGTACCCTGACTGGGGACTGAACCCACAACTCAGGCATATGCCCTCATCAGGAATCGAACCTGAGACCTTTCAGTTTGCAGGATTATGCCCAACCCACTGAGCCAGAGTGCAAGAAGTTGATTTTCAGGGGGACACAAGGGAACACCAGTAAGGGAGTGGGTAAGACAGGAAAAGGAAAATGCCCAATCAAAGCTCATGGGCAAACAACTTCCACTCTGGGTACCTGGAGCCAGTGTGAAATATATTGCTGCACCATCCCCCCACCCCCACCCCACACACACAAAGCAAGGAGCTGAAGTACTTATTCATGCATCAGTCCCATCAGCCATTGGTTCAAAGCTGTTGCCAGGGCTTGTTAATACCACAGCACATCTGCCCTACTGCACAGGTAGCAGAGAGGGCTCTGGAGGCTGGGAGAAGCAGGTTGGAAATGGTGCTTGTAAGCACCGGCATGGCCAGGGTCAGGAGATAATGCCTCTGCCCCAACTATGTGCAAAGCCTTTTACAGACTACAAACATAGGCAGGATGCAGTCCCTGCCTTTGGGAAGCTTCTCAGGGTTTCTTTCAATCAGATGTGGAGATGGGTCTCTGCCCTTCCCATGCAAAGACTGCGGTGAGACCCATAAGCCAGGCAGTGCCCTGGAGGAATAAATGCTAAAAATTGGTTACCTATGTCAGGTCATGGCTGTGGGGCAGGTGCCCAGCTTCCAGCTCTGTGCTCTTTACTTGATTTAAGACAAGTCTATCAGAACAAGTCTGGTTAAGACAATCAGCATCACCTTGGTCCAAGACTGAAGATGCTGTGACTATAGATTGAGCCCCAACTTTTCTTAAGCATCTCAAGTGGCAGTTCCAAACCAACTTGACAGAGAAGCAGTGGGTTCCGAGGTTGGAGGGAGTTGGGGTAGAAACATCATGCTCTATAAACCCCAAAATTTCTCCAAAGTGTCCATAAAATTGAGCTCCTTCTCAGCAGCTGAATTAATTTGTGCCAATTGCTATGCCAAGCAGTCATGTGGTACCTCACATGCACGCGCGCACACATGTGCACATATGTATGTGCATGTGCACACATGTACACACATTCACTGGGAACTAACTTCTAGGAAAAACAAGAGACTATTCTTATAAAGCATGAGCATTTGAGGGTCCTAGTGAGCACTTTCCCACCTCCTCCTCCCCTCCTCTCCCCTTGCTAGGAGAGTGAGGAGTATCAGGCCCCCATTTCCAGAGGAGGCTGGTAAAGAAAAAAGCTGCCTTCTCGAGGTCGCCCAGTCTCTGATACTGAGGAAGCACCAGGATGACTTCCAGGCCCAAGCTCCGGAGTGAACCTGTCCCAAAGCCTGCAGAACCATCCTGTGCTCCTCAGGGGTCTTCAGCCTCCTAAAGCTGACTATTCTTACACTGTAATTTCAGTAATTATTTCCCTCTTTTTTAAACCTTAGCATTTAAACAAGTTCCTTTTGAAAATGTCAGCCAGTTTTAGCTGTAGTAAGGGAAAGAAGGATTTGTCTGTGCCCCGGCCATCATAAAGAAGTAGCCTCCCTGGGGGCCATGAGTGGGATCCAGGTGAGGCCACAGGGTGCGGGGGATGTCTCAACAACCCTTCCCATCCTGCAGACCCTCCTTCTGAAGCTCCTCTCTGCTCAGACTTAACAGATTTGGAGTCTGTCCCTCTAATACTGGGCTCCTCTTCTACCCTCCCTGCACCTCCCTCAGGCCAGTCTCCCAGGAAGTGCTCAGAAGGAGATTTCTCACTCTCCCCTCTGGAAACATCCCTGAATTTCACTTCCTAAGCCAATCGCAGGTAGATGTCATCCTGTACCCCACAAAGATGCTTTAAGGGTGCTCCTGTTTGGGATGAGGGATGGGGGGGAGGGCCACCATCTCCACCATAGTGCCAGCCCTCTTGGTAAGATCTATGTGTTTTAATACTAATGGTTTTAATGCCTCCTAGAGAAGTGACAGCAGATTGTTATGACATCATAGAATAAGCACCAAAAAAAAAAAGAAAAGAAAAAGAAAAAGATGCAAACTGAAAATATAAACAACAATAGCAACAAAGCACAAGACAGGCCTGTAGTTCAAAAGGTATGAGACCCTGAGCTAGTGGGTCTCAAAGGTCAAATGATCTAAGGTCCCTTCATCCTAGAATATTCTGGAATTCTCCCACTTGGTCCTGGGGCTCTGGATGAGTATTTTGGCCTCTTTGGGGCTCAACTTTCTCACCCTTTGAATTTGGTTTCCTAAGGCTCCTCCCAGCTGTTGATTCTATGGTAGAAATTTTAGCAACACCCCCACCCCGCCCAAAACAGACCAGCAAGGAAAGGGAGTTGAGCTGATCCTCAATCCAACAAGAGTAAATACCAGCCACTCAGACCACACACTCCTCCCTTCCTCAGAGCCTTCCTTCCCTGCTCTTCCCTCCAACAAGGACCAGCACCTATCCATACGACAGGCTCTAGAGAGACCTGAAAACCTCTGAAGGCCATTGAAGCTCTCTGCTTAGGGCCCCCAGCAGCTGCCTCAGCTGAGCGCAGGAGCAGTGGGCCCGGTGACAGTGGCAGGGAGGACTGCTGGCTTTCCACGGTGCGTCCTTGGGTTTGCACTCATCTTTGCCAAGCTGGCCCCAACTGATGAGAAAGGATGGGTGGAAAGGAAAGCCTTCCTACCCTGATCAAGGCTGCAGATTTAGACCTTCCACAGTACTCTGCACACTCCAACTCCCTGACCTCTTGAGCAGCCTCCACCCCCACCCCTCCTTCACCACACAGAGGAGAGAGATCTCTGGGTGGGACCCAAGCCTATGGGGAATGGAAAAGAAACAGCCAGCTTAGGTTGCTATTGTTATGTTTAAACAAACAGTTGGCTGGACTGACTTGGAAAGGAATGAGGGGGAGGCTGGGAGTTTAGAGCTGGGTTGGGCTCAGCCGCCTTCTCTCCATCTTGCTAGGGTGGCCAGAGAGTTATTTGGAGAAAGTGGCCTCAGGCCCTTAGCTCCTCTCCCAGGAGAGATGAGTATCAAGGAGCCTCTGTTCCCCAACCCCTTCCCTGCACCCTGGCCCCCACAGCATCTCAGCCCCTGGCCACACCTGGGCTTCATGCCAGCCCTGCATAAGGGAAGGCACACTGTTGGGGGAGTCAGAGGACTGAGCTGAGAGAGGGCTGAGGCAAAGCCGGAGTGTGTTCTGCTGTGCATGAGGGACTGCACTTGAAGGCTGCCTGGATGCTCCTGAGCAGACAAGACCAGGGTGAGGGGGTAAAAGGATGTCCAATGAGTGATCTCACCTGCCTGGGGTGGAGAAAGCAGAGTGGGAACGGGCAAGGGTGGATGTGTCCATCCAGACCAAACGAGGCCCAAAGGGAGAAGAGGCAGCAGGCAAGCTGCAGACCAAAGGAGAGGAGATGGGGATTTCTAGAATAGGGCATTGGGGCTTAATTTTTTTTAAGTAAACTGCACTAGGGGTTGGTAGTGCAGTTTTCCACAGAGAGCTGAAGGAAAATCTCATGCTGCCCCTCAACACCTCCCATCACTCAACCCCACCCTGAGCCTCACGCCCCCACCCAGAGAACCCTTGTGGGGGAGGAGCAGGGCCTGTACCAGGAAGGACCTGGTGGAAAGGTGTCCAGAGTACAGTTAGGTGTTGGCAGAGTCAGTGAGGAACCACACTAATCACCATCATTAAGACTATAAAACCCCACACCTAGAGGCTGCAGGGCACCCTGGCATGGCCCAGGGCCCTGAGCTGTGGCCGAGACCCAGGATCTGGGCTCCAGTCCCTTTCATCTGAGCATCTCCTAGTCCTGCACAAACATTAATTAGCACCCGCCCCCGGAATTGCCTCGTTATCCCACAGACGTTGAGCAGAGGGGTGAAAGGAGGGGAAGGAAAAGAAGAAGGGAAACTGAGGCTGTCCCAGCAGCCAAAGAACCTTCTTAGAGGATAAGAGCTGAGTCCGGTGGAGGGTGGGGAAGAAGCTGCCTCTGGATTTGGCCTTCTCTTCCTGCCCTGGCTCTTCTGGCTGTTCAGGCCGTCACTGGCCTGGTGTTCTGAGGGTTTGAAGGGATCATCTGGCTTCGCAGGACTGAGGACTGTCCGCCCTGCCTCAGATCTGACCAGGCCCCATGGGCCGAGAGTGTGTCCTGTGCCTAGTCTTGGAACACGAATGATGAAATCGGGGCAGCCAGCGCATCAGGAAGTATCTTCTCAGGCCTCTGTGAAGGCCAGAGGGCCACCCCTCAGTGCCAGGCCGTCCTCGGTCATGTCTGCGTCTGTCCTTTCTTCCCGGACCTCTCGAGACACCACTCTAAACCCAAAGCCCATCCCAGCAATGTCTTTCCAAAGTAGCCACGCGTCCTCCGCCCCCTCTGTCCAGGAGTAGCCCATGCCCACGCCTGTCTCTTGTTTCAGGGCGCGGACCTGAAGACTGGGAACATTCAGGGCCAGGTGTTATCATGTGAGTAACCTGCACAGCACCTTCTCCCAGCCTGGGCAACAATGATGATTACCAGGCAACACCACAGCTCCAAGATGAGACTTCGCTCTCATCTAAGAGCTTACATGCTGCTCTGACTTAATCCCCACTAGTTCCTTTTAAAGTCGCTGCCATCAATATCTTCACCTTACAGAGGATGAAAGTGAGGCACAGAACCACCTGCTCTGGGTGACACAACCAGTGTGAGGGTACCAGCATGAGCCCAGGGCTCTTCTGGAGCCATGGGCGAGGTCATTTTCTTCCCTCTGTCACCTCTCTGGTCTCCTGCCCCAGCCCCATGATGTGGCTGCCTGTGGCTGTATAGACTTCCTTCTCCTCTGATGCCCCCACCCCTCGCCTCATCCACACCACCAGCCCCCGCCCCCAAGATCCCAGCTGCAGGAGCAGGCCCTCCACTGATTCACAGCTGATGCTTAGGGGGCAAGCTGGCCTTTGGCAAAGGGACTAATGGAGCCTTGTCTTTCTGTAAATCAGCATGGCTCAGGTACCCACTCAGCCTAGATTCAAACCCCAGCTCCACCCTTTACTGTCAACCTGACTTAACTTCCCAAAGTCTGGGATTCCTCACCAAGAAAATGGTAAAAACATGCACCCTACCCTATCAAGTTGTGGGGAGGGCTAAAGAGGTGTCAGGAGGGAAGCACTTGGCTAGGGCCTGACCTGGAGAAGTGGCCCAACTTGTGAGTCTTCTCTCTTATTCCTCACACCTCTCCTCTCTACTTTGTTTCGTTATTGTTGTTGTTGTTGTTATTGTTTAAGATTTTTATTTATTATTTCCAGAGAGAGAGGAAGGGAAAGAGGCCGAGAGGGAGAGAAACATCAATGTATGGTTGCCATTCACCTGCCTCCAGCCATGGACTGGCTGAGGACCTGGCTTGCAACCTGGTTATGTGCCCTGGCTGGGAATCAAATCAGCGACCTTTGGGTTCGAAGGCTGGCACCTTATCCACTGTGCTACCAGCCAGGGCCTCCTCTCTACTTTGGAGGAGCGATTCTTCAGAGAAGCTTCGTAGTGAAAGAGATTCAGTCTCCATCTCCCCTGAGGGTCATTGCCAGTGGCATAAAACCAATGAGTTACAACTCCAGTACATGGAACCACTGGCACCATCTCTGGCAGCATGGGATACAGCCATCCTCAAATGCACTCAGCTACCCACACACCCTCCTACCTTGCCGAAAGCTGTACCAGTCCTGTCCACTCTCCACATACCACATGCACAGAGACACTGTGGCACTTACCTATGATCAGAGCCTCTCTCAGCACTGGCCATGTTTGTGAGAAAACACTGACTTACCTACATGCTCACACACTGACAGAGACCCCCCAAAACAGATTCAGCACATGCACACCAATCCCAGTATAGACCCCAGGTCACACAAACCCACATGGCTCCTGAAATGCCCTGTGCTGTCTTCTCTCCAAACAACAGTCTTGAGCCCCCCACACACACACTCACACACACACAAATATCTGATGCAACACAAGAATTCAGGGAGAGGTGAATAGTCAGGAAATCCCCTGGCTGTGGGCAAGCTGGAGGCCCCGGGGCGGAAGGACACCATGAGGCACACTCCACCAGCTTCAAGCAGCAAGTGGCTCTTATCTAATGATCGGGAGTTGTGATGTTGTCTGGTGATCATCATTGTTGCCGTCCCACCAGCCTTCTCATTGCAAACACCATCTCCACCCACTCCCAGGAAGATTCTGGGCTCCTTGGAGATGGAGAGGGGGAGAGCAAGGGGAGGAGGAAGAGGCACAGCACTCTTGGAAGGAGGCCAGGCTGAAATGGTCCAGTCTGACCTATAAAGCCCCAGAGCCCTGCAAAGTCTTAGCGGAAAGATGAGAGATGTCCCTTCTCCATTTCTCCCAGAAAAGATCTGCCTCCTATGCCGAGAATGAAAGGGAGAGATGGCCTCCTTCGGAGGAGCCTGAGTTGGTTCTTGTCACCCCAAACACCCAGGTCTTACAGCTGCCATGATCAAACCTTTGAACTGAGTCCTACCCACCCCCGTAACCACTTCCAGATCCTCCGGGTCCAGCCAAGAAATTGACTTCTTTGGGGATTGAGTTCATAAGGAAATGCTGAAAAAATAAATAAAAATCCACTGCCAAATATACTCAGAAGAAGATGGGTTTTTCTCAAGGCAGAAAACCCATCAGGATAGACTAAAGAAAAAATAATAACAAAAAGGACAGTGCCCACTGGCCCAGAGAGGCTCAGGTGCCCACCAGCACCTTCAAAGACCACAGCTCATCCTCCCCACACCACCCTCAAAAGTGGGCTTCTTAAAGGAAACTACTAAGAAAGAGATCCTGCCACAGACAGTTTGTTTATGTTTAATGGTTTGTTTGCAATGGATAAACCCCAATCTGGGACATAAGAGGGTCAACTGGGACAGTGAAAGGTATAAATGATTCCCTTATCCTCCTATCCAGAGCAGCCAGGAGCTCCTGGAGTCCTGTGGCTGGTGGAGCCCACCCTCTCTCCCTTTTCTACCCACAGCCTACCAGCCTCCTACTCCTCCACCATCCACTGGCTTCCATCGCTACCAGTTCTTCATCTATCTTCAGAAATCAACTAGCATCTCTCTCCTTCCACAAGAAAAAGGAAATCTAGGTAAGGCCTTCCCATCCTTCAAAGCAAGAGTGAATTCTGGGATGGACTGGATGCTCCATGCATTCATGGGGATGTCAGGACCTTGACCTCTATTCATGAGTCTTGAAGGCTAAGGTCAAAGGGTGGTATTTCTTGGGAGTGAGCTAGAAGAAGTGCCCTAAAGGAAATTCTGGCATCAGAAATGGTCTCTTGGCAGAAGTAAGTTCCAAAGACCAAGATGATGGCTTTGCCCGGGCAGAGGGGTCTCTAAGGTAGGGGCCCAGTGAAAATAACCAGCCCAGGAGAGAAGCATTTCCCCCTCAGCCTTGAATGGCATGTGCAGGCAGCTACCCAACAACGCTTCTACAGTAATTGTATCCTATAATTGAGTCCAATCTGGGCAAGAGGGCCCTGGAATGCCACCCTGCCGGTCTGTCTTCATTGGTCATTAATTGTTGTCTGTCTGGTGCCATCTCAGTGGTGGAGCAAAGACTTGCCCAGCCATGCCCACCCCTCTAGCTTTCTGAGCCACCCTTCTGGAACTCTGGAGAGGACCCCCTCCCTCCGTAGCTTACTAATGGCTCACCCAGTCTGCTTGGCCTCACTCCTCCTCCAGGGAAAGGGGGTAGAAAGAGCCATGGACACCTGGCCACTGTCATGCCACAGGTGACTCACCTGACCCTGTAGAAGCCATGGCCCCTCTCTGGGCCTCAGTTTCCTCTTCAGGAAAATGGGAAACAAAACAATTCCCATACGTTCCCACTTTAGGGAAGGGAATATAATGGGGAACACACAAATGCCAACTTGAGAGTACAAAATGCACATCTCCCAGGCTGGCGGGAAGGGGAGTAGGCGGATGAGTGTTGTCAGCCATTTCCTCTCACCCAGTGACCCAGACCAACTGCTCTCCCCACTGGGAAGCCGGCAAAGGCATTGTTACAAGCCTGCCACCTGAGGCCCCAGAGGAGAGGAGTGCAGAGCCCAGAAAGGCCCAGGTTGAGCGATGGTGCCTATTGGATGTGCTGAGCAGAGGCAACCAGCCACCTGGAAGCAGAGCCAGTGCAACCTCTCCCCTAGTGAACCTTCCCCGGGCACCCACAGCACCTTGCCTGTCTGTGAATCTGTCTCAGGAGCTTTGCCAAAGATGCTTTGAAGTTTGGATACAAATAAAGAATGGAAAGAAACATATCTCATCCAGGCCAAAGTCAATTTCTCCATGTCCTTAGTTCCCCATCTTACCTAAAGGCATCATGAAGCACCTTCCACTTGATTTCTGCAGCTGGGAACTGGCACCTGAGCCTGCCACGCCAATGCCATGCCCCCCCCCCCCCACACACACACACAGGTGAGAGTGTTATGAAGTAAAGCAGTGCGGTGAGTCCTATGTTAGACCTCCGGGGCCCAGTGCAGTACCCTGGACAGAACAAGGCTCAGACAGGCCCCTAAAGGAGCCTCCCTTGGATCAAGTGCCCTCCGAGGGCAGGATGGAGGGCAAAGGGGAGAGCATTCAGCGATGCTGGGGGAGCAGGGAAAAGGGAAAAGGAGTAAGGATGTAGTCCAGACAGTGCCATGGCTGGGTCCTGAGGCTTGATCCCAGCCCACCGCCCAGAAAACATGGCCGCCTGCATGCCCACCCTATGAAAGAAAGCAGGCAAGGATGCTGGAAACCTATCAGGCCTGAAACCCATTATTAGTCCTTTTGGATCTTTGCCAAAACCAGGGATTCTTATGCACCTCCACCACTACCCACCTTTCATCACATGAAACTGGACTTGCCTCTGGGCAGACTCCCTTTGGCTTCTGTGCTGTTTCGTTTGCTGCCAGAAATGGAGGTGGGAAAATTATCTTCCCAAATAAAGCTCCGGCCAGGGTACCTGTCCCACTGTGTGATGCCTTCCATGGGTTAAGCACTGTGCTGGAGGCTATAGAGAAGACAGGGTGGTGGTGGGAGTGTTCCCTGCCCCCAAGAGGCTTACAACCGACTTTGGAAACACTTCAGTAACAATGCAGATCAGCTTCTATAAGAATTAAGCACTTAGCTGTGTATTTCTTGCAGTTGGGACAATAGGAGAATGTGTAGACTTAGGAATAGTCTTGTCCCTTCCTAAAATCCCCTTCCCTCCAGGACACTCACCCTCATCAGCAAGGAAGGGTGCAAAGGCACCTTACCTTACGGTGAAGAAATCTGGATTACAGTCTCTAGCTAGCAATTTGACTTTGGAGCAAATCACCTAACCTCTCTGAGCCTCAATTTCCTCATCTAGACAAGGAAGGGTGGATCTAGAAGGTCTACAAATCGATGCGGCCCTGAGGCTCCGAGGAGCAGGTGGGGCCTGAGCAGGGCCCTGGTAAAAGAGGAGATTTGAATCCCCGATAAAGAAGAGAGGGGAGAGAGCTCTGGGCTGGGAAACCTGCAGGTGCAATGATGTAAAAAGGAAACAAATGAGAAAGAGCCCTGCACACCAGGGGGCAGGGATGGTGATGAAAGGAGAAAACGGAGGTGCAACTGTGATGGGTACCATGGACAGCCACTAGATAGGGTCCACAGGAGCGGAAACACACCAACTCACTCCTCAGAGCTGAGCAACTGGGAGTGGAGGCAGAACTAACTAGAGGGGGGAGAGCAGCAGGCACCAGAGGCATGGGGTGCCTGGCACAGATAACCCTGGGCTGATTGCAAAAGTATAGCATTGCACAACGCTGGAGCTGCAAAAGTCCTGGCATTCTCTGAAGCACCAGCCCAGAGCTTAGGGGACTTGTGGAGCCCCAGGCTGGACCAGTCCTCAGGAGGCCAGGACATGAAGCCCTGCCAATGGGCACAGGCCCTGGGGTTTGCCTTGGTCTACTTTTCTTTCCATGGGAAGGTATCTGTGGAAGGAGCAGTGTGTCCTAGGGTATAAGTGGTGTAACCAGCTGCTGTCACTGGATAAGCAGGCGGTAACAGCTTCCACAGATTAGGGAGAAAAGGTCAAGATGCAGGAGTCAAGTAGAGGGTATCCACAGAAGACAGTTAACTTGATCCAGTCCTGTTGGGTGGCTTCCCTTCCTGGGACTTAGGTATGAATAACATGTTTAGGATGAGAAGGGAATGTGAGATTATTTTAGTTAAACTTGTGTGACTCCGGTGGAGTGGCATTGCTGAGATCCAGGGGCTGAAGCCCTCTCCAGGGTTCCCCTCTGTTCTGTGACTCCAGGATGACATTCATGGGGTCAGCAGATGGAGGATGTGGACACCCACAATCCCGTGTGACCTGGGACAAGCCACCTCAAATCCTTGGGCCTCGATTTCTACATCATCAAGATAAGGGGTTGGACTGGTTGTTCTACCACTGAATGACCATGAACAGATTTGCTCCCAGCTCACTGAGCTCCCCACAATAGCCAGGTTTGGCCAGACAGATGGAGGGAGCAAGTGATCAGGCCCAATTCGCCAGCCACCCCACACATATCTCTAGGTGGAAGCCTTCAACCAGGTACTGGGCTGGGATTCTCTAGGCACTGCAAGGGCCCCAGAAGGGGACCTGTAACTCTCTTGCTTCTCATTGAGGATATCCTACCTTGCCACCCACTCCTGCTTTCTACACCCTGCTCCCTCCCATCCACTCCAGTTTCCCCACCATGTTTGGCTTGCTTCACAAACACCATCCACATTCACTCTGACAATGCAGGAGCCAGGAGCTCCAGGCACCACTGTGGAAGCTGCAGGCACAGAAGGGAGCCTTGTGGACCGAGTCCCTGCCCCCTGGATGTGTCACCAGGGCAGCTTACAGACAAAGAGCAGAGGGCTAGTCTCGCAGCTCAATCACGGCCACATCCCACATAGAGGGGAGTGCTGAAGCTCACAGAACTTGCGCTGGCACCCCTGATGACCGCCGGCCCAGTTCGCTGACATGTGCTCCAGAGGCCGTGGTTCACCTTCCCGAATTTGGAGTGTATCATCTCGGGTTGTCTTCTCTCAGCTAACCCCACCTGCCCTCTCCTACTCCTCTGAGGCGCCCACGTAACATTTTATTGGCCTTCCTTGGTCACCTGCATTTATCTCTTTTGTATCACTCAATCATTTTGCAGTTGCATGGGACCCACTTCCACCACGAGACTATAAATTCCTCAAGGGAAGAGCTCACCTCTATCTTACATTTCCTTTTTACCACCAGTCTCTGTGCTCAGTCCACGATGGACTTTCAATCAATGAGTGTATTTGTGAATGGGCCACACCCACACAGGCACATTCATAGGCCTCTCGCACATAGATCTGCCCATTCTCGCACACCCCACGTTCACGAACACACCTTACCATCAATTTCCTTTAACACCTGAAAAGACAGCCACCTCTGGATGGCACCCACATCCTCCCTGTCCCCACGCCAGACAGGCAGAGCCACTTACGAGCCCAGCTGTTCCACCAGCCTCCCCTGCCCATTCCTGGCCTCCCCTTATCCCTTCCCCTGGGCAAGTGAGGACATTGAAGCCCAGAACAGTGGGTGGCTTGGTTGATCAAGGGTCCTTAGCTAATAGCAAATTAGTTTTCTTCTGCTTTTGGAAGAAAGTTCTTTGTACCTGTCACCAACCCACCATATTCCCTCTCCTCCCACCCAGACCACCAGACTTCTGGGTTGTGGCATGGGGACAGAGAGGGAGCAGGTCCATCCTGCTGCCCTCAGCGCCTTTGGCCAGCAGCAGCAGCCACCACAGCAGTGCACCCGCAAGCCCCTTCCCCGTGGCTGAGCACTGTGCGGAGCTGTGGTCTGCCCCATGCCACGCCTCAGCCACCTTGCCAGAGCTGTCACGAGCTGGCCTCACGCTCCTCCGGCAGGGAACTCCCCTCTCTGTCCCTCAAGATGACATGACATGTCACAGCTTGCTCCAGAAGCCTCCAGAAAGCCATGAGCCCAGGACGGTGCGGCCGCACCAAGGAAACGAATGAGCCATGCCAGGTTCCAGTCCCCACCTCACCGGGCAGCCTTGGGGACCTGCACAGAAACTGCTCCTGGCAAAGTGGGATGTGAGCAGCAGAGAAGGGTGTGTCTGGGATTCTAGACAAGGAAGCCATAACCTGCTCACCAGCACCTCAATTCATTGAACTGAGCAGCTCCCAGGGAGCTACCCCCTGAACAGAAGTCAGAAAGGAGGGGTAGCCAGACACTTGCCTTCCAGTGGGGCTGGTCTTATTTGTGGCATCTGAAAGCCTGTGAGGCACCGTGGGCGATTTGGACAAGGCTGCCACGAGGAAGTGTCTGAAAGCACAGGCCAAGGGCATGCAGGCAGCCGGGCTCTGAGCAACATCAGCAGGCAGAACCTCTGTGTTGGAGGTACCGGGGCTGGGAGGAAATGCGCCGCCTCCCAGGCCTTGTGGCAGTGAAGGGCAAGCAGAGTGTAGGCAAACGTGGAGGGGAGGGTTCCCTGCCTGGAGACCAGCCCCAAACACTCACAGAGACAGACGCAAACACACGTAGCCCACTGCACAGCAGCCTCCACTCCCCACCGTGGCCTCCCATGGAGGTTCACCTGGCCAGGCCCCAGAAGCCCCCAGGGCTCAGCCTCTGAGTCACCATGTGGTCTTGTGTCAGACAGTCCTCTCCGGCCTCCAAGGGCCCCACCCACCTGGCAGAGCTGGAAGGACCAGAGACCTGGCAGCAGCTCAGATGGGGCCATCCTGGACAACTCTCAGGGAGGCACCCTGGCGGGAAACGGCCTGCAACCGCACAGGCCCCAGGAAGCCCTCATCAAGTGGCAGGCCCTAGTCAAACCCAGTATCAGCCGTCCAGAGCAGCACTGAACCCACCCTCGGGAACCCACTGATGGTCGCTGGCCAGCTGACACCACCATCAAATACTGGAATTGATAACCAGGAATAGACAGCTTCAGTGTCCACTCCCTTCACTCCCTTCCCCACAGCCACCAAAGCCACAGGGGAGAGGGGAGGAGATCACTTACTACTGGGTCATTAAAAACTATACTTCCACTCCCCAGTTCTCCTGGGTTCATTCTCCTCTCCGGAGGAGCCGGATTCACCCCTCACCCCTCAGGACCTCTCCCAGCCTCCCCATTCTCTCCCTCCCACCAGCATCAAAGTGGTCCCCTCTGCCCCAGCCTCTCAAACCAGCGGGAGCAGCCACTCAGCAAATATTCTCCAGGAGTAATTGGATGTGATGGAACACGGGCTTTTCAGCTCCTGAGTGGAAGTTTCTGAATGTCATTTAACGGCACACACTCACAAAAAAAGCTCAGGCCTCCCGCCCACCACCTCCAGGACATCATTAATCTCAGTAGAGAGGCATCAGTGCTCCCATCACTACACCAGCCCCACGAAGAGCCAGACAAATTACCGTCCAACCCTGACATGCACGGGGGTGGCTATCAAGCTGGCATTCAATTCTCGTCCTTTCTTCAGGGCCATGGTCCCCTGACAAGAAGCAATGGTGCCACTGCCTTGGAGGAGGAAAGGGACAGGCCAGGGAAGAGGATGGCCACCTTGGTTAGACACAGCTCACCCGCCTGCAGTGATAGGGCAGCTCCAAGCCGGGCAGCCCCAAACCAGGCACCCCAGGCCCCAGCAGAGGACAGGGTGGCTTGGAGGAGGCGACCCCAAAGCTCAGTCCCCAACCCCCTATTCTACAGCCCACCTGAACAAGGGCCAACTTCCCAGGGAGGGCTTCCCAACCCCCACTTCCCAAGCTGAGAAAGAGAAACTTCTGGGCCTACTAAGGAACAAATGGCAGGTCAGATGACTGGAGTAAGGACACTCAGGAAACATTTTCCTATGCTATTGGGAAGTCTTGGGTAAGCCTGCTGCTAGGGGTGGAATCCCATCTTCAGGGAATTGGAGGCGGGGATGTTGTGCTGTTGGCCTAGGCCACCCTTCAAAAGCCTAGCTTATTAGTCTAGTGTTAATTGTCTTATCAACTCATCAACTGGGGCCTAGGTAAATCGGCTCCACCCCCACCCCCATGCTTGGCGGGCTCCGGAAGGAGGCTGTCAGTGCTGGGGGGCCTGGACCCCAGGCTCTGAGGTTCTTTTCACCTTAGAGTCTCCACATTCTAGTGGAGGAGTTGTCTACCCCATTCTCCCGAGTCCTACAAGGGAGAGGCTGCCTGACGAGGTGTAACATCACTTTCTCTGCCTCATGGATGCGAGTGACCCTAATAGGCTCAATGGGCTGTCCACCCTGTGACGAACCACTCCCAAAGAGTGGTGAGCCCTGCATGTCTGGGAGGCTGGGGGTGGAGATGGTGACTGTCCAGACCTGCCCTGGGGCCATTCCCAAATGTTCTGGCCTCTGTAGTCCCTAGAACTCCAACTTGGAAGATGAGTTTCCGAAAGCTTGGAGCCCCTCTCCTGGTTGTTGAAGACAGAGGTCAATTCACCTCTCCACCCCCAGTGTCTGGTAGAGATCAGGCACACAACGGTGGCTCAGAAGCCCCTGGTTCCCTAAGTCTCTGCTTGGCCCACTTCTGAAACATCTCTAACATACAACATCTCTCATGGCTAACACCTTCCCGATCAGCACCAACCCTTAGGTGAGAGGATGCCTGAGTCTGACTGCAGGTTGGAAATTGTGCCCCCTGGGGTTGTGTGGGGACCCACCTGCTCATCATATTTGGTAACCCTGCCCTAAGGAGACCACGCCTCTGTTTCCAGCCCCTGGGTGGCTCAGGCGACAAGCATCAGACATCCTGCTTCTCTCTCCCTCCAGCCAGAAGCCTTTGAAGCACACACACCACCCCTGCCCAGCCCCAGAAGGAGTCTATCTGGTGGGTCCAGGGTCCAAGGGGAGGGGCCGGAGCTCAGGCAGCTGCCCAGCATTCCTCAGGGGACCAGCGGTGCCATGCAGCATGGGGCTTTCCTCTACGGGTAACCACAGAAGCCACAGCCTCCGAGCTCCCCATCGCTCCCCACACAACCCTGAGGGCCTGACTCACCACCATTCCTTCTAGAACTCACAGGGTCAGTTCCTCTTGCCCTTTGTGGCAGGAAACGAAGTCACAGCCAAGCCAGGGGAGGAGGCAGCAGGAGGCTAGTGGCCAGCGGGCACTGTCCCTATTCCGTGGAGGGACAGAGAGGCTGGTCTGAGGAGCTCAAAAACCGCAGAGTTGTCGGAAATGGGACAGGGAAGGAGCTGTGAGGCTGCCAAGGCCCTCCAGGCCCCATCGAGAGAAGTCACCTGAGCTAGGGGAGGGCACACTGCTGCAGAGAGAGTGAGGTCTCCAGCAGGGCGCAGGGGATTTCTTTCCGCCACTTGCCCTGATCTCGTGATGAGTTTCAATTCCCTCCTTACCACCCAGGTTCCTTCCTGCCCTACTCGGTGGGGAAGGTCCCTTTGGCCCCATGCCTGCCACACACCAGTTCACCCGGAGCCCTTCCCCCAGCATGCACACACATACACGTACACACCACACACACACACACACACACACAGAGGCATGCACACAGGCAAGCATCTGCACCTACACACTCTTGCACATGCACACTATCCCATGGTCTTGAAACCACAGTATTTTCCCAGTCAACCAGGCTCCCAAAGTGTTAAGTCCACAGCCAGGCCTCCTAATGGAGGACCCCCAACATCAGTGACACCTCTCAGCTCAGCCACAGCCTGTCTGACAGAAGAGGTGCTCTCCAGGATCCAGCCACCCTGGCCCCAAAAGAACACCTAAAACTGCTGCTTTCTAGCCCCATCCGAGCTCACAGACAGTCACTGAGCCCGATAGGAGCTACAGGAACCTGAAGAGGCCTTTTTCCCCATCACCACTCAGAAGAGGCCTCACCAGAACTCCACCTGTGCACTGAGGATAAATCATTTTTCCCTCTGAGGATTAACTGAGTGAATATACATAGAGGTCCCAGAACTGCACCTGGCACATAGAAAGCACTATATCAGTGTTTCACTGCTGTTGGTATGTTTTGCATTATCATCACTATTGTGGTGTTTCTTTGGATTACAAATTGTAATCCAAACAGCCCCTCTGAAGAGGGACAGTAAATGGATAAATGGAGTGCAGAACACTAAAGGGTAGCAGGTGCAGACAGAGACCCACAGGAGGGCAGGTGGGCAACTCTTTGAGGACCCTGAGTTCACCAGTGCCAGCGCTCCGTTCCCTCCGTGCGTCGCTGTCCTCCACTGATCCAGGCTGTCAATACCTGCCACTGCCTAGCTCAGCTATGCACAAGGTCTTCCCCCAACACTTCCTCCACCCGGGAAAAGTTGTTAGATTTAGGTGTGTATGGTGGAGTGTGGGGGTGTGAGGTGTTGGGGGGGGGTGGGGGGGGACTGGCAGGGGGATGAGGCAAGAAAATTCAGGATACTTAGTCCAATTGGAATTTCAGATAAACAAGAAATAATTTTTTACTGTAGGTATGCTCCATGCAATATGTGAAACATGCACTAACAAATTATTTGTTGTTTATCTGCAATTCCAATTGAACTGGGTGTCCTGTATTTTCTGTAGCAACCATCTGCCCCGGGTGCCTGAGGCTCCAGGGTTTGGGAAACAAGAGCGTGGGAATATGCCTCTGACCACTTCCCTTGGCCTCTCCCCAGTGCCCTGGGCTGTACCCTCTCTGCTCTGCTAGGAGGCCTGTTCACACTTGCCTCAGAGGATGCACCTCCATTGATACCTCTGTGTTTTCTCCCCTTAGGGAGGACCCTCTGGCCTGGGCACTGACTGGGATTCTCTAGACCCCAGCATGGAAATGTCTTTCCCACACTCAGCTCCTCTCCAGGATCTGGGTGCTCAGGAGCAGGGAGAAAGGGGCCTTGGCCGTAGCCCCTTCTCTTTGACCTCTGCGACAACCAGGGCTCCTTTCCTGGCTCTGGGGTGGCAGTTGGGGTTCTGGAGAGGAGATTAAATGAATAGCAGACACTTCTGCCAGTTTCAGCCCTAGCAGCCAGGGTGACCAGGTGTGAGAGGAAGAAAATAATGAAAGCCAGTCATGGGGTCAAGGGAGCCTGCAAGAAAAGAGGGGCGGAGGGAGAAAGCATGCAGATCACCTGACTGGGCATTCCCTTTCTGTGTGTGCATGAAAAGGCAAAATTATGCTAAATAAAGGGCACTGGGGATGGATACCAAAGGCTGCTCCTGACTCAGTCCAGATTCCTAGTCCCCATTGTCTTCTAGGGAACAGCACCTTCCCAGGTGCTTTACTAACATCCAGGGGTGTTCCTGCAGCTAGGAGCCAGGGGCACCCCCAGGTACTCAGCCCAGTGGCCAAGGTCACCTGCTGTCTCCACTTCTCCAGAGCCGGCCCCCCTCTCACCCTACTAGCTCTCAAGTCCATGGTTCTCTCTCACTGCCTCCCTGTGGTCTGTTTGTTCTTCTAGGCGGTTGGCAAATGGATGAATTCCTGAACCGCTTCAACATGAGCCAACCTGAAGCAACCACCCAGTTCATGACCCAATATCACATGGACTCAGCACCTGACCCGGGTTCTGAAGGAGGAGGTGCCCAGAATCCTGGAGGAGATGCCCAGAATCCTGGAGGAGATGCCCAGAATCCTGGAAGAGGAAGCAGTGAGCCCAAATACAAACCCAAACAGACCTCAGGCTTTGCCTTGCTGGTATGTGTCCACATTGTCTACCACCTATGGTCTGGGTAAGGAACCACTTCTGCGTACAGAACCCCTTCTCTTCCAACTTAAAAAAAAAAAAAAAAATTCACCCAGATCTCAGTGGTTGAATGCTTTGTTTCCTAGCCTCTCCTCCTTCAAACACCAAGGAGAGGAAATCAGCCCGTGTCCAGCATTGGGGCCTGTAAATACAAGTGCAGAGGGGTCTGTTGGAGGCAGGAGTTTAGATGGGCAGGAAGGGTTGGAAATCCCCAGCCCTGAACTGTCACTGAGGTGCATACCATGTGGCCTTGAGCCACTCAGTTACCCTCTCTAAAGTTCTGCTTCCTCAGATATAAAATTGAGGTAGGAAGAAGAGGTAGAGGTGGCTGGTTTACCACCATGGTCCTTTCCAGCTCTGACATTCAACACGATTCAACTACTGTGGGCACCTACTACGTGCCTGACCTTCTGCCAGTCACAGAGGATTCACGTGTGAACAGGGCAGACAGAACAGGAGGCCTGCTTCATGAAGCTTACAACCCAGTAGGGGAGGGGAAGATTCATCAGATGAGGCTGAGCAAAGTATGGCAAATGTGACAAGTGCTCTGAGGGTGAAGCAGACCTGTTTCATAATGGGGGGCAGGGGGTAGTTCAGGCAAGGCCTCTTAGGGGAAGTGATGTTTAACTTTGGGGCTGAAAAGCAGGGTGGAAGTTAACCCTGAGTGGGCACAGGGGTGGAGAGCCTGCCAAATGCAAGGAACATCTCTGAGCTCCATGGCTACCAGGGCCATTGAGGGGCATCTCCCAGGAAATGAAAAGCCAGTAAGTAGTTCAGCCACCTGGATGGGTGGGCAGAGACCAGAACATACCTTACAAGCACGCTCCAGTTTTGGATTCTACCCAGGAAGCAATGGGAAATCATTCAATGCTACGTGGTGTGGTAGGAGAGAGGAGGCATGTCCTCATTTGTGCTGTGAAGAACTCCTCAGTTTCTGCAGGGGAAGGATTTTTGGTGTCTACCTCCCCAGACGTTCTTTGAATGTCCTGGCTTTCCCCCCAAGGACCCCTTGGAAGCACCCCCTTAGCTACGGTCTCATTCACAGCCTAAACCCTCGTCCTCTCGGTGCCCCCAATCTGCTCAGTTTCCCTCCCGGAGTTAATGACTCCCCTTCCTTGGCTAGAGCACAGCAGTGCTGGTGACTCATGTGTGCAAAGTGCCTTGAAATCTCCAGATGAAAGGGGCAGGCTGCAGCGAGCACTGCATTGTTACCTTCATGGAGCCAGGACCCATGTTAGCTGGAAGGCAGATGGGCCCTGGCCACCCCTCAGCCCAGCTGAGCACACTGCTAGGCATTTGGAAGATTTTCATTGTGGGATCTGAAGAACTAAATGAGCTGGGAGGGAATTGGGCCATGCTTCCCCGAAAGTGGATAAATTCGGCTCCCAGTGCCTAGCTGGTGGACACCAAGTTCTTGTCCTGGAGAGAAGGTCCTTTGATGCCAGCCTGGGCAGCAGGAACTCCTACTCCCTTCTACCCCACCAGAAAAGCTTACCAGCAGAGCTAAAAGAATAAACAAAAGGAAGTGTCCATTTGCAGTGTCATGGAAGGCAGCCTCAGAAGGGACTTTGTGGGTGTATGCAAACCTCACACTCCCCGCATCCCCCACCCCACAGGGCCAGAGTGTAATTGGCAGCTCTGGTTGGGGCCCAAGCCGGGGCTAAATGGCAGGTCAGCTTCCTAGAGCAGCCCCAGATGGAGACACATCCTCCCCTCTTCTGCTTTTAATTCCTTGTGGCTAGCATGTTTATTTTAGGTGAGGGAAAAAATCGGATGTTTATCCTTCGAGGAAATTATCGGCTTGCTTTCCTTCCTCCCCCTCCCTCCTTTCTTTTCCCCTGGTGTTTTTGGGCTCTTCATTCTGCTCCAGGAGAGACCCCCACCATCCTGGCCCCAGAATGTGAAAAAAGAACAAAGCCGGCCTGGCTTCAGGCTACAGACTGCCTTGCCAGACAGTCCCTGGAAAGACAAAACCTGGAGGCCCAGAGACCTCAGGGAAACCCACCCTTGACTCAGCTCTCTGCCGGCACAACACTTTGGGGTCCCCGGGCCCTTCACTATGTTCTCCAAGAAGTAACAAAATGAACGTGTAGATTGCTCAGGGATCTCTCATGAAGCAGTTAAGAAGAGTATTTCATAGAAGAGCATTAGTGTCCCCTCTACAGGGATAAGGAGGACTGATACTTTTATTACTATCGTCATCATCGGACATCACTTGCTGAGCCCCTTCTGCACACCTGGTACTGTGCCAGGTGCTCACCCTGTGGCCCTCGGTGCGATGCGTTCCTGCAGAGCATCACAGCCCACGGCCCTTCACACATATTCTCTCATTCGATTGTCACAACAACCTAATATTGTAGGTGTTGTTGTTCTCCTTTTATAGAGGAGGAAACTGACATTCTGATAAGTTACGGAACCTGCCCCCTGTTCCGTAACTAGTAATGATGAATCTGGGGTTAACACAAGCCTCCTCACTCAGTACTCAGAGGCCACAAGTGCTCAGAGTTTGCTCTCTGGGCTACATAAAACAACGGCAGGTTTTCCGTTCATTCAGAAGCCCGGTGAGCCAAGAGTGAAGGCTGAATGTTCCAAGAATTTAAGCAGTTGTCTCTCCCAAGCATCTTCTCTTCCCTCAGCTTCAGCTACTCCCAACCAAGTGTGACTTGTGGGGAGGGCCAGCTCTGGGACACTCAGAGCAATGGACCGGCCCAGCACAAGATCATTACCGTCCTCCCACCCTACCTGCCCAAGGCAACTACCCCAACAATTTACCATCCTCAACCTATGAACAGCCCTCCCCCTACCCCAGGTGCCAGCTGCTCTTAGGGAAGGGAGAAGGCTGGGAAAGGCGAGGGAGCCTCATGGGCAAACTCCTGGTGGTGGCAGCAGCAGTGGCGATAGTGATGATGGTGGTGGTGGTGGCAGTTGGGGGTCCAGATGTCAGGGCTGAGCAGCCCTGATATAGGAAGAAAGCCTGGTAAATGCACTATATGGCATAGTTTAAAAAGCAAAACTTTTCTTACCTAGCATACCTAAATTCACATAGAATCTCTACCACTCAATATCCCTAGAACCTCGGGAAACCCTTGTTCTGGACCTGTGTTTCAACTGCAAAAATAGTAAAAAAAGAAAAAACGTATGTAATGGAAATAAGTGCCTTCCTTAAAGATCTGTTGCAATGGTTAAATGAGATAGCATGGAAGGCCCCAGGCACAATGCCCGGCATGCAGGCTGCTCAAAAAATGGAGGTTTTCCTCTCCTTTCCTGCCTCCACCTCACCTGCTCTGCTCCCTAGCTTTTCAAGATACCCATCAAAGGACCAAGCCCCAGCCCAGCATCCCCCTCCCAAGCTCAGCAAAACATTGGGTGGCTTGGATCAGGAGAGACAACCCAGTTCCTTAGCAACTAACAAGCATTTCCCTGTAAAGACAAAGACCCTTCACTCAGATTGCTCCCTCCCCCACCCGCCTTGCCTCTCCAGGTGTCTGATCTCAGTGCAGGACTAGGTGCTGCCCACCCCCCCCAGAGGTTTAGGGGCTTCCTGACCCACCCTCCCAGCAGTCCTGATATCACCTGTAATTATCCCACAGCACCTTTCATCCTTGTGCTAATTACCTTTCACATTTAGCCCTAGGGACTGATGGGAGACACGTGAGGTGCATACACACACATGCATGCATGCATGCATGCACACACACAAATCCCACATATATTTCCCCTTCTGAGGAACCCCACCCCCCTCCATTTTAGAGAAAGGTTGGAGAAAGGATCTAGTTCCTTTAGGATTCCCATCTGATCTGAGAAACAGGAGCCATAGAGCCTGGTTCAGGGACAAGGGAGGACCTGTCGCTGAGCATCCTGGGGGGTGAGGGGACAAAAAGGAGAAGAGCCTTTCAAAAGGACTGTGGAAAACTGCCAGGACAGAGGTCTTGGCTCTCAACGCCACCTTGGTGCCACCATATGTGAGCTGTCCTGCTTAACACAGAGAGGGAAAAGGAAATATTTTAATATAAGAAGAAAGGAAGGAAAGCATCAGAAAGAGGAAACAGAAAAGAACGATAAGGCTGTCTGGTCTAATGCATTTGCCAGGGAGTAGAGACCTGATTTATGAATAGTACCAGTGCAGTCACTCACCACTCTGTGGGCCCCAGCAAGTCGGCGGTCCTTGTCTGGGCCCCAGTTTCCTCATCTATACAACAGCTTTGGATGGGTATTCCCCAAGGCCTCATTCAACTGAATGGTCTACAATTCTGTGTGGTTATTTGAGGAGATGGTAGGGAAAGCCACTACCACCCACCGTACCTGTGTCTGGTGGGGAGAGTGGAATCCACTAGAACAGAGTAGAATGAGCATTCTTAGGATTAAGAATGAAAAAAAGCCCAGTGCATTTGGCTACAGGAGCCAGAAAAGCCAACCAGGAAGCCCCTGTGAAAGAGGAGCTGACCAATGTGGGAGCTGAGGACTCTGGGATTTCAGGAGAACCCTCTCCCACAAGCAGCAGCCAGTGGCAGGGCTCATTCTCCCCAGCTGCCAGCCTCAAGAAACCCACTCTGAGGTCCAGGGGGTGGGAAGGTGGCAGAGCTGTGCACCGGCCCTGTGTCTGCACTCAGAGAAGAAGGGCATAAATGTGACTGGGGCCCTGGGCAGGACACAGAAGCACCCTCTTTGTTCCTTATGAACTGGAGCCCACCACACTGCCCACTGGCACTGGCATAAGTTAGCTGGGCAGGTAGCTGAGGGTTGGAAGCAAAGAGGCTGAGCCTGTCAAAAAGGCAAGTGCAGCAGGGCCCTGAGTTCCACCTTTCATTTTCATTCTCATGGAGAAAGCAGACAGTGGGCTAAGTGGGTTTCCCGTAGGGCCTGGGCAGAACAGCAAGCAGGGGCAGCGCTCTAAAGGCATGCAGTCACCCTCTTCCCCCAACACTCACGCACACACACTCACCCGCATACTCTCGTACGCTTATACACATTCTCACACTCACACACATGGAGAAAAACAGCCGGACATACACATGGAAATCATCCTAAAGCAACAGATCCCCTCATACTTGTGTTGTGGCTGTCATACCAGCATGCGCCAGCCATTTAGTAATATTGGTGGGGACTCAGCTGGATGACTGGAACTGAAAAGACTACAAAAGAAACCTAGAAGGTATTAGCCTTCCAGAAGCTCTTCATTTGTGGTGGGAGAGAGTGTGGATGGACGGACACAAAGACTGTCAAGAGTCCTGAGATTGTGAGGCCTTGTGTATCCAGCAGTATGGGAGGGTGGTGGGAAGATAGGCTGGTGAGTAGGAGGGAAGGAATTCCAGCCTGTGGAGTGAGAGGGGCTCGAGGAGGAAGGCCTGACGGGGTGGTGAATGTCCTGAAGGAAAGATGCACACGAAGAAGAAACTGGCTAGTCCCTCAACCAGCATTCCTATAGGCTGCCCCCAAACCCTGATCCTCAGAGGGACACTGGTCACCGCTGTACACACTTATGCTAACATGCATGCACACTTAAACACACCTCTGCTATACACACCCTGCATACAGTAAATGCAGCAGCCCACACAAAATCACGTGATGTACGCACCCGCTAGACACTCCAAGGTTTCAACTCTGCCAAGCTCTTTCTAGACATCCATGCAAGCAAGCTGTGTTGTATGTGCATTGTTCAGCCCGGGCAGTAGCCAGTGTAGGATTTGCATGCACATGCAATCTCCATATATGCACATCCACTTCATTCACAACCTACATTTACACACCAGCCCACATTGGCGGACACACCACCCTTTGAATTGGACTGAGGACCAGACAAGGCCCAACCCCAATTCTACCTTTTCGGTCTCCCGATATAGCAAGTGGATTGGGGGTTGGGGGGGGGGGGGTTGGACGGCAGCTGTGGAGGATTTAGGTGTGTGCAGGGTTTGGAGGTGGGGGAGAGTAAGGGGAGGGTCCGACAGAGGAGGGGACCCAGGCCTCCTGAAGTTCACAAGGAAGGCCCTCAGACACGACCAGCAGCCCCACCTCTGGGCCCTCCCCAGCTGCCAGTCCAGGGAAAGAAGCAGCTAAAAGTGGCCACTCTGAATTGCTAAATCCGTCTTCAGTGGAGAAGGGGAAACGCGTCAGTTCCCTGGGGAAGTGGCTGAGCCCAGGGTGGCCACAGGCCCATGGGCTTCTACTCCAATGGAAAAAAAAAAAAAAAAAAAGTTTCTCAAATAGATCTGACGCTTTGTTTTCAAACCTAAAATACCCAGCGACAGGCAGACGGAAGTGTGACCGCGGGAGGGAAGTGGGGCAAGAGGGGAGGGTTAGTTTCCATTGCGGCAACTTTTTCTTTCGTTTGGGGTCTAGAAGCAGCTCTCCAGTCAATCAGATGATCCAAGAAAGTGTTTGTGCGAGAGGGGAGTGCAGCTCTGAGATTGGGGCTGGGGTATCCACAGCCACAGTCACCCTGGCCCAGCCCACTGCACGCCCTTCCCTGAAAGCCTCTGACTCCTCCTCCTCACACACTGTCGAGACTTTCCCTCAGGTCACCTGGTGGTAGGCAGAAAAGCCAATGGGGAAGAGGGGCTGATGGCAGGAATAAAGGGACAAGTCACAGGCAACTTTGCCTTCAGAGACTTTCCTTAGTGGATGCTGATGTAATTTTTAAAACAAATATCATATTTACACACACAAAAAAACATGTAAGGATCTTCCAATACAGTGGCTTGCCAACAAACAGCACAGCCCCAGGTCTTCCTGTGCAGGACTCCTAAGGTCCCAAGTTCTCACGCTGGCACCAAAATGTCACCTCACATCCCCTCACATCTCTCTGTCCCCTCCTACTGACTTCTTTTTCCTCATGTCACTTACCACCACCTCCTGGATATTTGCTTACTGACCTCCCCACCCTGAACACTCATCAGACCTCCTGTCTCCCCACAACAAGGACCTAGGCTGTTTCCCTCACTGCTGTGTTCCCAAGTCTGACATTCAGCAGGTTCACAATGGATCTTTGTCAACTGCTGAAAACAATAGGGAGGAAGGATGGTGATCAAGCAGTTCTATTGCCTCATGGGGACTTGTTAATTCAAAAATCCTGGGGCCTACTACACACCAGATACTGGTGCTAGGTGGGGTGCAGTGGGCAGAGACGAGTGCAATGGGAATACAACACAACATCAGAAGTGCTTAGGGACCTTCTGGAAGGTTCCGCGCAGGAGAGTGGCAGACAGACATTTATCAAAACATTACACAAATAAATATAAAAAGGTCAGTTGTATTAAGGCGACTAAGGAGAGGTATTTGGCGTGTCGCCTGGGATGATGGGGGGTAGCAGAAGAAAGGCGTTTCTGAGTAAGTGGTGACTGAACTGCAGGACAAACGCCCCCCGCCCCACCCCCGGACCTCGCCCCCAAGGTAGGGGCGCTGCGGCGGGACGGCTGTGGAGCGGAGGCTGGGTTGGCACAGGTGGCCCAGGGCCTGCGCACCGGCTGCAGTTCGGGGATGGCCTTGCGCCCTAGGTCCCTAGGTGATATTTACCGGTTTTTAATGACGGCAGGGTAATCGCCCTCATGAACAACTCCCTCCGGGCTCGGGGCAGCAGACTGCGATGAGGAAAGCCGCCAGTGACTCACGCTGACTGTGCCTGGAGCCGGCTGCCACTGGGCGCGAAGAGCGCCGGCCCCCCTTTCTGCTATGCGCCCTTCCAGCGCAGTCCGGGGTGCCTGGGGGAGGGGGGTGGTACGGGGGCGAGGCCTGCGAAACCCTGCAAACTCCGTGAGCCCACTCCCACCTCGGAGGGCCCGTCCTGGGACTTCTCTCTCGGCCCCTGCGCAGGTCTCTGGAGTCCCCTCCCTACTCTTGGCCTCCACTCCCAGGCTGCCTACCTGTGGGAGGGAGTGGATCACGCTCTGGTGTGGTCAGCACCCCTGACGATGCCTCCTAACCCCACTTTCTCCGCTAGTGCCTCAAGTTCCCTGGACTGAGTAGCAGCAGCTCAAGATTCTCCACACCACCCCCTTCCCTGCCCCCGGGTGGCAGGAGTATTAATTACAGTTTATTCCCTGCTTTGAAGATGAAAATGCCAAGGATCATTACCACTCAATTAACGGGGCTATTACCACTTGAGTTTAGGTCTGATTAACCCTGCTCCACCCCTACCCTGGAGTCCAGGTTGCCTTGAACTCCTCAAGCCCGGTTCTTCTCCTGGCTTTTACACCAGGAGTTACCCCCTTTCCTGTTTCTGCTAATAGCATCAGCAACCCTGAGCCTGGTAGAGTCTTTCTTTAACAGGTATTTATGGAGCGCTTCCATAAGCCCATTTCTAGCTGGGGATGGAACAGCCAAGAGTACAGCCCCAAGGCCCTGCCTTCCTGGATCTTACATTCTAAGGAGGGCTCAGATGTCCCATGGGGTCCCGCCCATCCAGGCCCAGTGCTGACTCCCTTTTTCCCCTCCGAGATTCCACACAACAAACCACAATCGGGCCTATTAGAGCGAAGTCCTGAAAAGACCATGCTAATGAGTTCTAGTTATAGAGATTAAAAACAACAATAACAACAACTTAGCATGAAAAGTGGGGAAGGGGGCGGGAATCACAGCTCCTAGCACAGAATACCTCCCGCCCTTGTCCCACCCCGCTTCTCACATCTTCCTATGCTCCCTTCCCCACTTCTGGGTCTTTGCCCCTCCTCAAGGACTTCATCAAGCCGCATTCCCATCTCCCTGAACAGGTCCCTCCGCCAGCCACACTGGTTCTTCCTCCTCTGAGCTCCCAGCCTGCACTTCCTTTGAGACACATTCCCTTTGTAGGCTCCATTCCCCCAGAGTCTGGTTCCTCACTTCCCTTTAAACTGCCTGCTCCCTGCAGGCAACAGGACCCTCGTCCCACTCCGGTCCCCTGCACGCACAGTGCACAGGAAGTGCTCCCTGCTCATTTGCTTCATTGAAAGAGAGATCGAGGAGCACCACCCCTGCCACCAAATGGAATTTGGGTGGACAATGGACTCCCAATCTGAGCAAGTAGGGCGGTAGTGTGTGACGAAGTGACAGAAGGGAAAGGACCTGGTGGGAAGGGACAAGAGGATCCAGCTGCTCCTCAAACTGACCAGATTTCAGAATTACCAATGTGGACACTTGTTTGTAATGGGTCAGCAAACTCTGATTGCTACTAGGGACAGGTACAGGAGGTAGTGCTGGGGAGACAAAAAGGAACAAGACTCAGTCCCTGCTGTTGGGAAACTTGATGCCATCTTTTGTCTTCCAGTGACTTTCTGGGTGACTTTGGGCCAAATAATTCTGTGGTGTACTGACAGGCAGGCTTCACTGCATTGTGCCCCCAGCCCCTGGGGTGACAGGGTGGGGCTGGGAGCACATCAGCCTTTACCCAGTGGGTATAAAAAGGATTTCATTTTCTAAGAGAGTTGAGGCATGACAAAGGTGGGTGAGCCTTTGTAAGCTACCTGGTGAAACAGGTTGCTAATACAACCAAGGAGCTCAAATTCTGGGCCCTCAAACGTCACTAACTGCTTTTCCCTGGATTCTGGATTCTTGACTGCATAGAATTGCCAAGAAGAACCCAAAAGGCTGCCCACTGACTCCTCAGCCAGATGGATCAGGCAAAGAGCCTGCTTATTTGAGGCAGGGTCCTGAGGGGGGTGGGGCAGTAAGAGACAGGATCTAAAGACCACCGCTGTCCCTGGTGTCCCAGAGGATTTACTTACAGGAGAAAGAGGAGAAGAACCTGCCAGCTCTGTGGAGCAAACCCCTGGGCCATGGGGGAATCCTGCACCCAGCAGGAGGCTGATTGTGGGGAGAGGAATGGGGAACACTTGATCTGGTAGCTTTGCTCTCCTCTCTCTCCATCTTTTCTCTTTCAGTCCCTCTTTGAACCCCTGACTGCCTCCCCATTTGTCCCCTCACATTCATACCTTTTCTAGTTCATTTCAGATGACAAAGTTCCTCTTTCCAAAAAGCCTCATCTCCCAAGAGTCCTTTCTGCAGAGACACCATCCTTTCCCAGCTGAGTTGGGGGGCTGTCCCACAGTGGCCCCCAGGGGCAATGACAGGCCATCTGAGCACATGACTCCACTTACACTGTGTGAACCCCTGAAAAGTTCCCATTACAAATCCTCATCCCCTGACCCACTCCTCCTCCCCTCTGAGGATCCCAGCCCAATCCTTTCAAGACTCCAAACTTACTTAGGAAGACTAAGGCATGTCACCCCCAACCCCGGCCTGCCACAGAATCTGAAACACGTGCATTAGCAGAGCTGAGGGGAACTTAGAGGTAAGCTATCCAGTCCAGCCCTGACCAGAGACCCAGGAACAAGAGCATAAGGCCCAAAGTCACAGCTAACTCATGATGTAACCCAGAACTCCTGATTCCCAGGTCAGGACTGGTACTTTCCATTAATTGCCAGTACTCACTGCCTTGGGCTTGTGTTTGAGGAGGGGTGTCCAGAGCCATTTTGGGTCCTCCCCACCCAGCAAATGGACTTTGTAACAAGACCTTCTCCCTTTAGTCACCAGACTCTCCCAAAATTGCTTGAAGCATGCTTTTTAAAAATGATTCAATATGATTATAATGAGTTGGTTTGAATTTAGGACAAAAAAGTGCTTAGTATGTGATTGGCTAGGAGACCATCCTATAGCCTGAGACAACCTATGGCAGTGGACCCAAGTTCAGAGTGGCAGTTGCCATTCCACCTACTGGGAGTCCAGTGAACACTGCTCCCTTTGACCTCCCTGAGTCAGAGCTCCTCCCCTACCCCATGTGGGCCCCAGGGGTGCAGGGTAGCAACGCTGCAGCTAGCTTTTCTTCTACTCCTTTCCTCCACATGTTTTTACACCTAGCCCTCCTCTTAGCCATATCTGCCATCTTATTTCCCCTGAGAGTCATCATGGGGACGAAGAGCACAATTGAAAGCAGTAGCTTTGGAGTCACAAGGCCCTGACTTCCAATGTCAGCTCAGCCACTTCCTGACCAGGTATCCTCCAACCAACTACTCAGATTCTTTCCAAAGCCTTTCATCCTTCATTCAAAATTAAACAGAACAAAATGTTGAGGGCGCAGTCCTAAAAGAGATTGCTGTAGAGAATGAAGAAAACAAGCATGCCCCCAGGCTCCCATCAGCCCATCTTCTGTGGGTGCAGACTCTGCATACCTGCAGCCTCTAGCTGTTCCCAGCAGAGGCTCAGCTCCAGCTCTGAGCCAGGAGCCCCCCACTCCAAAGTCACCTTGGCTGTCAACACTAAGTCCCCTCTGCAAGCTTCCAGGCAAATCCCACCTAGCCTCAGAGCTGGCCCTCACTACCAAACAAATGGCAGGTGCCTCTAGAGCACCAGGGAGGGCTGACCAGAAAGAGTCCACTGGTGACCTGCCCATCTCTCATGTGGCACCCCAAAATAAAAAGCAACTGAAGACCTTTGAGGGTACTGTCATTCAAGAGTAATTCCACCAGGGTGGGCCCTATGCATAGGACCTGGTGTGATTTGAAGAACCCCCAGACACCCTGTGCCCAAATCTCCCACTCTGTCTCTGGGCCTGATACGCCACAATGAGATCTCATTCCACCAGCATTTATGAGCATCTACCATTTTCCAGGCACTAAGCTAAGCATTGGGCTTAATTCTTTTGGGTTATATATTACCCTCTCTAGCATTTTCGTTTGAAATGCAAATACTCTTTGAGAAGGGCCATGTATTAACTCACTAATACCCCTGAATTAATCAGGGGTTTCACTCTTTTCGGACAGTAAGTAAAGCCGGTATATCTTTAGCACAAAGGGGAAGCTAACGTTCAGAGGGCAGAGGTGACTGCAGAACTAAGGAGCAAGACAGAGCAATAAACCTGGCCTTTTCCTTCCTTGGATGTCTAGGGCCACATCAACTCCTTCCTTTACCCTTGCACCAAGGCAAACACACCCACTGCCCCCACAAGCAGCCATAGTGCCTATAAGTGCAGCTGGAGAAGCTAGCTGGATTTGATAGAGCAGCCAGAGGTTGGGCAGCCCCGGCCCTGCTGCAGAGGCTCGGGCCTGCCTTTCACCATCTCCAGGGTAAGGGCGCCCTGAGCCAGTGCCTACTTGCTCCCCAACAAGTCCAGGGCTTGGAGTTCAGGTAATTAAGACTTTGGCAATCTCACCTGAGCTGGGAAAAAACAAACAAACAAAAAAACCAATCATCCCAAGCCCCTATTGAAAAGGGAGAGAGAAAAGTAGGAGGGTGCGAAGAGGAACTTTTTTTTTTTCTTTCTTTCTTTCTTTTTTTTTTTTTTTTTAAAGATTTTATTTCATTATTTTTAGAAAGAGGGGAAGGGAGAGAGGCAGAGAGGGAGAGAGACATCATTGTATGGTTGCCTTTCACCTGCCTCCAGCCACAGACCTGACTGGAGACCTGGTTTGCAACCTGGTTATGTGCCCTGGCTGGGGAATCGAACCTGCGACCTTTGGGTTCGCAGGCCGGTGCCTTATCCACTGTGCTACCAGCCAGGGCCGGAACTTTTTTTTTTTCTATGTTGTATTCAAGGCTCAGCAACCAGAAGGAAGAAGCTATTAGTCTACAAGCAGCCACTCCAAATACCCTGCAGCCACTCCAAACACCCTACCCCCACTCCATACCCAGGGCTGTCCTCTCCTGCCACAGAACCTGGCCTCTATCCACCACCATTAGGGTGACAGAGGACACCTGTGTGGGCTGCAACCTGAACAGGAGCCAAGCAGTGAGGGTCTAAGCTTGCAGAAGCAGGCTTCCCCCAACATGACTCATTCCATGGCAGAGGAGGGAAAGAAGGGCACCAGAATCTCCCACCCCACCCTGTCTAGAAGGATGCTCCAGAGTGTGAAAAAGCAGCTGAGTGACTTCTTTGTACCCTGCCTCATTTCACCACCAACTACTAAGGGTTTGGTCCGTACCTGGGCTCCTGCAGAATGAAGACTATTTGCTAACCATCTCCATGTTTATGCAGTGCCCAGCAGGTGCCTGGCACACAAATAGGAATTTCCTTTTTCCCCTAAATAATTAACACTAATACTTCTGGTATATGATCACACCAACATGGAATGGAAGTCAATACCTGGCCCTTTTTACTCCCTGTATCACTTACATTCATTCCCAAGACACAAGCAGTAAGGGCTTTTCTCTCACACGGTAGGGTAGGAGAGAATACAATTGAACGGTAGTAATTGCCATTTGCTAAGTGCTTGCTAGGGGCCTAGCATAAGTATGCTATAAGGATTGACTAAGTTAACTCTAAGGCACTGTTATTACCCCAATTTACAGACAAGAAAGTTGAGACTAAGAAAGAAATTTGTCCAAGGTCACACTGAAGTTTCGGTGAATAGTCATTTAATTGAAGGCTCTTGGTTTATGTCCATAACTAGTAGGAAAGAACCCCAGCCCCACCCTCCAAAAATCTCCTATCCAATCTCACCAACACATAAGCAGTCTGTGGAGCAAAGCCTTGCAAGCCCTACTTGCGCTTCTCCTTGGGTGTAACAAGTCCTGAAAGTATTTGAGGGACACCTCTAGAAAGGCTACATTCCTCCACCTTCTTTGGGGCCCTGGAAACTCTCAAGGATCCCTGATGGTCCCACTGCCCCTGCCTTTCCTAACGCAGGTCTCTATCGAATAAAACTGGGGATTCTTGCTCCTCACGTTCCTCTCCTGGAGAGAGGTCTCAACAGACGGAGAGGAAGGGCATCTTGGTAGGGCCCTCCTAGTTGAGCTGAGCGGCCTGGAGGTCGCTTACTTCCCTCGCGTCACCCCCAGAGGCTGAACTGTGCCTCCCGCGGGGAAACATGGGCACTGCAGTCAATACTGTGGCATGTGGTTCGCCCACTGCCGCGGACCTCACAAGAGTCTCCGGGCCCGCAGGAACCCTCGGAGACCTCCGGGTGCACGCCCAGCCTTAGGCGCGGCAGAGGGACCATAACTGAGACTAGAGCGGCCCGAGCTCGCAGGTCTAAGGCGCCCCCCACCCCGCCCCTACCGCTAGGTCTACGGCCAGAGGCCGGGGCCTCTGTCTAATATTTCCCGCCCCCCAGACCGCCTCCCTAAGTGACGCTACAGCCTGTGCGGTTCCTTTAAAGGCTGCGGGTTCCGTTCTTCTTTCCCTTTCCACTGGTTGCCAAAATATGCAAATCCGGGGACCGGAATCTGCAGCCAAATCGAGAAGGCGAAGGGGCGCGGCCGGCGCGTCACCGGATCCGCTCCTTGTATGGCTCTTCCCGGCTTGGCCCGCCGCCCAGCGACCCTCCCAGCAGCCACCAGAGCCCCTCCCGCGCCCAGCCGGGCTCACTCTGACGCCCACTTCTCGCAGCCGGCCACCCGCCCCCACCCCCACCCCAGGGAGAGGGCCGGGGGCAGGAGGCGCTGCACGCCCTGATTCCGGCCGGTGCCCAGACCGCCTCAGAGCTCTCTCTCCCCCCGCCGCGCGGGCGGAGGAGAGCCCGGGGGTGCAGTGCCTCCAGGGTTTAGGTGTGGAGAGCCTGACGAGAGTGGCAGCAGGGGCGGGGGAGAAGGGGCTCGCGGGCAGCAGAAATCCCTCCTTTCCTAAGAACCTGAGATCTGGGGGATACCGTCCCCTCCCAGCCCCAGTTCTCCACCGAGTGAAATGGAGGGGAGGGGAGCGCGGTTATCATCCACCCCCACAGCTATGTGCAGCTCGGGAGTTCCTCCCACGCGTCCCCGGCCCGCGTGGCCCTCCCACGGCGCGAGGCCCGGGGATCCTCTCTTCCTTCTCGTCAACACTCCCACTCCCCCTGAGAAATGCATGCTCCCGCAACCCGACTCCCCAGCGGGGGACGCGGGATTCACCGCGCCCACGCGGCCACCGAGGAGGGAATCCACCCACGCCAAGCCGGTGTGATTCGGGGTCGCTCCCCACGCTCCCTTCCTCTCCTCCCCTTCGCCCGGGCCTGGCCGCGCGCGCTCCCGGAGCAGGCCTCGGGGAAACATATCAGCCGCCCCCGGAATGTGCTGCGGCTCTGGGAAGTGACAGCGCTCCGGGTCTGCCAACAAGCGGCCCTTGACTGCAGGGCGCCAGGGACAGCCCTGTAGAAAGCGATGGGAAGGGTAGAGACAAGAGGAGGCCGCCGGGAGGCTGCCGTACTGTCAGACTGTAGTTCGGCTTGATCCTGCTGCAACTCAGTGGCGGGCCCTTCCCAGGCAGCAATAGACAGCGGGCTGCGCCTGGGCCTGCTAGGCCCTCCTGCCCTCCCGTGGCCAAAGGGGCTACTTAGGAACCGTTAGGGAATGTACCCAGGGTTTGGTGCACGTGTTTCCTATCCGCTCAACTTCAATTTTTTCTTCTTCACCAACAAACCGCACAACGTCAGCTGTAAATGTGCGGGGTTCTCGCTTCCCGAGCAGACTCTTTGCAACTAGAACTCTTCCCAGCCACGGTGTTCAGTCGGGAGTCAGCGCAGGGTCAGGGACACAAGGAGAGACAGGGCTGTGGGCGGCGAATCAGAGAGAGGGAAGTACACAAGTTCTCGGGATATGGGACCAGGCAACCCTGACACGATGGAATCCTCCTCGAAGGGATGCGCTCCCGGTCTCCCAGTCTCAGGCAGGCTCCTGGACGCTAGAAGAGCCGCAAGCGCAGGGTCCAAACACAAGACTTGAGGGTTCCCCAGAAGTTCCTAGGCTGCAAAGGAACGTCGCCCGGGGCTTCAATTCTCTTCCTGCTAGGGGTGTTGGAGGCCACCAACAAACAACCCCACCCAGCTCTCGCAATTTACCCCCGCCCCCCCCCCGCGCTGTCCCAGTGTTTGCTCCCAGTATGGACCCAAACTAAACACCGAGGGGTAGGGCTTTTTCAAACCAGCGCTGCGTGCTTTACGCTTTGAGTTCGGTTGCATCCCTCTCATCTCTCTCATCTCGAATTGTCCTTCTTTCTTCCCTTCTATTTCTCTTTTTCTCTCTCCTTTCTCAAGATCGCGAGCGGTGCGGACTCTGATCGCTGGCTACGGCCCGCTTCCTGCTTTCTAATGTTCCATTGTGAGGAGCTTCCATTGTGACGTCGCGCCCCTTCGGCTGGGCTTTGTCTGTCCATATATGGGCAGCTACGTCACGGAGCTTTCCCGGGGCTCGGATAAATAGGCTGGTGGAGTTCCCTGGCTGGGAGCTTTTGGGCAGCAGTGAGCTTGCTAGGAAGCAGCGGGGCTGGTGGTGGAGGTAGCAGCGGCGGCAGCAACGGCAGAGGCGGCGGCGGCGGCAGTGGCGGCGGTGGCGATGGTGGATTGGGGGTTGGGGGGGCCGCCGGCGCGCGTC